>WEKW01024668.1:502-18588 GCA_013389905.1 Sula dactylatra | reverse complement strand
GGGGGAAGGGGGGGGGGTAGGGGTGGCAGTAGTATTTCATTGGCTGTAGGAACTATCTCCTACTTCCCTGTAGTTAACCAAACATACCTGTCTATTTTCACCCTTTAGACAAAGTTAAAATCTTAAACCTAAATCTCAGCGTATTTTGCTCTTATTATTATTGCTTATACTTTCATGGAGGAGTCTTTTGGCTCCTTCTGAAAAAGATTACTAAGAAAACAATGATAATAGTTACATAATTTTAAGATTAAATAGGAAAAAGCTATTGATAACAGCAGAAGTAGATAAATAGGAAGTGTTAAAGCTTTTAAAGACTTATTCTAATGCAATTTGAACATAGTAACATAGGAAACTTATAATTTTTTGGTTCAAGCTATCAAATTTGAATAAATATACTCTCCCCTCCCTCCCCTTCCCTTATAGGCAAAAATGTTGTTCATCAGTTGTCAATAAGCTTAGAAGATCTGTATAATGGTGCAACAAAAAAGCTGACTTTGCAAAAGAATGTGATCTGTGACAAATGTGAAGGTAACTTCAACACTAAAACTAGACATTAGTTATTTCTGAAGCTCCAAATATAATTTGACCTTCTAGTTTCTTCTGGAAATATAACTGTTTGATTCTCATTCTCTCCTCAGGTCGTGGTGGTAGGAAGGGTGCAATAGAATGCTGTCCTAATTGCAGAGGCACAGGCATGCAAATCAGAATTCACCAGATTGGTCTAGGAATGGTGCAACAGATTCAGTCTGTATGTATGGAGTGTGAGGGGCACGGGGAGCGTATCAGCCCCAAGGACCGGTGTAAGAGCTGCACTGGCAGAAAAATTGTTAGAGAGAAGAAGATTCTAGAAGTTCACATTGACAAAGGTAAGGGTTTTACTAACTTGGAGTATTATATTTAAATAGATTGTCATCGGGGTTGGTGGATTGTGGGGGTTTTTTAGCACTAAAACAGGAGCTTCAGCAAATGCATGGTGTTGATCACTTGGTATAATGAGTAACACTGTTATGCTTTCAGTACAATAGCCTGTTCCTACTCTTTAAAGGTAGACTTGCCTTTAAGCAAGTGTGATTACTTGTGTATTAGTGCCCACTTATTATATACATTACTAAGTGTTAATCCAAAAGCTCGTAATGATGCAAGTAGTGAACTAATCTCCATAAGAGCAGGTTCAGAAAACAAAATGCTGACCAGTTAATTGGATTGATAAAAAGTGAATACATCACTTAGCTTATTAAGCAAGTTTGACTATTATCTTGACATTTTGGAGACCCTACAGAATCTGATCACTTTTATGGCATTTTACTGTGAAGGGGAGGACAAGGTCTCCTGAAGTGTGAAGACACTGCTAAGCCTATAATGCTTAGAATTCATTTTGTTATGTCACCCTGATGACATTGTGCAGTACAGATGTTCTGATCTGTGTCTTTTTATGTCTGGCAAAACTTAATTTAGAATTTAAATCCCCAGAATGATAAGGGAACATGAGGCTATTCAGCAGCAAACACTTTTCTTCAGAGTAGGCTACTCAAAAGTAGGTGGGGAGCGATCTTTGGAGGAGTTGGAGTTGAAAGATAAAATACATTGGCAAGCATGTGGCTTACAATAGACTTGTACCTAACAGTAATCAGGAACTGGTTTACATCTCTACTTAAGCATGCTTTGTGTAATGTCTCATCTTTAAGAGGAGGAATGTGATAGTAACACTAAACTTGAAGCTTGGCAAGAGTATATCACTGATATTTTTAAACACTGTTTTAAAAGTTACTGAAAAGAGCAAAATTTTGACTGTTGTAGTCATCCTGGTTTTCTACCAGGTAGCATGAGGCTGCTGGAATTAATAGTGCAGTAACCCTTCAGTAGGTGAAGTTGCTTTCTTGAGTGACAGTCATGCTCCTAGGAAGAGTGCTTCTTAAACTGAAGGCACTGAGATCTTTTTTCTCAAGTAGTTCTGCCACAGACTTAAGAGACTTATCAACTTCTTAAAGCAGGCTTTGTGTGCAGCATTTCTTCTATGCCTCTTCTGTAGTGGTTGTGCATATGATAGAAGCCATCTTGATAATATTTCCCTCAAGGATTTCTATCTTGGCAGGTGACTAATTTCTACTAGAATGGGATTTCATGCTTATGAAACGTAGCTCAAGTTGGCAGTACTAACATGTTTTGGAAAGATGAGTTGGTAAGATACTTGCTTCAAGCAAAGGTCCTAATGTTGCAATCTCAAGGTTCAGTAATATCCTAGTACAAGCCAGTGCCTATTAAAATATTTCACATTGTTACATTTGAGAGGAAAGAAAAAAAAAATCTGAAATATGTGGTCTCTGCAATAGGAATGAAGGATGGTCAGAAAATAACATTCCATGGTGAAGGGGACCAAGAGCCAGGACTAGAGCCAGGGGACATAATTATCGTCTTAGATCAAAAAGATCACCCTACACTTACAAGGTAAACTCCATGAGTCTTTATGCATGCTCCTGAGATGCTTGTCTTCAAGCTTCCTCTGTTACCACTGGCTTTTTTTAGTAACTGGAAATGTTGTCAAATAGGACTATATGTCTAGAGCTCACTTGTGAGTTGGTTTGGGCTGTCAGATATTGACATATGTCATGGTGTTGGCTGGGACAGAGTTAATTCTCTTCACTGTAGCTGGTATAGTGCTGTGTTTTGGATTTAGGATGAGAATAATGTTGATAACACACTGATGTTTTAGTTGTTGCTAAGTAGTGCTTACACTAGTCAAGGACTTTTCCAGCTTCCCATGCTCTGCCAGGTGCACAAGAAGCCGGGAGGGGAGGGGGCACAGCCGGGGCAGCTGATCCAAACTGGCCAAAGGGATATTCCATATCATATGACGTCATGCCCAGTATATTAACTGGGGGGAGTTGGCCAGGGGGAGGGCAGTGATCGCTGCTCAGGGACTGGCGGGGCGTCAGTTGGCAGGTGGTGAGCAGTTGCATCACTTGTTTGTTTTTTTCTCTCTCCCCCCTCTTATTTTCCTTTTTATTATATTATTATTGTTGTTATTACTATTACTGTTTTATTTTAATTATTAAACTGTTCTTATCTTAACCCACAAGTTTTCTTACTTTTGCTCTTCTGATTCTCTCCCCCATCCCACTGGGGTGGGGGGAGTGAGCGAGCGGCTGTATGGTGCTTAGTTGCTGACTGGGGCTAAACCATGACAACATATTTATAGAAGTACTGGTAGAACTAGTCAAAGCAGTTGATGCTCTAAACATACAAGGTTTGTGGTTATATGGTTTATTTTTTGGGTTGCTTGGAGTAAGTTTTTCTTTCTTTCTCTGGGGGTGGGAGAGGAAGGAAGACAAATCTAAGGGAGTTATGGAAAATGGGAATTCACAAACTTCTAAGGACTACCAGTGTTGGAAAATAATTGTTTCTTAATAGCTGTGAATATCTGTAGCAGTTGTTGTCTTATTAATTCCTTGTTCTTGCCTCCTACTGTGAAAGTCTTCCAATACCGAACTCTGATCTAGCATAGGCAACTGCTTGTTATGTAGTTTCTTCTGCCTTGAAGCCAAGCTTCAGTGCTTGTGCTATTTCTCAGGATCCTGTTTATGGCCGCCTTATGGCCAGAAGTGTGCATCCTATATACATAATATCAAGGTGATCTGCCTCCTATGTGTTTTCCTTGCCTGAATGCATTGGGTAGCATGAGGAACAGAGAGGACTGATAATTTGCGGAAGTGAAACTGAACTGAATAGCGTCAACTATGTTAGTCAAGTACTTCACATTGCCTAACAATGTTGCTTTGTGTTAAAGTCCATTGTTTCAAGTTACTTTGTGGAATGAGTCTGTCACAGTAGCTTCTCTTCTGGAAAAAGCTCACTTTGGCCACCTCTAGAAGATGAGCAGTAGGTACCAAGTGCAACTAACTGCTGATCAGAGCATTCATGAGGGGAACAATGAATTTAGGAAGGCATTGGTCTCTTAATGTGGGGGCACTTAGTCTAACAGCTCATCCCTTTGTCCCTTTAAGTAGGAATGACAGGTCAAAGGCTCTAGTGTAGCCTGTAATCAATCAGATCAGCAGTCTTGTATGGTGCTTAACTCCAGAAGCTGGTGCCAAAACTTTGTGTTGAGGCAGGACAGATGGAATACTACTGTTAGCAGCTTCCAGTATTGAGCTCAAAGATTAAAGAATCAGAACCTTCGTGGCATTTGGTGGGCTAGTGATGAGCAATTTTCTCTACCCAGCTTCTAGTGAAACCAGGTGTTGAATCGGTTGTGTCAAAGGGTCTGTCTGGTCCATGCATTTATGTTACCTAGGACTTGAAGTTCTGACTGTACTGGAGTATTGATGTCCATCCCCCTGCACTGGCTTCAGGTTTAACGTCTTTAGATGTTCCTTGATATCAGTAGTTTTGTGGGGTTATGCTGAGGTAATGCCACTTCTGGGGCAGATCAAATGTACCTCCTGTCCCTTCAGGGTCTAAAACTTTCCAGGCAAGTCTCTTTCCAGACACCTTTAAATTCATCCTTTTTAACAGGTCCAAGTCCTTTTAATAGGTCTGAGGTGCCCTTAAACTAAATAACTCCTGAACATCTCTGCACATGCAGACATCATTTGTGCTGACTTTAATGTAATTTCTTTAATTTTCAATTCTGACTTAACTGGATGCATCCTGGTTTCATCTAGAAGCTCCTTTCAGAGTGACTCAGAGTTGCTTTCTAAACTTCCTTACCACCAGACCTTCAGAGAGACTCTGTAGGAGACTCTGAAGGAGGCAACTGAGGCATAGGAGAGACAATTCCCTTACAGACTTCTTTCAATCCTGTCTTAAAACCTAGCTGGTTGTTACTGGATATATTTTGTTTTTTAGTTGGTAGTAGCCGTTCCAGTTACTACCTTGTGACAATTTCAAGCCTCTGGCTTTACACTGCTCATAAAGCCAAGTCTATTTTGTTCTTATGATTCCATTTGGAAGGTTCTTTGAGGATGTTGATACCTAAATATAGTTAAATATCAAGCTTAACTTCTTGCAACTAACTTGTACCTGACTGTGTACATCAATGTATACAATAAACGTATATAACTGTCTTCCTTAATATTTATGCTACAGTATCTATAAGCAATTGCATTCCCTCCATTTTGCAAATCAAGCTGTTCTAGTGTTGAGGAGGGAGTTTTACTTGAGTTGCCATCTAATGTAGCTGAATAGAAATGTATGAGACTTGGAATTTTGCTACCATCTTGTTCAGTGGCACAAATACTTTCCTATTTCTGCTGGAAATAATTTCTGTGACTAGAACAGTTGACCTAGTAATTTCATTGCTACCTTTACATTTAATCATCTCCAGCTGAGCTTGCTGCATATATTAAGGATTTAGTCTTCAAGTATGTGACCTAGAATTTCATATTGATAAATCCCCAGTTGGACATCAGCCTTCAAGGCCAACTGGTTAACTAACTTCTTGCTCCATATCTGTTTACTGTAGTCCAGATGGAGAATACTGTCTCACAGCTATCTTCATTTAAAAAGCATTGCAAAGTGTTTAGTATCTAAGGTATATATGGACATGAAATGAAATACAAGAAATTCCACTTAAGAAAAAACTTTTTTTTACTTGGGTGGTGGTGTCAAACACTGGAATGGGTTGCCCATAAAAGCTGTGGGGTTTTCATCCTTATAGTTATTCAAAGCCCGACTGGATGTGGCCCTGACCAACCTGCTCTAGTTGACCCTGCTTTGAGCAGGGGGGCTGGACTAGACACCTCCAAAGGGTCTCTTCCAACTTCACCTATTCCACGATTCTTTGATAATTTATCCAGCTGCATTTAAAAGGCCCCCTTACTTACAACACAGGATTGAGTGTTCTTAAGTGTTCAGGCTGTTCCCTTCTCCATGTTAAAATTTCTCTTTTTAAACTGATTAGTGAAAACAAGAGTTGTTTCTGACTTCTCTTGAAATAAAAGTTTAGTTCTGAGCTCTCTGTTTTGTTTTCAGTCTCACTAAAATTACTGTATCTACTTCATCTACAGTAATCTTCAGGTTATTATTTTTAATAGCAGAAAATATTAACTCTTTATTTGGCTGAAGAGTTTCAAATGAAGATTTCTTTAAGCAGAAATGCTCAAGCTTTCACACTTGCAGTGGTGTTTACTGCAGACTAGGGAGATCCAGGTCATCCACTGTATTGCTAAAATGGCACTGAATTAAATTCTTCAACAAAGGGTTTTTGATTATACTAAACCACTGAGGAGTGGAAGGGAATATTACATGGCTAAATGACTGGCTAAAAAGTAGGAAAACAGGTAAGAATATAATTCCTTCTGATAAAGAAACATGATGGGACCCCAAATGAGTCCTAAAAAGAGCTACACTGGGGACCTTTAATTTCATTTAAACTCTGAGGTGGTGACTTGATGATACAGAACTTTTTACAGGGTAAGGAAGATGGAAGTTGGTTAGAGTTGCAGAATGACTGCATGATATAATGCAACAAATGTGACAATTTAAGTTGAATGTCAAATGTAAAATGAAGTGCATAAACTTAAATACTTGCACAATAGTGGGATCTCAGCAGTACCAAAATGTTGGTTGTAATAGATCTAGGAATAGATCATGTCATTGCTAAGATGCAAGCAAAATGTTAAGAATTCCAGGGGGAGGGACGGGACGGGGGGGACAACGGGACGACATGGGACGACGACAACAACAAAAAAATAGGTGAAAGCAAGTCACAAATCTGAAACACAGCACTGCATGGGCTGCTATGAAGAAAGTTAACTCCATCCCAGCCAGACTCAGTACACAAAGATACAGTAGAACTGGAGAATCTTAAAGAAGAGTAATGAGGAAAAGATAGAATAGCTTCTATGTGGAGAGTGATTTTTTTTTTAGGTAGATCCTTCCTTGTAGAAAAGAGGGGAGGAAGGAAGAGGGAGAATTTGTGTAGGAGCAACTGTTGTCTGTCTCTTAGTATCACTTGAGATACTACAGTTACTATTACCAACAGGACAAGAGGCAGTGGGCACAAACTGAAGTACAGGAGGTTCTGTCTGAACGTGAGGAAACACTTCTCGCTGTGAGGGTGACCAAGCATTAGAACAGGTTGCCCAGTGGTCATGGAATCTCCCTCCTTGGAGATATTCAAAAGCTGTCTGGACATGATCCTGGGCAGCCTGCTCCAGGTGACTGCTTGAGCAGGGGAGCTGGACCAGATGACCTCCAGAGGTTCCTTCTAACCTCAACCATTCTGTGGTTCTGTAAGGTTCAGAACTGGAAGCGGTGCTTTGTATGTGGATATGGAAATCTTTGGCATAAGATGCTGTCAATGATTGATAGCCATCAACAGGTTTTTTTCCCCCCTCCCGCCCTTTCATGAAATCTATACTTCCAGGTTAAAGTCCTTGAGGTGTCCTGATAAGGGCTGGAAGCTGAGTGTATTCTGGGGCAGCATCATGTGCTTGACTTTCTCTTGTATTCTTCCCTAGGCATCTGTTCTTGAAGTGAGGATATTTAAATTGGTCAAAGATCAGCTTTACCAGATTAGGGCAGCAGCCTGATCTCAGGGAAGTTGGTCTTCCCTAATGATGTAACCAAGTAGAAGGAAGAAGAAGGTACAATCCCTAGTGTTGCCCACAACATCTGAAAGTAAAAAATGTTGGAGAAGAATAAAACAGGTTGATTAAAGTGTTGCTGCATCTTGTTTCTTTAGATGATTGTGCTAATATATGACAATATCGTGCAAATTTTTGTCCAATTTGGACAATGTTAAAGAAGGGATTAATTGTCCCAGCAGCAGAATTTTGGAGGCTGAGACAAACCTTTTCCCAGAAGGGGGAAAGCATAGTGAAATGAGACTGAATGCTGCTGCGTGTGATATGGTTGGGGGGGGGGGTGGTGGTGGTGTTAGCTTTTGAATAACTGTCCTTGAGCAGTAAATTGTTCTTATCACAGGTATTATCCCTGAAGTAGTTGGCTTAGTTAATATTCTCTATTTTACTGGACAGACTTCTTAATACTAAGATTCCAACTTTGTCTTTACCAAATTTAATACCTGAGTTAGGCATGGTCCTTCTCACTCTTCCTATTCCCCTACCCCTGACTATTGTTGCTTGGTTCTACCATAGGCAAGGGGAAGACCTTGTTATGTGCATGGATATACAGCTGGTTGAAGCACTGTGTGGCTTTCAAAAACCTATCACAACACTGGATAATAGAACTATAATTATTACTTCTCATCCTGGTGAGTGAGTGTTGGTTTGCTTTGTGAAAAAAATCTGTACATCCAGCAAATGTAAGTTGAAAAGCAAGGGGTTAGCATAGGGGAGCAGAAAGGATTGATCCTTGAGATACTACTTCCCCACCCCCAAGTCTTTACAGCAGAGAGCTTTAAACAAATAAAAGTTTTGTTTAGTGGGCAACAGTAATTACATGTTTTTTCATATGACACAGTAACAAACTACTTCATGGATGTGCTGATATCCTGAGGATACTCACTGTCTCTGAAGAGAAATTTTTCAGACTTGGAACTCATGGAATACTTGACATTCATAGGTATACACCCCTTGAGAAGCATACGAAATGGCAGAAAATAGCATAGATTTGTACCTGTTATCCTACACAAAAGCTTTCAGGCAGTAGGTCCCTATTAGGCTACAGGATATCAGTATAGTTGTTGAAACACAGCTTACAAGGCTGCACAAATGTATACTGAAAGAAATTGAAACTAAAATTGCTTGGTTTGCCTGCCTGGATTTTTTTCTTATTTTATTTACTTAAGGCCAGACTGTCAAACATGGGGAAATTAAATGTGTGCTGAATGAAGGCATGCCAATATATCGTAGGCCATATGAAAAAGGACGTCTAATCATAGAGTTCAAGGTAAGTGAATCAACTTCCATGGTACAGCTTAACACTGAACATGCAGATCTTCAACCTTAAGTAATAACTCAAGCAAGAAATGATACTGATCAAGTGTCTTGTTTAGTGCATTTCTTGCAGTGTGGTCAGATAACCTAATGCAATGCACAAGGCTATAGACAGAAAGCATTCAATTCTTTCTTGTACTGGTTTTGACTGGAATCAAATTAATTTTCTTCAGAGTAGCCTGTAAGGGGCTATGTTTTAGATTTGTGCTGAAAATAGTGTTGATAACACACTGATGTTTTAGCTGTTGCTGAGCAGTGCTTACACAGTGCCGAGGCCTTTTCTGCTTCTCTCACTGCCCTGCCAGTGAGTAGGCTGGGGGTGCCCAAGAACTTGGCAGGGGACACAGCTGGGACAGCTNGGGGGGGGGGGGACGGGACGGGACGACACATTTGGCATGATGGCATTTGTCTTCCTAAGTAACCATTATGCATGCTGAAGCTCTGCTTTCCTGCAAACAGCTAAACACCTGCCTGCTGATGGGAAGCAGTAAATGAATTCCTTGTTTTGCTTTGCTTGCATGCACAGTTTTTGCTTTGCCTTTTAAACTGTCCTTATCTCAACCCACAAGTTTTTTCACTGATTCTCTCTTCTGATTCTCTCCCCTGTCCCTCTGAGCATGGGGGAGTGAGCGAGCGGCTGTGCGATGCTTAGCTGCTAGCCGGGGTTAAACCTCAACATTTCTAGATAACTCTTTACTGAAAATATACTAAGTACTGAAATAACTTGTTTGGATATCCTGTGAATTTTCATGTTTGACACATTTTTTGGCCTCCCAACATGTCTTAGGAAGATCTGAAAGACTGAACTAGCCAACAAGACAGTGAAGTTGCCAGATATAGTAGAAATGCACTTGTGGCAGATGTGAAAGACTGGCAAGTGACCTACCTATTTCCTTAGCAATGGGTTTTCAAGTCTTCTGTAATTATAAAGCTGATGCTGGCAGATAATTGACCTGTAGTAAGTGAGATAGAGGCCAGTTAAAGACAAATTCAGTAACTGCAGCTCTTTATTTCAGGTGAACTTCCCAGGTAGTGGCTTCTTCTCCTCAGATAAGTTGTATTTGCTGGAAAAACTGCTACCTGCAAGGCAGGAAGTAGAAGAAACTGAGGAAATGGAACAAGTGGATTTAATGGACTTTGATCCAGCTCAAGACAGAAGACATTGCTATAATGGAGAAGCCTATGGAGGTGATGAGCATCACCCTGGAGGTGGTGTTCAATGTCAGACTTCTTAAAAGGGCCAGTTAATAACCACTGTGATGCCGCTTTTATATGCGTTAGTAGACAAGTGAAGGACTACAGGTGATTCACCCTCACTTCCTGATTTTTTTTTGTTGCTGTTAAATTCAGCTATAGTTCATTCTAAAAGCATAAAAAAATTAAAGTGGTAATATGAAAACTGACTTTGCAATTTGTATAAAGCTCCAGGATGCAAGTGCAGATCAAGTTGATCACACACACACTGTCTGTCAGACAAGCAGTCTGGAATAGTTTTCTTGACTAAATCTGCAATTCTTGTATCTGTATTCAAGTGCCTGGTCTTAGACTAAGGTTCTGTAGCATTCTTGATGCTCTGTAGAGCTGCAGTTTACTGAAGGATGCACAAGTATTTCTAATTCATGTCAAGATACACCTACAGGTTTTAGATTTGCACTGCTGTTTGTCAAATCAGAACTTGCTCTATAATGTAAATGCGTAATATGTGAACCTGACAAATTTGTTTAATTTTTTTCATGTCCATTAAACTTGTGTGATTTACCAGTTTATTTAAGAATTAATAGTTTCTTGGTCTGCCAGCTTTAATCCTGATGTAGTGAGCTAGTTGTAAAACTTTTTGTTTCTAACCAGCTGCTACTTAAATACTGTTCTGTGCTATGCTGTGTATAGCCAATGTAGGCTGTTCATGACTAAAATACGGAATCTGTGTTGACCTACTGCCATGAGAAGCTTGACTTCCACCTTTGTTATTAAAATCATGTAATCTATAGTGATGTGTTAAGTAAAGCGGTAGCAGATGTGTTCATAGGAATAGGTGATCCTGTAGAGGAGAAAAGCAGAGAGGCATTATTTTAACTTGGTTCTGTCTGAATGTTCTAATCATTGTAGATGAAAAATTTCAATGTAATTCTAACATTTTTTTCAATGTTGCTTTTCTTAGACCAGTTTTCAGTTTAAGAAAACTCAGTTCTAGACTGCTAATCCTAATACAAATATGCTATTTTGTAGACCATGCTGAGAAGACTGGTTCAGTCTTAACCTCAAGCATAGTAGTTTAGTCCTGGTCTACCATCGGTCCTGGGAAGCGGTGTCTGCTTTCCTGTTATAATGCTTCCCTCCCCTTTGAGAATCCCTGAAAATTGGGAAAAATAGGTTAGTTAAAAAAGGAGCTCTTGGAGCAGGCTCCTTGGGCTAGTTCTTCCCATAAGTGTTATGGCCTTTATTTTATGAAGGCAACTATTTACATGATCCTTGTTTCAAGTGTAATTCTTATTTTGGGTTCAAAATATAGATGAGTTCAAAAGAACTCTGCATATTCCACCTGGTCAGAATGAAATTTTGCAAGCCAAATTCCTTTTCCAAATTACCATTGAGTCAGCTACACCCATGTGACTAATAGGAGCATCTGCCTTATCAGTGGGACAATTCTCTTTGGGGAGGGGAAGGAATAGAATGCAATTTCTAGCTCTTGGACTTGCTACATTCAAAATCTTGTTTATGGCTAAAAAGGAAGCACAAAATTTTCATATATGTATATATATTTTTATATGTTTAATATATATTTTTATTTAAATTATGCAAATAACTTATTTTTAGTATAATGGAAATCTTAACAGTCTAATTGAACCATTATCATTAGTCTAGTTCTAATTATTACAGGGGAAAAAAACAGAGACTAATAATGCAGCTAGAGTACTTATATATGAAAAAGTTGTAATAATAGAATTAAGTGCAACACACACACACAGAGTTTCTACACCTCGTCCTGGTGTTATGCTCACCCTTTCACTGCTTCTCTGAGCCCTAAGGTCAGATGCTGGTGTTGCTGGTGGGAGGGGGCTGTTACAGCGAGTTGTCAGCAGCTAGAGAGCCCTTTGCCAGGAGAAATATGATGTTCATGTTGATGGTTTCTTCTTCCTCCCTCTATTATCCCCTCATGGTCACTTTTATACATTTGCTAACATGTGTTTATACCCTACTCCGTCATTGCTCTGCAGCTCCAGGTTACATCTAAAATTAGTATATATCTTGCCACTTATACATGTTAGTTATTATTTCTTTGTTCTCTCTGAAACTAGTTTTGTCCAGCTCCAGGTCTGCAGGTTTTTTAAGTGACCATGGGTGAGTTGTTTATAGCTGTGGGATCTCCAGTGCCAGCATGTGCCCCATGTTTTATCATCCCATGCATGTATACCTCTACGCCGCATCCTCTGTCTCCACTTCTTGGAGGCCTCTGTTGTCATACCGGGCCTATATTTCTCTACATCATTGTGTTAGTTGCAAATAACTCATTCTACCTAGAACAACTGCTTCTTATTGCTATCTATATAAAACTATGGTTGTATCACACAAAGGTAAAAGTGAAACAACTTGGTCATAGACACACGGTCAATTAGAGAAATGGCTGTCACAGCTAAACTAAGTAAAACAAAGCTGCAGCCAGGTCAAGAAAATTTCAGACAGAGGAGGCCTGACATCCCTGTCCCGAGGCTGTGCAAACTCAGTATAAAGCTTACGGCCTGCTACTAGCAATAGCAATACCATATTACAGGGCTGCACAGTTACAGAGTTGAGCTAAAAATGCTTTGGAAAAGTGCCTCAACCCAGATATGCAAACTCATTTTAGTAAATGCCATAAATGTGAAAACTCAGTACCTAGCCTGTGCCCATACTGCTATGTGAGTCAGACTCAAGTTGGGAGATAAGGTGTTGATCCTACTGCCCTAATGACTTTTATCAACAGTGCTAACTTTGCTACTTGCAGCTTGGAAAAAGCATTAACCCCATAGGTTGCCTGGACACACCTACATCTACAAGGGCTGCTTGGACAACTTGAGCTGTCTACCAGCAACAGCTGCTGCTGCAGAAACAGCTACATCCTCTACCCTCAGTATGTCAGGAGGGGGAAGGCTATGAATTGGTCTACTGGAGGCCTAAGGACTTCAGCCAATCCTGATACTGAGAAATTAATGAGCCATGGATCTGCATCAGAGTATGAGAGCCATATTTAAGAGCATCACCTTTTGTCCTAGGCCTCCAAAACCCCCTTTAATGTCTGAACTGTGATCTGCTCATAATTAAGTGATAGCAACCTGGTAATCAGCCACCTCACCTCCTAATGACAAAACAGTGACCCCAATGATGGCGCAGTCAGGCCACTAACTGTGATATCTGTTGTGCTGGTTTTGGCTGGGATAGAGTTAATTTTCTTCACTGTAGCTGGTATAGTGCTGTGTTTTGGATTTGGTATGAGAATAGTGCTGATGGCACATGGAGGTTTTAGTTGTTGTTAAGTTAGCTAAATGTCCTTAAGTAGCACTTATGCTAGTCAAGGACTTCTCCAGCTTCCCATGCTCTTGCCAGGGGCACAAGAAGCTGGGAGGGGAGGGGGCACAGCCAAGGCAGCTGATCCAAAACTGGCCAAAGGGATATTCCACACCATATGACATCATGCTCACTATATAAAGCTGGGAAGAAGAAGGAAGTGGTGCACGTTCAGAGCAATGGCATTTGTCTTCCCAAGTAACCATTACGCTTGATGGAGCCCTGATTTCCTGGAGATGGCTGAACACCTGCCTGCCGATGGGAAGGAGTGAATGAATTCCTTGTTTTGTTTTGCTTGCGTGCACGGCTTTTGCTTTTCCTTTTCATTATATTATTATTGTTATTACTATTACTGTTTTGCTTTACCTTACCAGCGCACTTGCAAGAAGTCATCAGCTCCACACTCCTCCTCTCTGTGACAGAGCTCACCTCAAACACTCATCCAATTCCAAAGGCAGCCAGCACAGAACCTGCAAACCCAAAGAGAAGCGCTTCAACTCACTTGCCATACAACACCTTGCTATTTAACAGCAGCCTGGCTCACAACTGCCTCACCTTCTCAGACCTCTCATCAGCATGCGGCAGAGCCACGCCGAGCCTGTGCACAGCACCTGCAAAAACCCAAGCAAAACCAGCACATGCTGAGATACTGCCCGAAAACACAACCTACCCGCACTGATCCCCGTCTCACACTCCTTTACCTGAACAGTTCATCTGCCAGGCCTCCATCATTTCCACTTGCTACGTGGAGGCTCGCCCACCACCTGTAACACCAAAACAACATGGGTCACCTACAACTTCACCAGCAACACACCACCTTCACTGCTATTTCAGCCCACCAATCACCGCTCACCTGGCCCAACTCACCTCTGGTGCCCAGATCCCACTTGGCTCATCACCTTGCACCTTAAAAACCACACACAACAACACACACCACAACAACACACACCACACCACCCACAAACCAAACCACAATGGATTCACCCAGCCACATCTTCCCTCTAAAACCACATGGACCCAGCTTCTTAGAGTGCTCTGTTCAGCTCTGCTTTATCACCTTGCACGGCTCTATCTTCAGCATCTTCAAGAATAGGATTATAGAACAAGTCACCTGGATGTAGAGCAATAACTTAACAATTCCAGAGTTCTTGTTCCCGTGTAGGAATACCATCTAGAGCCCAGCTACAGCCTGCCATTACAAGAAATACATTCAATCAAATATTTAGCCCTACACATACAAGCTTGAACAGCTTTGAGATGCAATCTGCTGCACTCTAGCTGCCTCTCCCACCCAGCTACTGCCATCCCCTCGGCACCCACAAAATGTTACGGAACTCACTGTCCTCACCCTCTGCCCATGGGTACTCGCTCTGACAAGGTTTTGTACAGGCTTTGCCAAAACAGTCTTGCATATTAACATGAACCATATACTCTTATTGGTATTCTTTATCCAACTCTACCATTGCTATATCTGCTGGATGGAGCAGCTCTGACACAGGCACCGACATGCACAGACCGACACTGCACATAAATACTACAAATGATGTGACCCAGAGACCTAAGAAAACTCTCAGCATGATGACTGATTTCTAGCCCAGAGGTAGCCACCGGGTGAGATCATCTATGGGGAGTGAGGAAGAATCTATGGCATCCACAGAGAAGTCACCCACCGTCACCCGTGATAAAACACTATGTCCACAACTGGGACAATGGATGCACAACAAGCCAGGCTTAAAGACCTAGAAACATTAGGATGCAGGGAAGAAGTCCAAGAAAAGAGCTCCAGCTCTTAAGCAGCAATGCTGAGGCTGCCTTAATCACCAGCAAAAAAAGATGACCATCTGTAAACTTCTGATATGTGAAACACGCAAGACAGAGCTGTGTGTTAGACAAATAATGTGAGAAAGGAAGCTCTCAGTTAGCATTAGGCTGATGAGCCAAGGCTCAGGAGACCTTCAGTATTGCTATTGTGCCCGCTGCACACAGAGAACAATAGAGACATCAACACCTGGTTAAGGTATGGTGTGGGACAAAGACAGGCTACAAAAACCTCACAATAACACAGACACAGTCTGGAACTGCCCTGCCCAGCAGACGTTTATGTTTTGTGGAAAGGACACCACACCCTCACTCTGCCCAAGCGTGTCCCATCTCTGACTGGTCTGCTTGATACGCTGATTTTACAACCCCTGCCTGCTCCACCTGCGCTTCCCCCAACCAACTGGCCACCCACACAAAGATAGCATCAGCCCCTCAACTTCCCTTTCAAAGGGCTGGAACTCAGAAACCAGCCTTTAGAAAAAGCTACATAGGATGGTGCTGCAATCACCCAGATCCTCTTCATCATCTGCAAACATGGAGTGCCATCAGTCAGTGTCACACCAGGTTAATGCTGACCTATTCCGCAATGACACCCTCCTTGGAAGCGCCACAAGTCTGCTCTCTCCCAGTCTAATAAGGCTGGATGTTGTGGCCACAATAACCTATGGCACCTAGAAAACCAGAGAGACAAAGTGACCGTTGTGCCTGGAAGCCATTGCCCGCTCACAAACAATTCCATACCTCAAAAATAACCGCTGCTATGGTTTGCTGTTCATCGCTCACCTTGCCCGACAAACCCAGGGCAGACATCCTGCTTTGCATGTAGTTTTGCGAGTTGCTTTACACCTTCAAAACAGAGCATTACCTGGTCACATAGGTTCTCACAGTGACATATCCCTCCATAGTCACGTGCCAACCTACCTTCTCACGATGCTCTGTTCACCTCCTCCTTTCCGTGTCCAGCTCCCTACTGTGCATCTGCAGCAACAAGAAAACCAAGTCAACAGGATACTGACAAATATCTTAACAACAAACGTTCCCCATTCTGACTTCTCCGCTCCACTAACCTTGTCGATCCATACTTTGCACTCTGATCTGCCATGCTGAGTCAGCAACATCAGAGAGTTCAAAAATACAACAAACAGTAATAGCCTTTCTAAGTATACACCCTTCCCCCTTCTTTCGCCTACCCTGATAGCCATATGCCAGACTCATCCTTTTCCCTTAGCACTCTCACATGGCTACCCTCGCCTCCTGAGCCCTGCCTCTGGGATAAATGGCCACATCAGGCACCTGCTCATATAGTCCATCCTTATCCGATGACTCAGGAACAATAACCTTCAATCCCAGGCCCACCTCAGGGAAAATAGAGAGAGGCACAGATGTTGTATACTGCTTTCCAAAAGCGAGATTCCACCATGCAAAACAGACTAACAAATCCCTTTGACTTGGCCACACAGAGACCCCCAAAGGCACAAAAGCCAAACAAGCAACCTCACCCCCCGTCACAGCACACAACGCCTTCTACTCACCTTTGCTGTCACGCCTCGCTCAACTGCCCTGCTTAGCCCCTAGACCTATTACTAAAACTGCAAGAGTAAGTCAAACCGTGCAACAATACACAAAAAATACAGTTAATGCCAGATGACTCAAACACTCAACACCACAGAAACTGATAGGCCAAAAGAGGTACGGGAATTGAGTGAGTGTGGCTGGTGTAATGACAGACTCTCCCTTTGTGGATATCTCCTGAGTGACTCCGTGAACGGCAGCATGGAGAACCTCTCGGTAGACAGCATGCTCAAACAAGAGCGCCGACACATACAGGAAAGGAGACAGGGCTACCGGCGGCTGCTTGCATACAGAATGGTACTATTAGCTAACACTAAAGCCTCCCTTTCCCAACCATCCCCCAGTCCCCAAACTTTAGAAACCCCTTCTCTTCTCCTGAACTGTCAGGGAAGGAACCCCACCCCTTCCCGACAGCTCCTGCCCTGTATTTGCACCCCTGAAGCTCCTTTGTCAGCCACTCCTCTGG
Source organism: Sula dactylatra (assembly GCA_013389905.1). Classification (NCBI taxonomy): domain Eukaryota; kingdom Metazoa; phylum Chordata; class Aves; order Suliformes; family Sulidae; genus Sula; species Sula dactylatra. The sequence continues at coordinate 1,287 of WEKW01024668.1, read as the reverse complement.
AACTGCCCTTCCAAGGTCTGCCCTGCGTTCTGCGAGCACCTGCTATCTTCCATCTTCCCTCAGACTCTGGGCTCTGCTACAGGTCCACAAAATCAGGGAAGTCCTGATGCTTATAATCTACCCTGCCACAAGCTGCAAAGGTTCTTGGGACAACGTGGTACTCTGCGGGCGATCAGGAAAGTTGATGAGCTGTTCCATATCCCAAAAAACACTATGCCTTATGTCCCTACTGCTTTCTTAAGAATGGCTAAAACTCCATATACAGATGCGTACAAAATGCTCACCCTAACCCCTACCACAGCATCTCATTATGAGTCCTGTTAAGAGATTATGTCAACAACTTGCAGAGTATACAGCAAAACTGGTGGAAAAAAAACAAGGTTCCACCTTTGGTAATGTAAGGAATTCCAGGAAAATAAAATAAACTTCGGATAAAACAAAACAAAAAAAAAAACCAAACAAACAGGAAAAAAAAAACCCCACACAAAACCAAAAACCAAACCACACTATTAAACCATCTTGCCACCCCTGAACACCCAATACAAAATTACTGACCTGAGAAAAAAAAAAGAACAGCTACATACAAGTGTACTTTCTAATATATATGCTGCTCAACCTTGACTGCTCCTGAAGCCCTTACCTCAGACAGACACCTCCACTTCTCTAAATGTCAAAACACACTTACTCAAAGAGCTGAGACAGCTCAAAAGCTGCAACCAGCTGAAGGAACAGCACCAAAAAAGCCCAGGAGCAGCATGAGCCTCCCAAGCAGGGGTTGTGGCTCA
>WEKW01024666.1:401-29648 GCA_013389905.1 Sula dactylatra | reverse complement strand
TGTGATGTCATCTGGGCTCTGGTTGTATTTATAGCCTAGAGTCATGGAGTCAGTGTGGAATCCAAACAGGAAAGCTAATCATTAGTGTATCAGAATGCACAGAGTAGAGAAAAGCAAATGAAGATGACAGCATATCTATAAATGCAAGAGAAAAGAGAGTAATTCTGTCATTCAGCTGTCTAGACTGTTTGCTTTATAATGTAAAGCTGTGAATGAGCCAGCGAGTTGCGATTATGGCATAGTAGCTTTGTAGACATTCAGAGACAGCGGCGTGGAGACTGAGGGGATTTACTGAGTTCCTGTCATGTTGGGATGTCATACATGGTGCCTTTAAAAAAAAAGAGGGAGGTGAGAATGCCCTGGAAAAATAAATTAGCTCAGCTCTTGCAGCTTACAAACTAATGAATAAGGAATTCAAACAAAAAGAAAGCTCCTATATGTATAATAATCCTTAGATTTTTTTCGTGCTCAGCAAACAGAGGAATGTATATCATCCAAAAAGCAATATTTTTTCCTCGCTATGAAAATGTTGAAGCCCTAGTATTCATTTAGCTCTTTAACTCCTGCTGTGAGTCACTAGCAAACATTTTCCAAAGTTAAGCTTGCTGAAGTTGCTTTAGCAGAGTTTTGCTTCTTGTTAATAATGTTGATATTTTTTCATTTGGAATCTGTTGCAGTGCACAGCCTTTATTATCTGTGTATGTGAAAATAGTAGGAGCCGAGAAGGTAATTCCAGCTGGCATGCCAATCTAGCATCAACTGCAATAAATTACTTCGCAGAGAGCATGTTCTGTTACTTTTTATGGTCATGTTCTATATTTGTATGGGCAGTGGAAGAGATCACATGACAAAACCACTGGTTGATATTCCTGTTTGTGTATGTCCCAGCTAATGGCTGCTGGATACAGACTCATTCAGCAAGACGGGATTCTTCAGTTCATCCACTTGTTAGAAATTATTTTCTGACACCAAACTTCAAACATTAAAGCAAATAAAAGTCTATTATCAATTGTTTACTATATATGAAATAGTACAGAGAAGATGGAGAAGGGAAAATAAATTAGAATATTGCTATATTCTGTGAGAAGTTGTTTAAAAAGGTATTTTGAGACCATATGTTTACATGTTGCTTGGGCAATTCAGAAGACAGATTTTAACATAAACCTTGACAAAATGTTATGAAATAGTTTGGATCTGAATTTTCTATTCCCCATAGTCTAAGCCAAATACAATTCTGATTGAAACGTTATTATTTTATTGTATAATAATTTTAAAAGTTATTAGAGTCGCTGAGCAAGTTTATCTGTTTAACATATTTTTTAATTTATGATCATGAATACTGATGTACAAGATCACTGCTCAAAGTCACTGCATTGAATTCTTTGTGAGTGTTAACTTATATACTGTCTTCTCTTTATGAGTTGTTTCATTTCACTTTAAGAGTTCAAACAATTTTAAGAGTTGCTTTGAGGGCATGAATGATCCATTGTTCCCATACTGGCAACTGGTTAATGAGATAAGGTTTTCTGTGAATCAGAATAAACATATCCAGGATGAGCATACTCATGGTAAGAGGTACCACAAACAGACTTAAATGACAGATGCAATTCAGACTATAAATGATTACGTAATTTCTCATTAAAAAAATGCTGAGTTCATATGACTGCCAGAACTCATGGATTTAATTACTAACATTGTGCAGACAAACATTCCAATTAAATACCTAGCTTAAATATCCAGATTCTGCACACAGGTGGGAGGAGAGGGGTGGAAAAAAGTGAGAGGTAAAGGAGAGCTTTCCCTTTTTTCCTAGAAAAGGGGAAAAAAACTGTGAAGCTCAAGAAACTGTATTTGAAGTTAGACTTAGAGCCAGGAGGACAAATCCTGAGGTTTTAAATTTTTTATAGTCAAGCAAAAAATCTGTTGTAGGAGTAGAATAGTTGTGGCAATTTCTTTGAATAAAGGACTCATTCTCAGAATTTTTGTATAAAAATCAAAGATGAAGATTTACAGTTCCCTACTCTCTGTCAGTGTAGGATTGTTCATTTTTTTCTCTCTTCTATTTTTAAAGTACTTCAGTAACAGGACTCCAGGGACGACTTATTCTGCATCTTAGCAAGATTGTTTTCTAATTACCTGGACTTGCTTATGTCATTCCATGTCTCACTACTTTTCCTTATACTTACTGGGATCACCCATACTGTTTTCCAAAAGTATGAAGAGCAGAATACTCCTCATGTCGTCAATTTATTACTTACTTATGCAAAAGAATTTGAGCCAAGTTTTGCTGCCATTCTGCTCAGTTGGTTAACTGCTGCAAACCTGCATCTCTGTATCTAGAAATAGCTTAAGGAAAAATTTGGTTCAGTCCTTTTAAGGTCCTCAGGTCCCAAACTCACAGAAGGTGCCAAGAGTGACATGGACAGAGCCTGAGAGTCCTGAGCTCTAAAGGGAACCCCTTCCCCCCTCCTGTTCTCTGAAATCTTGCCAAACTGTTGACATATTTCTGTTATCAGCAAGCCTACAACTGCATGCGACATGTGGTCACAGCCACAGTGATGGACCGACTGACAGTTTCCAGTCGCTAGCCTGCTGCCTTACAGTGTTCACAGGCTCATTTTTGGATATTGTTGCAAACTCTTATTCAGTTTCAGGTCCAGATAGCTCCCCGACACCTGTTATCTCATAATTTTGTCTCAGAGGCTCTCGACTGCATTTAACTGGGCTCAAGCTGATTATATTTTCTGATCATAGAATCATTTAGGTTGGAAAAGATCTTTAAGATCATCGAGTCCAACCATAAACGTAACACTCCCAAGTCCACCACTAAACCATGTCCCTAAGTGCCATATCTACACGTCTTTTAAATATCTCCAAGGATTGCGACTCAACCACTTCCCTGAGCAGCCTGTTCCAATGCTTGACAACCCTTTTGGTGAAGAAATTTTTCCTAACATCCAATCTAAACCTCCCCTGGCGCAACTTGAAGCCATTTCTTCTTGTCCTATCGCTAGTTACTTGGCCGAAGAGACCAACACCCACCTCGCTACAACCTCCTCTCAGGTAGCTGTAGGGAGCGATAAGGTCTCCCCTCAGCCTCCTCTTCTCCAGACTAAACAACCCCAGCTCCCTCACCCTCCCCTCACAAGACCTGCTCTCCAGACCCTTCACCAGCTTCGTTGACTTCTCTGGACACACTCCAGCAACTCAATGTCTTTCTTGTGGTTAACTTCTGTAGGTATCCTTGTACCATTTCTCTTTCTTCACTTGTGTCTGCCAAAACTCCCAGGTCAATAGCCCCTGCAATGAAATGATGGATGCATTTGAGGTTCAGTTCTGCCCCAGGGGCAGTGCACTCAGCCGTAAGAAGGCCCAGAGACACCTAGGGATCCAGGGAATACGGAAGGGCCGTGATCAGTGCTACCTCTCCCAGCCTGTATGGAAGAGAAATAGAGCCAGAGATGCACATTACTGCACACCTCTAGACTGGCTCACATCAACACCACCACGCACAGACTCTCCAGCAGTTCACATTCTGTGCAAGAACCAGGCTCCAGTAAGCAAAGGCTCCTTGCATTTGTTTACTCTAGTACGTCTGTACTTGGACTAAGAACAGCATCACCCCGTAAGGAAGACATTATCAAAGATGATACTCTGTGTCTTGTCTAGCTCCTCATCTGACATACCTGCTAAGCAATTCTGGGGATTCTACAGACTCTTACTGGAATTAGGCTGTGTCCTAAAATAATGTTCTAAAATCACCAGGCTAATTATCAATCCCTGTAGCAATGTTCATAATCAAATTGCGCCATGTGAGATCCCACTGAGCTATGCTGATGGGACACACCCTTTCCCATTAAGTATCATGTTCTTTATTTCTGCTAAACACAAATCCAAACCAGTACACTCCTTTCTCTGTGCTACCCAATTATTTCCCAGGATTTCTAGACTGTGCATGATGTTTTAAAAGGGAAAGCACTGGGGACAGAGCTGACAGAAAAGAAGGGCTTTTTGGTTCACGGGTTATTTACATTTTTTCTAATTTTACTTTGGTATAAATCAGACCACAACCAATGATTGTTGAATTCTGAAAGTTAGGCGGACTCCAGGCCTGCTTATTGAACTTGGCAATCTTACAGTTTGTCTCTGGGGAGATCTCAGGTGAAACACACGAACATTCAAGGCTGGATGCCTGCACCTTCTAACATCCCTGTCCTGGGACATACCCCATGTGAAACCTAATTGGCCTTAGCAAAGGCTTGTCAGATCTCAGATGTTGTGAACAAAACAACTGTGGCTCAACAGAACACCATTTTCTGACAGAATGTTGCTACCTGGAATACCCTGCGCCCCTCTGACATGGACTATGATCACAGCAGCAAAGATTGAGGAGGAGTAGATTAAAAGGTCGAAAACGGTTCATTTGTGTAATTGTTTTTGTTGATTAGGTGTAGGATGTTGTCTGTGTGCCTAAAGCAGGAGGACCCTTCCTTGTTGAATGTACTGCCCATGGAGAGCTGTAGTGGACAGGAAAACAATATATAGCGTGTTCAAGTCCACTTAAAAAACAGCCAGGGTTCTGGCTAAAAGTGTTGGGTGTGATTTCACACTGCTGTGAACTGACGCATCCATTTTGTATCAGGCCCTGGATTTCTCCACTGGTTAGAAGCTATTTGTCCTTCACGTTCCTCTCCATTTGCCCTCCCTCAGAGTTTACATCTCAAAACAAACCCACAAATAACTAAACTAGTAATTTGTCATGTGGGGTTATGGTTTGGTCCTCCCTTTTTTTTCCCCACAAAGCGCAAAAGTGCTACAGCTAATATTGGCTGTTAGATTGAGAATTTATGTGCTATCTAAGAGGAATAAAAGCCAAATACCAATTAAGTCACTTTGGAAGCACACGAATGTGTCTAAGCTTCTGTGCTGACGAAGCTGACCAGACATTTCTGCAGATTTGTCTCTCTGTGTCATAGTCCTGCTGTTGCACAGCAGTGAGTTGAAGTGGCAAAACCTGGACTATTGACGAACAAATCAAACACTTGTTTCACCACTGTGTTGAAGATTTACAGTCTAAGAAAATGAGACCAGAATAAATTAATGTCTCTCTGTGGTTAGTTAGGAGGAGACCTTTGAACCCTGAAAATATCAGAATACTAGAGGGATAGGAATGTAGTGATCATAGAGAAAGATCTCACTGATGGTCTCTACGGCCGATCAGAAAAGGCTTGCAGAGAAAGCATTGTATTAAGGTGCAGTAGGTTTTACTGCAGTTTTAAGAGCAAAACTGTGGTACCAAATGTGAAACACTTTCTGCAAGGAGAGATGGAGATAGGCACTGCTAAAAGAACAGTTTGACAGCCACCAACAAAAGCTCGTAATATTTCACTATGGAAGTAATAAAGAAAAGAAAAAAAAAAAAGTAAGCATTTGAGGAATCTGGATGCAGCACTGGGAGGCTCAAAGTTACCAACTAGCTTAGATTCACCTCTGGAAAAAAAAATATTTTCTGTATACTTAAAGAAAGATGTTATTCCTCAGCCTGGATCTGAACACTGATTCCATTCAGACTCTTGATACACAGCTATAACAAAAAAGACAGGCCTTTCTTAAACCACATATATAGAAAAAAAAGGACTAACTTTATTTTTAAGGTCTTCTTTACAGATTGCCTTTTACAAAATACAAAATATGGGAAATTACAGTCAATCTAAAACTATTTTAGTTTTAGAATCATAGGCACTCATAGCAGAAATGCATCTCACTGGGGATCACTGGAGCTACCAGTATCTTATTCCTGTAGACACAGGATGGGATTCTGCTCATGAAGTTTAACTGTCAAGGTAGGCATGTTGTGTAAGGTGTCTTTTTAGACTCTTTACAGTAAATGGCAGCATCTCTAAAGTGCAGTTTTCACATCTATTAATGTCTTCTAATGTATAGTCTTCTAACATCTATTAATAGGTGGAAAGAATTCCTCAGGGACATCTCTTCCTTCAGTTACAATAGAGGGAATCAAGTCTTAGCTGAGAGCAGATGCTCACCTTTTAAATTGTTAGCACAGAGTGTGGTGGACACTATCCATGACCTCTCTCATCCCTTGAAGGGATGAAATGTGGGATGGGACTGTACTAGGCTGTTTGCAGAGATAATGGCTGTGTCCACATTAGTGTTTTGGTTCACAGTGGGACTATATTTTTCCTTTGAATCAGCCCCATTTACTATGCTGTGATTCACACTGTAGAGCAGTCTTAGGATGTACAAAATGGTTACCTTTCTGATGATGTTAAATGGAAGGTCCACTCTCAGACAGCACCTAAACCACGATTTACAGCTATTCCAAAATAGCCCCCCCAAACATATATAGTGTGAATGTCAGGTCCTCAGCACCAACTGTTTTGCTCTGCAGAACCATTCCTATTAGCCTGCACTACTTGCCAACATATACAAAGACAGCTGATTCAAATGAATTCCATGTTTCAAACTTGCCTGTGAAAAACACAGTCTAAGTACGATGGAGATTTTGAACAGACAGAAGAAAATAACAGAACTGTAGACCATGGAATAAAGGTTATAGTCATGCTGTTCTGGTTGCAGCTGAGTAAAATGAAGGGGCTGATGATCCCAAATGCTCTCAGCTTTCTTTTACTGCTCCTACACCAAAGGTTGCCACCCCCTCAGTTACCATAACTTAAAGGGGCATTTGTTCCCTCACCATGTTTTTTTCATAATAGATCAGGTTGATTTAAACACTGTACTAGTGAGGTCTAAATTGTGTTGCCACCCATCAACATAAAAACTCTTCAGAAAACAATCTCACCCCTCAAAACAATCTAAGATAAGCTTAAAAATATGTAAGATCTTTAAAAACTGTATTTTTATTTACCTTCTGGGTTTTGCACCTTTGTGATTCATGTTGGCAAGTTTCTGGACAATAATGGTCCTGAGAAAATACCAGTTTTCACAAGTGAAAGCTGAGATTTTAAAGTAATCACTGTCTCAAGCAGCCAAAGTTTAAGCAAGCCACTCTGTGTTGTGTGACTTCACAGGCAAATCACAAAAATCACAAAACCCAAAAGTTTGGCCATTCTTCTGAATTAAATCCATGTGCCCCAGTCCTGTTAAACCTGTCATCTGGGGGACTTCTCGTGTATTAAAAAAATGTGAAGGAGAAGAAAGTCTCTTTGGTGCCGTCTGTTGGAATACTGGTATGCCAGGCCATTTTATGAGACTGGGCTGAGACTGTTAAGTCTCTGAAGCCAAAGCCTAAGGCGGTTCTTGTTACATGCTGTAACTTTTTGGAGTGTTTTGGCTAATCACTGCAATAGTCTTACTACTCTTTATTTTCTAATAAGAATTACAAGACATGGATCAAAGCTGGCTGGTTGTTTAGGTATTAATATTTTAAAAGACCGTCTGGTTTTAATGATTATTAAAAAAGGACAAAGGCATACTGGGAATTACTTTTTATATTTTGAAGTTGTGCCACTGTTGCATTTTTAAATATTTCAGCAAAACGGATATTATAATAGGAATGGTGTTTATACAAAGGCTCTTAAATTTCTGTTAAACAACTGTGCTGTGTCTTAAATGACAAGAAATTTTATCTAGCACATGCCAAAGGCATGCTGAAGATTTTTCCAACAGCTCTGACTCATCTCCTTGAATTCATTTTTTCTTAGAGATACAGTATAGACAATAATTTTATTAACAACCAGCTGTTTTAATATTAATTGCAATAAAGAGATTATTCTTCTAGAACCCTCAGCACAACTGGCTCTGCATTGTAGAGCCAAACAAGGCTGATTACTGCCAGAATTAATGAGCCTTCTATACCCATATGCCATATACCCTATAATTCATCTGCAGTTTAATCAGTAACTAAAAATTTAGAACTGACTGCGGGGAGACAGAGCTCAATTAAGTGATTCTGTGCAGGCCAGTATTCCTTTGTGTCCAACCCTTATGCAGAAGTTTGTATCACAAGGTGGTTGCACAAACACAAACACAAACACACACACACACACAGACACAGACACAGACACAGACACACACACACACACACACACACACACACACACACACACACACACACACAGAGACACACACAGACACAGACACACACACACACAGACACACACACAGACACACACACACATTTTGTGCAGTCAGCCAGCCAGCAGCCATTGCAGAACAGGACAAGCGCACAGTGAAGGGAAGGCAGGCTGTACTGTTGTCCCAGTACATCTCGCCTGGGACAGAGCTCAGCAAAGCCTCAAGCCCTTTGTGGCTCTTTCTGGTGTCACTACAGTGCCAAGTGAATGATTACTTCACGCTACTTTCCTTAGCAACATATACTACAACTTTAAAACTCCCACAGGGCACTCTTTCTGTGAAATTAGATAAATCTACTGCATTTTTATGAACAGTTGATTGACTGGACAGGTTAAGTCCTATTTTCCGAGGGGTAGAAAACCCTCACAAAAGCAGTTGGGAGTTTTTCTAGCAGGAGTAGGAGGAGGCATGGGTCTTACGGTACTATTCAGGAAAACGTTTGGCCCTAATTTTGCCTCCTTATCCATAGATATCAAAGTGTTCTACAAAATAAAACAGCTATATTAGCATCATTTCATATATAGGAAGTTGAAGCACAGGAAAGTAACACAGCTCTCCTGAAACCTGAAGGTAATTTGGTGGGAGAGCTGTAAAGAGAACCCCCATTTATGGACTCCCACTTCTGTGCCCTATCCACAGAAATGTGCTGCCTCCCAGTGCTGTCTAGATATACCAGGCATCTGTGGAGCTGTATTTTTAGCCCCGATATTCTCTTTGGCTGGAACTGGGCCATGAAGATTCACAGTAAGCTAAGGACTGTAAATATCCCATAGACTTTATGGGAGGAAAACTGGCATAATATCAAAGCAGAGCAAGCATTTTCTTAAATTTCAGTTTTGTTAACTACTGTCATACTTGAAAGATTTCCCTGCAAAATAAGAAAGAACCAACCAACTGCAGCATATTGTAAACAAGCTAAAACTAGAAAGGATTCCTGGAGACTTTAACATGTTATGGCAACAAAATCAGGTTTTAAGAACTACAAATCATGGAGATTTCAGGGCTTTTTCAGACTTAATGACATGCTGGTCATTAAGCCATCAACAAAAAATCTTTTCATATCTCCCAGTGATACTGTAAATATTTGTTTTCTCCCAACCCACTTTGTTGTAGGAGAAGACCATATATCCCCATGCATTTCAGATGCATAGGCCTTTCTCAAAATTACATTACCACTAAAATATTAAGGCTCCATAGTTGAATCAAAATTCTTTTAAAAATGCAGAACCTCTTTTTGGCCTGTTTTTGGAGTGTCTTTTGACCTATGTTGATCCATAGCAGCCATGCTTATTTTAAGGTGACATAAAATTCAGTGAAGCTGAGGTCTTGTGGAAGGGTGAAAATAAATATCTTACAGACAACAGAGATCAAGCAGGACACATGCCCACATCATCTTGTGTGTGTCATGACAGACTTAGTCCTCAAGAATATGATGTTTAGTTGTCTCCAGCAAGCACTCAATTCCATTAAACAAGTAGTCCTGTGAAAAGGTGAGAAAAAATACAGAGTTCTGCTACATCCTGAGTGATTTCTGAGTAAGCGCCAGGGAAAATCTGAATGCTGCACTCTCTTTGGTGGGACACAGTATGGGTTCTGCAGGCATACTGTTGCAATAAAGGATTGGACTTTTTATAGAAACATTTTACAGGGTTGCAAGGTACACAGTTGTTTTGTTTGTAAACTAATGACTCCTTGTCACTCAATGTGCTGTTTCTGAGTGGAAGAGTTTTTCCCAGTAAGTTAGTGCTCTAAATTAGTTTTTCTGAGACACTGGACCAGTGTGATTAACATTCACTCCACACAGGAAAAAGCTTGGATAGCTTCTACATTCATTCTGTTTTTCTCTCCACTCCAGACACTATTCCTTCCGCTCAGCAGTCATTCCCCTGGATACCATTCGTTTCTGATTAACACAGGAGAATTTCCCCAAACCATGGCTTGCAGGCAGTATGTTTCCTGTGAAATTCTCCCACATTACTTGCAGCCAAAGGAAATTAAAACATTAAAACATACAATAGGGAAAGCTAAAATTGATATTGCCTTCAGTGTATTACTTTCTCAGTCTTGTTGCCAGATGATGAGAGGCCACTAACCTAACAAGTAGTTTGTGTTTCTTATAGAAAGAACAACTGGGTTAATAACTTGAAAAACTCAAGCCAGTGTAAAGGCTCTCAAAAAGTTCCAGGGATGTCAGATGAAAAATACAAGCATTCTGCTAATTCTGAGCCACGGGGTCTCTATGGGTCTTGACCTGGCAGCATGTAAAAACGCTGCCAGCACTGAGAACAATTTTTGCTGCAACACATTATTAATACTTAATGTCGGCGCATTTTGCCACTGCAACCAGAGGAGGGTAATTAAATTGTTACTTCAATGTAGAGAATATGCTGACCTTTCTTTCCAACTATTAAATCAATGGGCAGGGAGGATAACGTTAAACCACAGGGTGTTTTTGGACCACCCGTTGTAACAGCAGTGTTGTCTTCTTTTTTTTTTTTTTTCAGAATGAGGTGGCAATGCTTCTCAAGCCAATATCAGAGAAGATTCAGGAAATCCAGAACTTCAGAGAAAGGAATAGAGGAAGTAAAATGTTCAACCACCTCTCAGCCGTCAGTGAAAGCATACCTGCCCTTGGGTGGATAGCAGTGGTGAGTGACACACAGGATGGTCAGGAGGGCTGTAAAGGTGCTTCCGGATGGTGTGGTCCAGAATAGTTCCAAATCTTGCAGAACTCTGCAGCCTCATCTGCATAGTTCTTCAGTCTACTACACCCAAGAAGGTGTTTTTTAATATACCTAATACATCAGGGAAGGTGTCTGACTAATGTTTTATTTCTTTCTCCTTCTGTTGTTTCCTGCTACCATGGGTTGATGGTCCTAGTCTCCTAAACCAGGCCCTTATGTCAAGGAAATGAATGATGCTGCTACCTTTTATACTAACAGGGTATTAAAGGACTACAAGAACAGGTATGTCGCCAAGCCCCAGTATCTACTAGCCAGAGACAAGAGCATTAACCATACCAATAGGGTTCACAATGCCATCACAGAAAGCATTTCGTAAACTAAAAAGCATTTGATAAAATCTGCTTGCCATAGTGTATTTTCCCCTCCTCATCTTTGACCGGCAGCACGTTGCAGTGAGAATGGCAGCAACACTATCATTGCTGGTTTTCACTCTCTGCAAATTATAGGATTATATTTAATTTTCTGGCATTCCAACATCATAAGCTTATATGTAAATACATATTTGCATATCAACATATGGCTAGCTAGCTGCTGTGTGTCCTTGTCTCATTTGTGCACTCACACTGTTGCTCTTCTTGCTCCTTGCTTGAAAAAGTGCATTTAGGTGGTAGAGGTATACAACTGAGCGTCTAATTCTGTAGCTCCCAATCTGATTTTTTTCTGTACCACTGCATTGTTCTTAAAGAGCACAAGGACTTCACAGAAAAGTTCCATGAATGAGATCTGTGAACTGACAGAGAAAGAGAAAAAATACAGGTCCTTCCTGAGCCCTCCTAAAAAAGTCATGTATAAATCCTCTTGATTTGGTACTTTTTGAGGTCAGATTTTGGCTCTTGATTTTTATATCCCACTGAAGAACCGTATTTGCTATTGAGTTTTTCCTCTTTAGTGTGGAAAACTTTATATATATAAAAACCTTTTGTATATATTTCTATTTATTGTATATGTATAAACATCTACTATATACTAAATATAACATTTCATATTATATATATTAGGTATTATTCCTAAAGCCTTAGTTTACCTGCTGAAGGTAGTACCTAGTGGAGTAACTGCAGGTTTTTACAATATAGCTTTAGTACTTATTCGGGGGAAGAAAACATCTCACATAATACTATAAACAGGGTACATTACCTAGGCATTTAGTTCTTCCCCTAATAAGGAATTCATTTCCTCTTTTTTCACTGAGATCACAATGTCTTCCAAAGTAGCGGAAGGCTCTCCCTTGACTTTAGTAGGCTTTGGATTAAACCTATTGACGCAGATCCTCAGCAGTATTAAGCATCAAGCTGCAAAGGAAATAAATAGGAGGTGGACACCCAAATCCTTGTAAGCATCCAGTCCATAGCCGTCACTATTCAGTAATAATTCTTCATAGCTAAGGACTCCATCTTACAAGCAGTTTCTCTCTATATGTATATTTCTTGTTTTCACTTACTGTCCCATTGGAAGACTAAGCCTTCCAAATCATGATTCCAGAGCCAACTTGTGACTTGTACTTTAAAAATTCCGAATGTTTAAATATTTCAGTCTGATGACTATAACATGATCCAGTATTACCCTGGCTACATTTGAGCTTGGAAGCTAGAATATATTACAGAACCCACGGATATTTCATTTTCTAAAATTCAGCACCCTGAGGCTGAGTTTGGGTAGCTGTTGCAGAACTCCATATACGTTTAGTGCTTCTTCAGTTGGCTTTGAGGCTGAACAGAATGATGACACACCCTTCCAGCAGGAAGCACTCTGTGCTAGAGGCATCTCTTGCCCTTGTTTGTCCTCTGGAAGGATATAAAAGCTTTCCAGTGTAGTAGGCCTCAGGATTTTCAGCACTGGGCTGGCTGGCTGCCTGCTAACTGATTTATCCATGGCTTTAAGGCAGACATTGGCTTTTACCTGCTTTAAGCAAGAGTAGCAATGCTTTCTGTTTTTAAGTACGTTCACATGTATAAATATTGTCTCTGTTTTTACAGTGACACACGCCATGTTGATTGGGTGAAGTCGTATCTGAACATCTGGTCTGAGCTTCAAGCTTATATCAAAGAGCATCATACCACAGGTCTTGCCTGGAGTAAAACTGTAAGTACACTTTCCTTCTTCATGAAGAACCATAAAATGCCAGTACCAGCTTGACTTTTAATGCAGATCATTAGCTCAGGAAAAATAAATATCTAGGCCAGGAACACAAGTCATGGTCCATGGACTTCCCAACCAAGCCAATAGAAGCTTGAAAGACAGGTGGAGAAGATGTGTCAGGCCATTGTGGTACAGGTTTGGAGGAAGAGGGAAGAACTTTTGGGGATGATTATAGCCACAACCGCCAGCAGCAGATGGTGAGGAGAGGTGGACACAATTCTCCAGGCCTGCTACAGTAGAAGGTAGGAGCAAAAACAAACCCCAGAAATTTGAAGGACATGTCAGACTAAAGAAAAATTTGGGAAAGGAGAAGAATGGTGGAAAGAGTCTGAACAAAGGCAGATATTGAATAACAGGAAAAAGAAACACAAGGGATACATACCAATCTATTACTTCATAGATAGCTATCTTTATAAAACTCTTATTTTATATGTACAGAAATAATTTCTGAAATACATATATAAAGAGTAAATATAACTGTATGCCTAACTATTTAGGCTCCCTCTATTTATTTATATAAACACCTTCTGTGTGTTATATCTGAGATGCATAGAAAGATGATGACAATGAATATTGTTCTCTAAGAGAGCTGTAAACATGAAAAATTAATTTTCTGTTGGGTATAAATGTAAGAGTTTATGTCCACTGTCTACATTGACACAATGTTCTATATTATTCTAATAATGTGCTCATGTTTATTATCAAGTTAGGAGAATTGCTGATTAAAAATATAATCAGCCAGCTCTTTGCTGTCATCATCTCCTAAACTTACCAGTGCACTCACATACTTACACATGCAGTCTTTCACACCAAGTTTATAATTTCTTCTGTATAGGCAAATAATTTTTTTAAAAAATTGAATGACTATTGAGAGGACTGATGTAGGCCACCAGATGATAATTTAATTCCCAGACCAAACCATTGTAAGAACTCAGGAGCACAGGGCAGTGAAGTAGAGCTTTTAGACGGAATGTATTTTAACATGGAATAAGGGCCGGAACACCTGTCCTATGAAGAAAGGCTGAGAGCTGGGGTTGAGCCTGGAGAAGAGAACGCTTCAGGGAGACCTTATTGCAGCCTTTCAATATATAAAGGGAGCTTATAAGAAAGATGGAGAAAGACTCTACCAGGGCCTGTAGTGACAGGACAAAGGACAATAGTTTTAAACTGAAAGAGGGCGCATGTAGATTGAATATAAGGAAGAAATTTTTTATGATGAGGGTGGTGATGCACTGGAACAGGTTGCCCAGCGAAGTTGTGGATGGCCCATCACTGGAAGTGTTCAAGGTCAGGTTGGACAGGGCTTTGAGCGACCTGATCTAGTGAAAGATGTCCCTACTCATGGCAGGGGGACTGGACTAGGTGATCTTTAAAGGCTCCTTTCAATCCACACCATTCTGTGATTCTATGGTACCTCGAAAAGTTCCTTTATCTCCCCCTGTATGGAGGTGATACCATGTAAGAGAACGTATGTTACTTGTGCTCAGCAACAGACTATGCAACTTTCTCTTCACACCCTTCGTTAGACATTGTACAAGGCCTTAACAGTACTCAAGTATTCAAGTGCAAGTTCAAACACGGGAGAGACCATGATCTGTGTGTACTTCTTAGTTTGAAGTAATGCAAAAATGTTTAAACGTGATAAATTAGAAGACTGGAAATATCTGCTGCTTTGTAGGTTTCTGTAGTAAAAATTTAAAATATTAAACATGATTCTCTTCCTTAATTTAGTACAAAATTTCACACTTGCTACATCCTACTCTATTATAATCCGTGAATGTGAGAAGAGCTAACGATTTTTAAATGATGATTAGATAAGGAAAAGAAATTGTAGTGCCCTGTTAGCAGAATTAGCCTGAGAATCTGGAACAAATTTAGTTTTGTTAATACAGAGAAAGAATCATCTTCACCTGTAATGGAACTTTTCAAGGATGGAAATAGTGTTGTAAGATAACGATTTGTTATAGCCATTTGATTGAACAGGAGGAAGAGGAACTCTCAGTGCTGTTAAGTACTGGTAATCTTATTCAGAAGTCTAACTGTTGCAGACTGTTTTTGACTGGTCTTAAAACCAGCATCTCAGCCACCACGCTTTCTATTTCCCTCTCTTCAGTCATGCAAGAAACTGCTGAATACAAATCTAGGTGTGACTTGTTTATTCATATTAAGCATAGTTTCCTGCCAACAGTGCTCATTCCATCATGAGTGATGAGCCCATTACTGCACTCAGATCTGAAAGTTATCTTGGAAGTATGGCTCATTTAAATTCTTATTCATGTAACGTGTGTCAGAAAGATTAAACTACAAACACATGTTTATGGATGTATAATTTTTTAAAGTTTTACTTCATAGGAGTGTAAGGAAATTAGAATCCAGTAAGTTAGCAGGTTGTTTAAATAGCTTGTTGTTTAACTGTTGTTTAAATATTTCTGTGAGGCTTTGTAACAAATACATTCAAGAAAGCAATGAGTTACTCAAGTGATAATTTAATTTTTGTTATACATTTTAAAGTGAGAATGAAAGTCACAGATTCATGCTGTGTGAAGTTAAGCATAAAGGTCTGCAGAATCAGGGCCTAGACAGAAATACGATATATATATAAAAGCTGTAGATATATTCCAGACACAGTTGATAATCATTGCATACAGCAGCTTCCACTTACATGCATAAAAAGGAAAAAGGAAAAAGCAGTAATTTGGCAAGGCATTAAGAAAGTGGCACATTTATGAAAGGGAGATGTTGATGCAGAAATGCTATTTTATTATAGAGGGAGAGAGAAAGAGAGAAAGTTTTTGGCCTCTATATCTACAGATTTAAGAGTACATTATATTGATAATTTACACTTCATATCTGCAGAAGTCAACAAAGCAATGCTTTAGATAAAAAGCTATTAAGTAACATATCTGGATATTTCTAAAGAGACTAAAGAGTCAGAGAGAACATTAACTACTGCTTCTCTCAGAGCTGTGTTCTCATAGCTTGAACTGCAACAAAACCCCAGGAGCATCAGCCTAGGTCAGTCTATGCTTGGGTTTCCAGAAAGGAGGGGACAGGATTTTTTTTTAGTGGGCAGTTTGCCCCTTTACCTATAGGTGCTGTATACCATGGTGTGCGCGTTTCTGGCCATGCTCCATGGCAGTATCACAAAGCTGCGCCATTTCCAGCTGCACAGGGCAGCTGCAGCCCACCTTGGAACAGATCACTAGTGCATACAATGAAGTGTTCCTGGCTCTGGCAATAAGCACACAGGCAGACACTTTAAAGGAAAGAGAAAGAAATGTCTTAATAAATTACAAGACAGACACTAAAAGAGGTGCAAAAGGCTGAACTAATGGCTAAGCAGTCAGCTCTGACAATAACAATTACCTCTATCAGTTTTATAATAAATTTGTGATAAAAACAGACGCCTACAGATTTTTGGATCTAACACAATTCTTTGTCCTTACTCACTTTGGCTCTGGTTCTGCCCAGATGTGTGACAATATTTTAATCCTTGAGAGCATCTTACTGAAATGCATGGGACTGTGTGAGGAGATAGCCAAGAAATCAGTGGAGTTAAAGACCTTGACACCTTTGTGTATCTGAGCCTTTTTTGCTACCCATGTGGAGTGGTGGTACACAATTAGATCCTACGTAGATTGCAGGTGTTTCAAGACATGATGGATACAGTTAGGATACTTGTTGGTACTGTGCTCATAGAAGAAAACTACATATTTAAAGTATGTATGTTTGTGAGTAGGATTGTCCCAGAGAGTAAAATGTTCCATTCAGTATTTTCACCATGATCTGAAGTATTCATTTTCATTAACCGATTGTGCATATGTCAGAGAAAATACGCTTGTCAGTGGAAGTCAGATGGATCTACAGTATTTCCTTAAAAGTGTAATTTTGTAGTTCATTATTTTGAATGTAAAGCGTGAGCTGTCTTCTGCCACACATATCCTGTGGTGAGTAGCAGTTCACTATACTCACTATATCTCAATTTAGCAATCTTGACAACGGGAACAATAGCAATTACCAACCTAATGGAGATTTGCAATTTTTAATTTGCTACCAGATATGACATTCTCAGATTTCAGTGAGTCTTATGTAAAAGCTGTTATTATAATGAAATGTTTTAAATGCCCAGTGTAGCATTTTGCCCATGCAGGAACTGTCATTTTTGCTTGCTAAAACTTTCTGACTTTAACATGAAATCTACAGCTGTAACCTATGTCTGTTTTCAGTTCTTACTGATAAAGAGTAAGTGCCCTTTTCCTCTTTTTTTTCGCCTAAAGAAAGGATTCTATTGAAGCATGGCTCTTTTTTCCCTCTACATTTTTTGGTGGTGCAAAGAAATGAACAGCTGTAATATAAGTTTGCAAGGATGCCTAATAAAAGTTTGTTTGCTACAAGGACTGCATGAGTAAGCTGGGGAAAGTGAAACTTCTGCTCCTGTTTCTGCAGGTTAACTTTGTAGCAAGAAAACAGCCAGTAATAAGGAGAGATTGCTGTAGTTTCCTGTACATCAAATAAGTGTTAAGAAACAAGTCTTGCTCAGGGATAATCGTCTTGACTCTTTCTCTCAGTTGCAGATGGATCTGCAATTAAGTTTTTGTTCTTTGTATACCATAGTCATTTAGGACAAATTCTGCCAGCAGGATCATTTACAAACAGGAAATACTTACAAACTAGCAATAATTTCATTACAGCATTTAGTTTCTAATATAGCATTTCACTGAAGTGACAAACGTTACCCCCTGCTTTACAAATCAAAACAAATTCTTAGGAGGAAGTCTGCATCTTTACAAGCAGTTGAGATTTATCTATATCCTGTTCCCACTGAAGACAATACAGTGTCGTCAAGTCTTTTTTTCCTGAAATATAATTTTAAAAAACACTTGTAACTCATTAGATAGTACTCTAAAAACACTGTTTAAAAAGTTGAAATTCTCCACAGCCTCCACACCGAGAAGAACCATTTTAATTCCTACTTTAGCCTGACTGAGCGCAATGGTACTACTCTCAGTACAGACTTTGGCCATTTCAAGCTTGTCTAAAATAATCACCTCCAAACATTTTCTTATGAAAAGGCCCTGCTTCTCTCCTGTACTATCAAAACATTTTCCTGTACTGTATTGTCTCTTTACATATTGAGGGAGCAAGCTGCAAAAGACCAGCTTCTGCAGGCAAAAGCCTCCTGTTACTCTTCCAGTATCTCTGCTATGTTGTGTTTAGTTTGACCTGCTTATCAAGAAGCCACCGTCTGAGCACTTCACTAAAGGTGAAGGTCCAAACTGTAGTGCCAAATTCCAGCCACGGGCAAAACTGCAATGCCAGAGGCCTCATTCTGATAGAAGTAAGGGCAGCATAGATACACTGATTTAACTGCCTGTATCTTGGTAAGATGTAGGCATTTGTGGAGTGCTCAATTTTTCTCAGTCATAGCCTTTCCTTTTCTGTCCCTTTCCATTCGTTTCTCTTCCCTTCCCTTTCCCTATTTCCTTATACTTTTTTGTTGAAAAACTTGCATCCTTTAATCTCAACTGTTTCTTTCTCAGAGAATAGGTAATGTTAAGTTTTTGGTACACTGTCAGTTTAGAAACTGGCCATCCTGGCAACTCTACAATAGTTGCCTCTTTTGTGGGGGCTGCCTCAATTACATCCATGTCCCTTTGAAAGAAAGTAGTTTTACTCCCTTATTCCAACAATGGCTGATAATATTTGTCTTTATTGCGTGTCAGTGGTGCTCTTTTCACATCAGTGACCAAACACCATTCAGACAGGTTAAGGGAGAACCTGGGAGAGGCTTGTTTGACAACAGCTGTCAAATGCAACCTGACCTGTAACGTGATGCAACCTAGTTCCAGTGGAAAAGGGAAAGGAAAAAGAAAATTGAAAATGGAGAGAAAAGGAGAAGGCACATCTATTAAAAGTCTATTGCTAAAGGAATGGGTCTTCTTTTTAACTGAATATTAATATAAGTAAAAGGTGGTTTTATGTGCCTGTGGGAGCATGTTACTTGTTGACAGTTACATTAGCATACAGTTCTTAAATGATTTAGAAGACATTGGCTGTGTAAAACATTTCTGGTTGGGTAACTGTGAAGATGTAAGCACCATTTTAAATCCTGAAGAGGTGATAAATGGCAGAAGCGTATTAAAAGGGGAGTCAAAGTTTGCAAACTCAACAGATAAATAATTCTGCTGAGACCTGATAACAAGAAAAGAGGCTGGCCTGGTTTTTGCTGTTTTGTGTTTTGACTCACAAAGATTACAGGCCCTGTAAGTCAGCTGTTTCATCGAGTAAACTGAGGATCTCAGGGCAGTATAACCCCTTGCAGACAGGTGGCTTAAATAGGGTAGGTAATAGAACTGTTGTGCTAAGCTACTTTTACACAAAAAACACCTTAACAAGAGGTCTGTGCCCCTGAGTCACAGTCCACCTGTTCTCAGAGGTTGACACATGATATTTTGAGCTTCATGATTCATATCTTTGGCTTTGCATATCTATGGAAAGAACAATACAGAATACTGTCATCATTTTAGGTGTGAAACTAGGATTACTATGGGGAGCAGGGTAGACAACAGGGATATCTTTTTTTTTTTTGAGAAGAATGTAGTCCCCATTAGGATTCCTGTTTCTCTGCTGCCATGAAAAGAAGGCTTTTCAATAAATTAAGGAAGGGATTTTATGCCTCTATCTAAGTCACCTGTTGCCTCAGCCACAAATAGATATTTACCTCTTAATATGAATGATTAATAAAATAGGTACTATATATTATACACATGCATACATAATTTATTTTTATGCATTATATAGATGTTTATAATGTGTTTGTCCTGAGTAAAAATGACCATTGCAGCTACAAGAAATGTATGCTCATTCAAACGCTCCACAGCAGGTTCCCACCACAAGAACTTTGTTCCCCCCAGTTTCCGTGCTGTGCTGTGTCAGCCTAAAGCTGGATAAACACAGGGGAACACGCGGGCGTTTGTACAAGGCCTGGCACGTGAGCCCCTCGTATCCCCAGACATACGAGCCTCTGACTAGGGCCCCTTGCTGCTACAATACTATGAATATAGTAACAGTGACGTGGAAGGCTAATGCAGGGAACTGTTCAGCAAGAATGGCTCAGGAAATAGTAACATCTGTGATAAGACATAAAAAGAAATTCTTACTGTCTCTCAGTAGCTGGGTTTAGACCTCAAGACATGTCAAGCTGCATATGGCCACCAAAAATTACTGACGGTATGGCATCCAGAGCACTTGTGTTATATATGAACAGCGTTTTATTTCTCTAACAAGACTGACTGTTGCCCTGTGCTCCAGGCGAAGCCTTTAGGAGAAATGTGCTGTAACAAGGCCCAGCTTCTCAGAAGCAAAGAGCTTCACTCATATCTACTGTAATTTCAAGGGAATTAAATTAGATTCCACATAGATAAATTTTAACCAGACAGCTGCCTCAACAAAAACAGTCATTTCTTTCTTCCAGTGAGCCAGCTAGGTAGCCAGCAAGGAGAAAAAGAAGAGTACCTCACCCTTCTGCTGGTCATACAAGATAAAGGTAGAAATACAACATGCTTTGAGGCTGTACTGCAATCCTGCAAACCCTTGCACAGTGATAATACGCATTTATCAGACCCAGCTCCATGAGCAGCTTCAGACACTGTCGCTAGAGGAAGCTACTGAGCCACAGTCAATGGGAGGCCCTTGGGCCCCTCTGTGGATGGCTCTGGGCTATCCAGCAGGGAGCAAACCTGGACCTGTTCCTGTCACCCCGTTCAGAGCATGGGTTAGTTAGAGGTTGAAGACAAATTTTTTCCCTGGGAGGAAACTTCTGGAATGTTCCATCCCCTACAGAGCTGTTACTACATGGCTGCAGGGCCTGCATCTCCTGTTCTTGATAGGACTTCACTCAGACAATTACAGTTTCCCCTGTTTCAGAAAGCTCCAGGAGCAAGGTTTAAAGCACAGCAAGTTCACTATGATACAAAGCTAGCAGGTTAAAAGTTAACAGCTTATTTTTGTGTTACATTTTCACAAAGTAAGGCTGAAGGTATCTATTCCCCTGATAATTCTTACAAGGGGCGTATTTGCAAATGATGGAAGAATGACCACACCAACACGTTAATGGGAACAGTCAGATACCAGCATAACTTGACGTGATGTCTATAGATACTGGAGCACTGAGAACAGCAGCTGTTACCGAGGCAAACAGCTGAAATAAAAGAGGAAGAAAGGCGGCTTGCAAATAACCACATTTGGTAGTCCAAATGGCTCTTAATACTCTGTGTAAAGATACACTGTTGTTAACATCTGCTTGGAGTTAATCTGAAGAGTTGTTTGCAAATAGCAAAACTGGTAAGCACCTGCTGCTTTAGGATAGATGAACTTTTGCAGGCATATAACATGCTATTTTATTCCCAGCAGCTCTCACAAACACCACCCTATACCGAACAGAAATGAATGGACTTTGTGAAGGGCACTTTAGTTGAAATTGGAGAGGACTATACACAAGTATTGCCAGATATCAGAACAGTTTAAGAGTCTGGTTCAGAAATATTCTAGAGCCTGAGGCTCTAAGTGGTCTTAGAAGGGTGACTAAGGAAAGTAAACCAATTGCCAGTGACTTAGGTTGGTAATTTGGAGGTCTATGTATTAACAGAGGTCAAAACTAATCAAAAAAGAAAGTTCCTGGAACCACTTCACTAGGCTGATTTTAAAACTGCCCTTTGCATCAGCGTCTTAGAGTGCAGCATGGGTCCCATCTTCCTGGCATGCAGGGAATGCAAGAAGTGCAATGTGTTTTCTGCATTTCCAGTTCACTTTTGTGCTTTTTGTCCCCTTGTTAGAGTTTCCCTAAGCCACTCTTCCCACAAAGAATTTCACCTCACTTGAATGTTTATTTGATTTCAGACAGGTAAATTGAAATGGCAAAGAAAAGAAGAAAAAAGACAGAGTCTCTGTACGCCTCCTCATTAGTGAGACTTGTCTGTCTTTTCCATGCTGTTTATTTCAATGGGGGATTGTCCAACTAGATGCAACCATGCTGTGAGACGGTAGCTCTATGGTGGAGCAGTTGGTCCCTCCCTGTACTTTAGCGACCTTTTTTCCTTTGATTTGTCCTTCAATTTTGCCTGGCCTAATTTATGACTGAAATTGTTTGCAGTTTCCAGAATGGCCATAGATGTTCGGACGTAATTGAAAATATCGTGATACTGTATCTGTTAGCTTGCATAGCTGTAACTCAGGTCATAAACTTGACAAGCATTTGTCATGCAAGAGAAAAGTTAACAACAAAGATTCAGTCCATCTCTTATTTCTGTGACTGCACAAAAGTAAGAGGAAAAGCGGGAAGGGTGTCTGAACCCCAGGTGTCTTCCAAGACCTTGTGACAGCTCCTGTGTTCTTAATTAGATCTAACTCATAATCTTTTGAGTGCAATGGAGAGAGGCACTGACTGTGGTGGAGGGACCGGGCCTTTGATGCACTACTCAGCAGCATCATTTGAGCCTGGAGTCTCCTGCATGATCTGTGATGGTCTTCAGTTTGACACTTCAAGCAAAGAGACTGGCAGAGTGACCGACCACTCTGTGTTGTATGCAGAATACCCAGATAACTTCTACATCTTTTTTTCTCTAATGCGTCTTTGCAGCCTTTGCAGAATTTAATTGCTGTTAATTCCAAATGAACATGTGAGTCTTACAAGTTTCTGGAAAATCACAGCACTGTATTTATGCAGGTGGAAGCAATAACGTATGTTTGGGAAATCAGATGTCAGTCAAATTTGGGAAATCAGATTTTTATCTCAGGCTACAAGTTATTAACCACTACCATTCCTACTATTAATCTCCTCCATGAAACATACATAATTCATAACTGCATGTTCACACTGCACTCTGAACGGTGAGTGCCATTTCTGGTTATCTGAGTATTTTAAAAAGCCCTTTAAAAAGCAAATGCAATGTTCATAATTCTGGATAACCAGGACATAGTGGATTCAGTTGCTATGGTTGCAGGCAACAGATAGGGAAGATCTCTGTTGCATCTCAGGCAGCAATAACTGATTGTGCTACTAAATCCACTTACATTCGTTTCTTTATTATAATAATTCACAGTTGTGCTGACTCTGCTGCAAGTAACATTACTGGCATTAGCAGAGGCAGGAAGACAGGCACTGTAAATTGAGGGCCCAGTGAAGAAGTTGTTCCCAGCCTAAAACAATAACCTGCAACTACTGAGTATGTAAGCAGAAACGCTCGGTGTTAAATGTATCCATGCAACAATGATACATCTCTAAAAGCAGTCCTCATCAGATCTGGTGTATCTTGACAATAAATGATAATCAATTCCAAAAGGGAATTCTTCTTATTTGTTTACATTTGATCAAAAAGATTTAATGGCACAGAAGAGGGCTCATTCCCTTAAGAGATCTTGGATCCTTTCAGAAACAATCAAACTATACCACTATATCAGTCTCATTACTCAGCCAGGTACCAGGGATTCAACAGTCATCTTTTTGCAATGCAGTTTTAATGTCACTAATGTGGCAAAGAACCTTGGTATGCACTTATCACTAACGTATTCCATAAACAGCTCCTACAAATGCAACAGTACTTACATGCTGAAGGTGCATGTGCCAATAGAGGGTCTACATCAAGAGGTTAACTAATATTATTACTTTTCCATGCTACTCTTAATTAGGGTCATAATGACTAAGAGGTTTCAATGCAGTTACTTACTCAAATATGCGAGGCTTCTTTTTCTTAAAAGAAAAAGTATGTCTGAAGAGTAAAAAAAAAAGAGCATGTGCACCTCAGCCCCTTTCCCATTATCATTTTAAGATTACAGGCCAGAACAAGTTTCCTTGTTAAAAAACAGCTATAGTTTTCACTCATGTGAGATGCATGACCCAGACGGACACTTTGCTGTTTCAGTTTAGTGGAAAGCAGAAAGGAGCGGCATCATAAATGGTTAAAAATATCCTCTGAGTCCAGCCAAGCAATATCTATTTCCAGTATTGATTACCAGGGGTGCACTTTTAACAACCTGTATCTCTTAACAAAGGTAGCCAATTAAAGGAGCTGTAACTGTGTAAGTCCCTGTCATTTTCCCATTGTATCTGCCCACCTAATAAATAAGAACTGGTGCAATGCACAATGTCTGCACAGCTAGTTAAATTCATCAGAACCAATCTAATTTTTCACAATGATTCTTTTAAAACAGTCTTGGCTCTGCTGCAGAGAGGTGGGATCAGAGTGACACTCAGTGGCAAGACAGAAAAAGTCATTCTCAGTTTCTCAGATTCTACTGAACATTTATTATTAGGATGCATAAAATTTTAATTAGATTATTATTAGTATTTTCTGTCTGATAATAGTCTATGTAAGCATTATAATTCAGACCAAAACATGTACTTTTGATTATGTAAACTGCAAGAAAGATTGGATTACTTACTTTGCCAAGCCACCCCTCACTCATAACTTGTGTGCTGTGATCTCCTGCAATTGAAAAAAAGAAAAAAGGATTTGACAAATTGAACTAAAAACTCAAATACTGAATTTCAGAAATAAGAGACTTGAATCATTATAGTTTTACATTCTGCTGTATTTGAATCTTTACAGATTAGTTGAACAGTCTGAAGAATAGCATTTTACATCTTGCATACAATTTAGCATGTTGTATATGTATAACTGACAGTTCGTGACCCTCCCAGTAGTTTGTGTCAGATCAAAACATTTTCTGTATGTTTCTGAATGCACACCAATCTATGGCTAACTGAATTTGGTATCTGAAAAAAAGGAGACATTTTCCCTTTTATGTAAGTAAACACTGGAATAAATTATGGAATCTTTACTATTAAAGATTTTAACATCAGTCTTGACAAGCATTTGAGAGAAATAGTTTAGGTGGAGTAGTTCTGCAGTAAGGTAGCATTGTGGAGTGTCAGCCTTTCCAGCCTTGCCTGCTCTGATGCAGGGAAATATTCATAGTATTATGTTTGACTATGGTGCCAGAAATTCTTCTGAGCCTGTGGCTGCCTAGATTCACTCAAACTCGCAGCATTCAAGAATGTTACTAAATAAGAGTTATCACAATACAATGTTCCTTGAAGCGCTGTATGTAAAATAATTTCCACCTATCTCAAACAGGGTCCTGTTGCATCACCCATGTCTATGCGATCTGTTCTAACAAGCGGGCCATGCCTCTCCCCGCCACCGCCACCACCACCGCCACCACCTGGACCTCCCTCCATCTTTGATACAGAAACCGTAAAGGACGAAGGAACTGCATCTCGCTCAGCCCTATTTGCACAGCTTAATCAGGGAGAGGCAATTACCAAAGGTCAGGAGAAAAGAAATCAAATTTTGGTCCATGAGTCAAACTACATCAAGAGCTGCCATATGTATTAACCTAACCCAACCACATTTTTAAGTTAGATTTAAGCAACTCAGATCTTTCTGAGGCTTGCAGTGGGTCTGATGGATGAGACTGCATACCAAAACCTCCTTTAGAAGCAACAGCACCCAAATATGTTCAGCATACCTGAAATTCACACACCATTTATTTAGAGGTATCTTTTTAATTTTAAGGCAGCCAAACTGGACATCTTCAATCCCCAGTAGCTGGTGAACCTCTAAGTTGCAATTGCAATAAAAATTTATCCCCCTTTCTGTGTACCAGCATGTGTTAAAATGTGTTCCATGTTAGATGAAAAGGTACAGCTCACAGATTAGTGTGGAGTACAATAATAAAGCTTTTGTATTAATACTGGACAGTTGTAATTAAAGTGGATGGCTGTGAGTTTAAATACATACGATTGATATATCTGCTTTTAACGCTGCAGGGATAGGTCGAATATTGTCATAAA
Source organism: Sula dactylatra (assembly GCA_013389905.1). Classification (NCBI taxonomy): domain Eukaryota; kingdom Metazoa; phylum Chordata; class Aves; order Suliformes; family Sulidae; genus Sula; species Sula dactylatra. The sequence continues at coordinate 3,800 of WEKW01024666.1, read as the reverse complement.
TTAGAAAAAGAATCTCATTTTTATGGATGGAAAAATATGATATAACAAGCTCTCAGAGCTCACTACAGACAGAGAGGGACTAGAAGACATTGCAGCATTTCCTGTTAAAGATGCTAAGTTAGCCCATCCACAGTAAATGAGGTTTGATATGAACTGCTAAAAATATGTAGGCAGTTACACTTTAGGTGGTTACCCAGGCAAACCCTGAGGAAATAAAAAATGTAAATTCGCAGAATAATTTAACACAATTACAAATGAATCTTTCCCGCTTAAATATGAACACCCTTAGGACTGGAAAAAAAGGCTCGCTTTCATAAACACCCTCTTTTTTTCAGGGCTTCGACATGTCTCTGATGACCAGAAGACTCACAAGAACCCCAGCCTACGTGCCCAATGTCCATCTGTTCGTTCTCCGACAAAAAGCCATACTCCAAGTCCCACCTCTCCCAAGAATTCCCCGCAGCAGAGCCATGCCCCTGTCTTGGAGCTAGAGGGAAAGAAGTGGAGAGTGGTGAGTTCCAGTCACATCTCTGAATTGCACCCTGCACACTGCAAACCAGGCTGAGCACTAAACGTCTTGCAAAAGGCTGTCCATGATCAAGGTGCAACAAATCAAAGTTGCAACTAAAATGGGCTGATTCTTGCATTGCTCTGCCTTGCTACAGTTTAGTTTTAACTACTCTGTAGCATCTAAAGTTAATTCATTTGTCTTTGAGAATCATATACTAATTTGTCTGAACTGGAGAATGTCAGAACCAGCATATAAATTCCTTGCAAAATCAGACAATCTGCCAGAAACAAGTCCAGTGGAGAACTCCAACTAAAATCCCTTCTTGCAGGCCATTTGTGTGAGTGAGAGATAACAGTATTATCACAGAGCACTTTCTCCAGCTTTGTTAACAAATGCATTTATTTTTCATCACCATGCAGGCACATCTCCCATGCTTAAAAGTAGAAAAGTGTTTTCCGTTTGCTCCGTGTACAGATGGAAAAGATAGGTTTGTTTCAAGTTTGGGAGTTAATTTATGTAGGCATCTACCAAAGAATCTATGAGTGAAAATTCACGACTGTGTTGATTAAAAGAGGGAAGAAACAATATGCAGTTTAGTCATGCAGAAGGTTATTATTATACACAGTCATTACTGTGGAGTTGAGTTTGCAGAAGGTGCAGTCGCAGTTTGCCTGTCTTACGGTGCCTTAGGTTTATAGTGCCTGGGATTTTCCTTGTGGAGCCCTAGTCTTTCCTTGACATCCATGGAGTGTAAATATCCCTTCATGCTTCATAATGAAAGGAAATTTCTTCACTTATTACTCCTTCCTGTATACAGTAATGCCTGCACCTGTTCGTAACGCACTGTATAGACCATTATAAAATATTTGGGGGAAACAAAACCTGCTGTTCTTCAAGGTGCTGGTCTAAATTGGATGGGAGCCAAGCCACACTTCTGTGAGCGCATCTTTAAATTGTTGAGAGCATAATGTCTTTGCTACAAAAGTAATGGGTTTTGTCATGGTCTATGCTAAGTCCTTCAGTTCTGCAGCTCTAAAATATACATTTGTCATCTGAGGGTGAATTAGGTGAAATATCTGATCACCAAGCAGATTAGATTTTTAAGCCACAGGAAGGATATTGCTCTGTTGTAACTGAAGATGCAATGACTTGAGGATAAGTTGTACTGAACTGTCTGACTGTTAGCTAGTTAAAGACAACCAATTAAATAAACTTTCTTTTGAAATAGGAATATCAAGAGGATAAGAATGACCTGGTCATTAACAACACTGAACTCAAGCAAGTGGCCTACATTTTCAAGTGTAACAAATCTACACTTCAGATAAAAGGAAAAATCAATTCAATTACTATTGGTGAGTGGATAGCTCAGCTGGGTTTTAAATGCCAATCTTGAAAAAAACTGACTTATGTGATTAATCATGCATCTGAATCATTCCTTTCTCTTTAATGGATTGATCACACGAGTAAAGCTGCTCAACTACGCAGTGCAAGACTGGGAATTTTCGTAGTTAATGTAGCAAGTGTGCATATATTTGCTTTTATCTTGCCTTTCTTATTTATGATTGCTTTTATTTTAGACAACTGTAAAAAGTTTGGCCTTGTGTTTGACAACGTTGTGGGAATCGTGGAAGTGATCAATTCCAGGGATATTCAGATTCAGGTAAATATCTACTTGAAAATCAAAGATAGAGAGAGAACAAGCAGGGGGGAAAAAGCCCAACGGGTAGCTACAAGAGATTTTTAAAACTCACAGGAGCACAACAAAAATAAGATATGGGAGCATCCAAATGTATCTTTATGTGCACTAAATTCTGCTGAGGTATTCAGAAAATGCCTATGAAAACTATTGAGCATCACTGAACAAACCTCCCTTAGCCCCATCCCTTCTGGTTCCAGTGAAGCTGAGAGATCTATACACTGTAATAACTATTACTTCTGGCCCTAATTTTCTTGCTTCCATGGTAAACAGCTCCTAGGACTTGAAAGTTCAGTGGTGCTTATGACAAATTCTGGCAGTTAGCTAATTTATTTCTAAGGCCAGAAGACCATTATTTCTTTTTTTCTTAGTTTCTCAATGGAAATGTTCAAATAGACTGTCAAAGGACAACTAAATGACATAAAGTGAAAGTAGGCGCCGGGATTTCGAAAATCTCCCCTGCCAGCGAAGTGACACATTACATGAGTATGTAATGTAGTCGCTTGCCTACAAATGGGCTATGAGCCGCTACTGGTTTTGTCTTTGATAATCAGTAAGAAAAGCTTACTTACAGAGATCACCTTCCTTTCTTTCATGAAAAGAAAATAGATATATTTTAAATCCACATATTGCCCTCTCTGTTGGGGACAGTTGCCCCCTTCAAAATACAGACAGTCTGCCTGACATTTGCAGCACTTTGTTCATCCCATTCCAAAGAGGTCTAACTATACATGCTCTAGTACTGGGTTGTGTCCAACATGCACAACCTAGTCTCAGGAAAGGACTTGAGGATGTATTATTTTAAGTGAAAAAGAAATGAAATGTTAATTAAATTATATCAAACAGCCCGTCTTCGAGCAAGGTGAGGTCTTTTGCTTAAAAGGCTGTGCCTGCTGTATCACATTACATGTAGACAGTCCTGCTCCATGCTTCAGAAATACTGGTCACAGCCACCACAGGGAATAATAGCAAGATGGGTTTTTTTATATTTTGAACGTCATGCATGTGACTGACATTGTTACCAGCTGTGCATCATCTTCTGAACTGTAACAAGCAGTTTTATTCATGATCACTACATGTCTTCTTATGGCAGAGATGGTTCATTAAAGAAAAAGATTCCAGGGATTTATTTGAGTGGGTTTTTTTTAAATAACTAGATGCTTTTTATCATTACCTCTAGAACTATTCATAA
>WEKW01024665.1:1290-16968 GCA_013389905.1 Sula dactylatra | reverse complement strand
ATATAGAAATGTGAGTTAGCACTCAAAGGCCCAGCTTAAGCCAGCTTTGTGAACTGGAAGTGAAATGATTATGAGTTATGGCACTCTGCCCAGGGAGCACTATTAACACCATTATAACAGACCCTAGCTTAAGCATTGCTGTGTTGTCTTGCACCTTAAATTCACACCCCATCTCTCCTAAATTACTTGCAATAAGTGCAGTGATCATGTACATTTCCAGTATAAGATCTCAATAGTATTTTGAAGCTTAAAGCAGATAACATTTATTTTTACATGGCATGCCAAACAGGAGCAGTCATAAAATATCAAATTAAAATACATCTTAAGGTTTCCTGTTAAATGTAATAATCACCTATGTGATTTATACATGGTAAAACATAGGACTAAGGAAATATACAAGCTTCTTCCTTTTATTTGCTTATCCTGTAATTATTGCTTCCATTTTTCAAGGCATTGCATTCATATTGCTTATATTGTATATCTCTGATGAATCTCATTATAACTCTGCAAGAACCTCCTCTGAGAATTATTTTTCCTCTAAATAATAAAAATTACGACTAAGGATTTTTCCTTTCCTAGGCAGAATAGATTTCATGTTTTTATGGAATTTTTCATTTTTCCTCTACTCCTCTCAAATCCCTGAAGAAACAAATCTACAGGCTAACATAACTTAAGTGGCAGTAAGAGAATTATGCCAGACTTTAAAGATGTCCTGATGGCCTATCAGTTGGTATCGGTTTTCTGTCTCTTGAATGCTGTAGAGTGTGTAATCTGTTCTGATAGGCAGATGGATGTGTGAGTTTGATGTACTGACACAGTACTTTTAACCCCATTAGACCCAAAGATTAATGATGTATTGTGCTTTGTGCATGGCTGCCTCATCCATCATGTACCTGGTTATCAGGGGGAGAAAAAAAGTAGATCTTTTATGTAATCAGTCAATAGCTTTGTTAATCTAATTGCCAGTGATAATAGTCTTACTGGTAGAAAGGATTCCATTCACAAGCATCCTACATTTTCTAATGATGTTCCTTCACATTATTCCTAGCTAGGACCTACAGAAATGCATATTTTGGTCTATTATTTCAAGCATTCACTTTTGCCTTGAAGGGCTATTTTGTTCTATAAAAGCCACTTCAAAACTTCACAGAACAGCAAATGACATGAACTGTGAGATAAAAGTCAAGAGTAAGCCAACTAGTGGGAAGTTTTAATCTCAGAGACTTTGCTGGATCTCAGGTGAAGCTACTAGAAAGTCAGTAAACCTAATAGGCATGCTTCATTTTTAGTAGTAACACAATTTCAAAAGTTCTGCGGTAAAATTTATTCCATTACAAGCTATTTATATGCAGTCCAATGAACCACTCTTATCTTCACCAACGTCTTGACATATATCTTAGTAGGGGGAGAGGAAGTGGGTGAACATCGTGTAAAAGAAATAGGTTGTAATGGGCCATGCATACAGGCAATCAGCTTCTGTAGTGGTTAAGAGGCATCACCAGCATCACTGTGTAATTTAGTAGATAAGCAATCACCAAATATATTAGGCGATATTAAGCCATTGGAGCCAAGAACACAAACTGCAAACATTTACACGTTTGTGAAATAAAATCCTGCTCCCACAGAAAGCAGGGTGAAAATTGCTATTGAATTCATCAGGGCAGCAATTCAATTTACAGATGTTAGTGCTGAAAAGAAACATTTATGACCACTTGGTTTGAAGCTCCTGAAGACATGGCATAAAAGTCCTTTGAATGAGTCCTGCGTCCTGCCTAAATTGCAATACACTTGAATGACATCACATCTCATAGGAAGACAGGCAACTTAGATTTAAAGAATTCAAGAGCTGGGTAAACTGTCACGTACCTCAAAATCTGTTCTAATACTAGACTAGTGTGAAAAATGTGCACACAAAATGAGTTTGTTTCATTTTCATTTTATCTGTCTTCCAGCTTATCTGGTAAATCAAAGTGCTGTCTAACACAAGAGGTCTTCTTTCCTTGCATATAACTAGAAACTGAGATCAAATCAGCTCTTAACATTCTCTTTGCTAGGTTGAGCTCTCTGCATCAGCGTGTTTTCTGGGTCTCACAGTCCTCCTTGCAGAGCTACATTAGTTTCACGGTGGCAGCTGGCTTTAGGAAAGCCTTTGGGGTATTACCATTATTTATTTACAAAGAGTTGTCATTTGTTATGGTTCAGTGATGTTGTAGAAGCAGATATGGGTATCAGTCTGGGGAGTAGTTGGAGGGGCACTGATACTACTGTTGGGGAGTTCTCATTTGACAAAGGCCACAAACTCGGCAGGGTTTTCAGGTGGTTTCTAAACTCTTGATTTAATCAGATGACAAACCATATACCAGCATGTTTTCTTGTTATGGCTTAGTCCCAGTAGATGTCATATAGAGTACCTTGCCACTGGGTTTACATAAGACTGCTCTCTGCCTTCGTGCTGTGCACACACAGGATGCTACTGCGGAGCGCAGCTCTCAGAACAAGCTGCGTATACAGCACATCTCAGACATAACATGAAGTTTTTTATTTCTGCCTCCACTCATTAGAGGGGTGAAAGGTGATTCTGAATATTTATCTTTTTTTGTTCAGAAGCCTTATCTTTTTATTCATGTTTTAAAAAAACCACATCTGTGAAGGACGGAAGCAATCGTGTTAAAGAGAATAATGTGAGAAGGAATCCAGCTAGCTTCTTAGTTAATTTTAATAACACCTTTTTTAAAGAAATGCACTATTTTTACAATACTTGTGTGAAAGGGAAAAAAGATTTTTTCAGCCTTTAATTAAACAAATATGCAAGACTAGCACAAGATTTCATCATCTTGTTTGTGCTTCCTTGTGCACTGAGATGCACTAAGTTTTAATAAAGTTGCATCAATAAAGTGTCATGATTGCCACATTTACCTTGCCATTCAGTTGGACTAAATTATAGTTGTATCTTCTAGCTTAATTTTGACCAGCCACATTACCATTACTGTATAAAGTCAAAGGTTTAGTTGAGTAGAAACTGAGAGAGAAGGAGAGTTAGCTTTTTTTTTATTGCTAAAAAACAAAATAGTTTGCATTTTTACCTAAACATAATCAGAGAGAAACAGAATGAATTCGCATACTGGAAACTATACTGACAAATGGTCCAAAGAATTTCTCCTTTCAATATCTTTTTATATCTTATTTTTTATCTTGTTCACTTCCTAATCCTATCATAACCATACCAGTTAATAGATAAAATTGCAGTTCTTATTTGCTATCTCAAGCACTTTACTCAGACTTACATGAACACTTATTATTCTATTCCTCTCAATATTTTGTTATAACTAAAGAAAAAATTTTCCAGCGAACAACCCAAACATAATTTTACAGAAATGTGTGTTTATTTTCCTCTTAAAACAACAAGGAACCCCAATTAATGGGCAACAGAATAAAAGTTTATTTTAGCAATGGTGCAGGTACATCAAGCATTTGTTTGAAGACCTTGCTCACATTTCTGCACAGCTATAGCACCTTAATATGGTCAGCAAGATAGTAATTAGCAGTTGTGTATGCCTTTTCAAAAAACTCCATATCTGTCATATTTGCCAGCATCTCTGCTGAGGGGAGTGTTAGATTAGGACTTCAGTACTCACAGGGGGGCCGTCTTTTAATCATGCAGGTGGCAAGAAACTCTTGTCTCACCTTACAGTTATGTGGCGACTGACTTCAATGGAGCTGCCTCAATTTACAACACTGTAAGATGTGGAAATATATCTAAAACCTGCTGCTTTCTTTCACTCTTAGCTCCACTGAAGTCAGGCACTGCATGTCTGCAGAGAAAGACATCAGCTGTATGTCTATAACTGTCTGTTTTTTCATTTCCTTGTGCTCAGTATTCTGGGTTTCAAATCAAATACTTTAATTCCTTCTTGATTAATACAGCTTGGTTTGAATGTTAGGTGGACTTGGGCCAGGGGGCTGGAATACAAAGTGTTCAGTACAGCTCCAGGAGATTCCAGCTGAAATACTTTGGAGAACTTGCTAAGATTTTTGTATTTTCAGCCAAAATCCTTCCAAGACTTCCAGCCACATGTAGCTTTACTTCTGCAAGTAGGCAGGTTTGGATTCTTCACATGAAGACTCTAAAAAAAAAAATGAAGATACAATGAGTCTCTTCTCTTGCAATTAATCCTGCAAATGGGAAGTGACACATTCTCCCTCTTTGCCCTTGCAATATCCCAAGAATGTGATGTTAGTTCTTTTAGAAAGCCTCCTGTTTGCTGTTTGCTTCTGGGACAGCAGCACTTTTACATGGCTAGTGCCACGCTAAATGACATTTGAGCAGTTCCTATTGTGACCGTCTACAAGGCTTTGAGAATCTCAAATCAGATTTGGCTGATCAAGAAGCTTGCCTTTGGTTTGATACAAAGGTATCTCTAAGCTGTTTTCTACAAGTGTGCCCTTATGAGCACTCTGATTTCCACTGAATTATGCCAGCACCCAGAGTTAAGTCTGTGTGAAAAATGCTTTGCTGTGTTGGAATAAAGTAGTCGTTTAACTCCTCAAACAAGAGAAGCCAAAGAGGCAGTGCTGATGTTAGCCCTTTTTCTACCATCTTTGTTACCTGCTGTTGTTTTTACAGGAGGCACGAGCTCCAGTGAGGCCGGAGGAGGGTTGCCCATGCAACCATAGAAGCCAGTGACTGGAATCCCAATGGCTCTTTAATGTGCTGGGCCCAGCTCATAAAAAGGGTCAAAAAGCAACTTCATTGTCCCCGAGCTTCCCAGGAGAACTGTGACAGCTGGAATCGCTATTATCTCTGCTCCCTGTTTCTGCCGGCAGGTAGTAATTTTCTGTGAAATTGGCAATATCCAAAGTTCAGTCAAATGCAAAGTAAACAAACTGAAACAACAGAGATAAATATTTGCCTTCTAATCCTTTTGAGCCACAGCAGACTTCAGTAACACTTGTAATGGATTGAAAAAAAATCAGGCTACTAAAATCCCTCCCCAAATAAACAAAAAAGTCCTAACCTCTTAAACTCTTCCTCATCCCAGGTCATATCTGAGGAGATCAAGGGACGTTTCTTGTGACTGTTTATAATCTTATGACAATAGTGCAACTGTTAACTTTACACTGACTTTGTTAGCTGGCTCCTGATGCCCTGTGCTACGAACAGGTCAGAAGCAAGTGCTGTAAATGAGAAGATGGAAACACACTGATCCTTTGTCACAGGTTTGTTACCGTTGAACTATCTCTGGCAGAAATACAAGAAGAGCTGATAAGAAGGTAGAAAACTGAATAGGCTTTTAATTTATTGTTTCATTGTCATACTCCTGAGGTCCACAGTTTTACTCTGAAGGAAAAGATTTCCCACAATGAGTTTCACACTTCACCATTTTCTCACAGAAGTAGAAGATTCACCCTCCAAGACTCTTCCACACTCTGCTTATAGCAGCAAACCAGGGCTTTTACATTTGTAAATGACCTTTACACAACCATAAATTTTTACTTTACATGTGATTACTCTCACACACACATTTTCTAGATGTAGAAACAGAAAGGGAGGGCAGATTTTCATGCATCTTAGCCAAGGAAGAGGGGATAGTTTATCTATGAAGCAATGAGAAGGGGAGCTTTCTGATTCTGTTTTATCATGGCATGCAAAGACCGCCATGACAATGTAGTCTGCAGTGCGTGGCTTCTCCATACTGCCTGTGGCAGATGCTCATTTAAGCATCTGAATGATTCAGGCTGCTTGTTGCAGCTAATATATATGTATGCAGTAGCATCTGGCAAGTTACTGCAACTAAAACTGCTGACTGCTTATTAAAGTATTTTTCATTGATTTTGTTTAAACCATAAAGAGCTGCTTTTGATTATCTGGCAAATCCACATTCTAATACTTCAACTTTCCAATATAAATTTGTAACTCTCAGTGCTATGTAGTTTAAATGAACTTGGGATTTATTAGAGAGAAAAAAATCTCTTGGAAAGGAAAAGATGAAATATCCCATTGCTACTGACTTTTCCTAATACCATCATTTTATATTCTGGCTTCGTACAAGGTTGAATTCTCATCCAGATGAATAGAGTTGCCCTTCTGAAATATGTGGATGAATCTATCCCACATATCCCTTTATCATTTATAATGGAATTACATGAGTAACGTGTTTGCCCTTCAATAAACAAGCAGGTTTTTGTCCACAATTTTGTTCGAGGAAATCTCTAACACTTTGAAAAAGGAGCATCTCATTCTTAGACTGGTACCTTGCAAAAAAAGCATCTTAAATTATCACACATTTTTGTCTCAAGAATATCTGAAAGATACTGGATCACCCTTTTCCTGTATAGTTCTGTACACTATTTTCCTTAAAATACCCACAGATTTTTTGTGTCCTCTGCAAAAAATGTCATATCTGAGAAGAAAGTGTTTTTCTACTGAAAACAGCTTTTGTTTTTTTGGGTTTTTTTCCCATAAAAAAGAAAGTCCAAGTTAAGAAAAGACAGCCAAAACTGAAGTAAAATACTGTCTGACCAGACTTAGTAAATACTTCTCCAATTTCTTTTCAATTTGAACTAGAGGTTATAGAACATACAGGTTCTGACTGTGTTAAAAACCAGCCATTCTATTTCACAAGGTTGCTTAAGGAATTGTACTAAAAGGAATGTGTCATTCTCCAGCAGAAGAATTGAGCTGAAAGGTTAATGAGATAGGTTAGCTATAGGTTCACCCTTCTAATTAGTTAGGTTTCTTCTGTGTCTACAATTTTAAGCCTTTGCACAGATTTTCCACTCATGCTTAAATGCCTTTAGATTTACATTTAATTCCCCCTCCCCATTAATATATGTTAATAATGGATCTACCTCCCTCCAGTGCTCTCCCTAGACCCTGGCAACAGGCAGATATGGCAGAAACCCACTGACAGTCAAAGAGCAAGGTGTTATGACTATTGACCATGTAGGATTGCAGAGGTTTGCAAAAAGTAAATAGCTTGTTTGCTCTGAAACGTGAAACGGCAAAGAGAGCCAATGACTTTTTTGGGAGAGGAACTGAACACCAGTGAATTTTCATCTGCTGTCACCTGTTTGACAAGGTGACTCAGGCTAAAGAGCATACTTTGGGAAGATGAATTTGCTGTTTTGCTAAGAAATTTTGAACTGTCACCCTTGGGCACTGCATAAACTTACACAAATGGTTTCCAGACACTACCCTTAGAGCACGATATCCATCACACTAATAGACCATAAGCCAGCTTTAACCCCGCCAGGCACAAAATCTTTTTGAATAAGAAAATAAAACCTTCTTTACCACAAAATTTAGCAGTGGTGCATATAAAACATTTCAGAGCCAAAATATGCACACTACACAAGAAAACTTTGTGCACATTCTGGACCTGTTTTATTACACTGAGGGACGTTTTTGTTTGGCTAGTATGGAGAAAAGATCGCAAGTAACTCTATAAAGGTGGTCTAGCTAACAACTGAGTCTCTGTAATGGTGTTCCAACTAAACCAGTGTGCTGGTTTTGGCTGGGATAGGGTTAATTTTCCTCACAGTATCTACTATGGGTCTATGTTTTGGATTTGTGCTGGGAATACAGGGATGACACTGAGCAGTGCTTACACAGAGTCAAGGCCTTTTCTGCTCCTCACCCCACCCCACCAGCGAGCAGGCTGGGGGTGCACAAGGGGTTGGGAGGGGACACAGCCAGGACAGCTGACCCCAACTGACCAAAGGGATATTCCATACCATATGATGTCATGGTCAACAAATAAAGCTAGGAGAAGAAGAAGGAAGGGGGAGCACGTTCAGAGTTATGGCATTTGTCTTCCCAAGTAACCGTTACGCGTGATGGAGCCCTGCTTTCCTGGGGATGGCTGAACACCTGCCTGCCGATGGGAAGGAGTGAATGAATCCCTTGTTTTGCTTTGCTTGTGTGCATGGCTTTTGCTTTACTTACTAAATTGTCTTTATCTCAGCCCACGAGTTTTCTCACTTTTATTCTTCTGATTCTCTCCCCAACCGACTGCTGGGGGGAGTGAGCGAGTAGCTGCGTGGTGCTTAGCTGCTGGCTGGGGTTAAACCACAACAGCCAGTCTTCGATGTCTCTGCTTAAACTCAGATTTGAAAATTAGTTATAAATGTGTACACACTCCCATGTATGTCTGCAAAATAAAGTACACGCATAATGATTAATATGTCACTGAATTAAAAAAAAAATCACTATTGGTACGAAAGATGTTCAGAAAAAGTATGCTACACAAATAATATAATGAGTAAGACTTGCTTTTGTCCTTCAGAAACACAGAGAATAACAATTAAAAATAAGATGAAAAACTGTGTTTTGTGTTCTGCATGAACCTGAGGAAAAGGTAGAATGCGCTTAACAATCCTCCCTTGATTTTTCCAGCCCATTAAGTATCAGTTACAGCACAAAGTCACTGACGACTGTGATGATTCAGAGTAGGTGACAGACAGCAGTGATACTGCTGAATGGCTTTTACAGTGCCTTCAGGTAAAGCCTTCGTGTCTCAAAATAAAGGCCGCTGCATTAAGTGGCAGCTGAATGTGTTACATTCCTCGCTGCACTTGGCTTTGTTGCCTGCGTTGCCAAGCCTTGGTGCTGGAACGCTGCATGGATCACAGAATGCTCTCAGGCACTGGCTGTTGTACTTTGTGACTTCTGAAACTTATTTTCAAACTTTCTCTTGCTTTCTAACCTGTTTGGAGCCTACAGCGTCTCTTGTCTGGCTGCCTGGAGACTGCACGGCTTCCTGTGGGCATTGCTGCTTTCATGGAAACGTAGTGAGATTATAATCATACAAACAAGAGGTGAGAAAACTGAGGTGGAAAATCCCGGTTTATGTTCCCCACGCTTCTTAAGATTTCTGTCGATACAGGACACATTCACACACACATTGGAAGGCAGCTCATTACACAAGGTCTTTCCGAGGAGGCTTTACAAAGCTTTTTATGGATATTGATATTCTAATCTCTGATCCCTTTTACCCATACTATCCTTGTCCTAATCCAGTAGTGGCTGGAATTACACTTCTTTAACACCACTTAATGAAAAAAATGAGTCAGTATTCACCATTCCTTAGTAGTTCTAGACAGGGAGGGAAACAGAGCAGATCCAGTCCTATATATGGTGGGGTAAACCTGTCATGGGTATTTCCTGGTGATCAATTGCTCTCAATTTATGTACATGTACAAAGGATCACAATCTTTTTCTTCTGTTAGAGAACACTTGTTTCCCAAACAGAAAGAACAGTAGTCATATTTGAAAATAATAAATCACCACCTACTGCTACTTTAAGCGGTGTTTTCTCTAAAAAGAAAAAAAATTGATACCTGCTGAAATTTCATGCAATGCATTTTTTCCTGAAAGTTTCAATTTGTTCCCCGATATCATACTTTTTCTCCCTTTTTTTCTCTTCAGATGATAAGTTTTTATCCTTGTGTCTCTTAAGAAATAAGTGGATGCAGCATATGTTCTTTAAATAGAGATTCTGCTTCTGAATTATTCCTACATGACCTGCATTAAAGCTCTCCAGATTATTTAGTTTTTTTTCTGGAAACCTGCCAAGGTCAAGGGTAGACAGGAATTATTTCGAGGCCAGTACAGTTCTTTGGAGGTAAATATAATTTGAGGGATTTAGATTTTTGCTCATCAATGTGAACTTTTCATTTAAAGCTCTGTTTTTATGAGGTTTCCTCACTCTACTCCCCCTCTCTCGGAAACAAAAAAGTTCACCTACTGTGAGTTTTTTCTTTTTTTTTTTGTTTGTTCATTTGTATGTTTTTTAAAGGGAGACGAAAACATAATTAAAAGAAAGTAGGCGAAAACTCACAGCAAAGGAGATGTAGGACCCAAGAATCTCTTCAAGACTTGTCTCACACATTTCTTTGTGCTTGAACATTCTCAAGGCTTGAAGGGACTATCCAACAGAAAGGATCCTGGGTGACACGTTCAAAGTCCGCTAACAAATTTAGACAGTGAAATGCTACAAAACTAGCTCTTAGGAATCTCAGCTTTACTAAAGGTCAATGGCATACAAAGATTTAAGTCTAATCCAAAACCAGACCTTAGGCAGTCAAGTTATTTGGTGTCTAGGAACGCTTTACCTACTGCGCAGAGATTGAAGAAAGAAAACAAAACTAGCATAACTGGTTTTGGCTCCTTTTACTGTCCCATTTCTCACTGTGATATTTGTACCTGTAAATCATCCTTTTTCAAGGGGAAAGCAGCACAGAGAGACAGTTAATGATAAAGAACAAAGTTCTGATCAATTTCTGCTGAAGATAAACAGTAACCACCATAGTGAAGCAATGCAATAACACAGCAGCTGTCCTATTTTTCAGTCCATGACACCCCTGAAGCGTATACTCACAAGGCAGGACATCAGCTTTCCCAGTAATATTCCTGAGTCAAGCAGGCAGATATTCCAATTTAAACCGGTTACACTTGAAATCCTTTTTGCTTAACATTTGTTCACCCACCTTTTAGCTAAAGGGCTATCAATTCCTGTAATAAGTCATGAGGAACTTCTTCCTACAGTTTGAACAGAGCTTTTCTTTGGCCTGAATAGAAAACTCCCTTAGATATCTGCAGCAGCACTGCAGGAGGAATACAGTGTGCAGATGACCACACCATATGTGGTTAAATTCAGGTATAGACAACTATGGTCAAGGCCTCCAGAACAAGCTCTGAGGCCACTGATATGTATCAGCAGGTTATCACACCTTCCTCACATGGATTATTTAACTACAGGCAAGAATAACTGCTGCTGCCAGCACAAAGGATTGTAGCTCTCCCATCAAATGCTTATCCATTGAAGAAGCTGCCCACAGTTAGACCTATTAAACAACACTACCTGAGTGAAAAATCAAGGGTTTTTACTTTATCCCAGCCAGCTCCTGGACATTTTTAGGATTTTTGCTGATTGAATTTTTCTGTTGACAGAATGGATACTGTGCTCAAACATGCAACTTAGCTGAAAAGGCTATGCCCTCGTCTATGTCTACCTTTGTTAAGAAGACTGCTAGGTAAACTAGGTCTAAATTGTTGGTGTGTGTATACGTTTGGTGTCAGGGGAAGGACAAGTGGCCTTGACAGTCAGCACTGCCCCTGCAAAAGCAGTGTGGAAGACCTGTGGCCTGGATGATGGGTCCATGAGAATTAATTCAGATTCTTACCAAACACAGAGCATATACATTTATCAGTCTCTGGCTGAAAAGAGTACATAACTCTCCAAGAACATTTTTATAGAAGGAGGCTTTTGCTTATATGAACTAAGAAGGAAGGCATCACAGAGGATAAGAATATGTCTAATTCTACCCCTTACTTTTACTATTCACACTGTGCTGTATATACTCCAAATATGTTTCTGTCTCCCTGTTTAGTGGTGAAACCTAACAACAGCCATTTCAACTAGGTCAGCAACTTTCTAAAGATTTTTTCTTATGTTGTTTGGTTTACTTCTAGAGATAACATTTATGTCCTTTCTGTACTTCTTTTGGAATAGTACACTCCATTTAAAAAAATCTAACTGAATTTCCTCAAACAACAGGTTTATTTTTCAGACATTACTTGTTCAATAAAGTGGAGAGGATTATATGGCTCTATGCAGAGGAGATGGTGTTGCAGAGAAGTTGTATTGACTACTCTGTAGTTAAGTACTTCTTATTTCAATTCATTAAGGACACAGCTTCTCATCATAATGTATATGAAGACCACACAATTGAGATGACTGACTTTTGGGGAAAAGCTCCATGAACAGCTGCATATTGAAAAAAAATCCTGCTGTGCTTTTTGCTGGAGTACATGTAGTATCAACACCATCAGTGTGGGCAATTAATTTCTCCATGGTATGAAAGAATTCCTGTTTAAGATTTTTGCATCCATAATATTACTATGTACCACAAAGCTCTTTCCACTTAACCAGGAAGATCGGTTGATTTTTATGTTTTAACTCCTATATAAGGAGCTAATTAAAACTTGAAATATGTTCTAGATTTGCTGGTTATGAAGCCCAGAAATGAAATAATTATCTGTGAATAATTAAACTCTTCGTCATCTTTTCAAGCAAATCTAATTCTTGTAGATTCTTGTAGAACAAGATCTAAGCCCAGCCTTCAGTGTGGCCTTGGTTGTGCTTCAAGGTATATTCTCCAGTTCTAGAAACTCTGAGGTATTAAAATCAATGAAGAGGAAATATCCTGCAATCTATGTCCTGTACTTCTATTTCAGTAATGCAGAACAGTTACAGATTTTTATACAACTGTTTCAGTTTATCCACTGCCATGTCTTGCTTACTGTTCTGTATTGTACAACTACTGAAAGCATAATTCAACAAATTAACTCAAATTATCTGCTAGAAGAAATATTTTAGTTGCCATTTTAAATCAAGCTAATGCAGTGAGGAAAGAATGCCATTAAATTTAATGTCTATGCTGTATTGGAGATAAATCTCCATATATAGCTGAAGAAATTTTGAAAAGATCAGCAGTTGTGATATGATTGAATTCCATTGTGTTTTTTTCACCAGTCTCATCACTTTGTAGCCTAGTGTATATAATGGCATAGACTACTGGCTTGGACCACACTTCTGCATGGTTGAGCCAGAAATCATTCTGAATTGCATTTAACCCGGACTTTGCCATACACAAGATACAAAATTACTTCTATAATGATATTTCTTGTATCATTTACCATCAATTTCCTGTCCTGTCAGGCTGCTTTGTTTCTCTGTACTACTCATTTTAAACCCAGGAGTGCAGGTGTTGTACTAGATGCTAGCATTCAGAAGACCTATTCTTTGTTTTGCTGCTAATGCACTTGAGTGACCTTTGGTGGGTTCATAAATCTACCCTTGTTTCAGTTTACTTGTCTCTAAAATTGCTGTGATAAATAAATGTTGTGTTTTGTTGAGCTGAATTTCAAGATATATTGACCCAATAATCAATAATAAACCAACCAATAATAAATCCTAATATTCAGTCACTGAAACAAGAAGTCAGCTGGATTGCTCAGTGCACTCCTTGCTACAGTTAGACAGACACCTTTGGTCAAATTCCATCCAAGGGCCAGAGGTATCTGAAGAGATGTTTTCAAGATAACATTAAACCTGATACACCTGGACTTCATGAAATCATGGGTTAAAAACTTAATGACTTCAAATAAACCTTTTATCCTTTCAAATGCCAATCAGGATATATTCATTTGCAAATACAGTCTAATTGTTTAACCTTATCCAGACCTTTGGGACCTAATTATCCTACCGCTTGTAGGAGTGAAACCTAATTACCATTTTTTTTTTAATAAGAATAGGCAATACTTGCAATTTATGTCAAGAATTTAATTTTTTAAACAGATCTTTAGCTGGCAGGATTCTACTGAACCAACAGCATACTGATTCACAAACACTATCTTGAGGTGTTTGTCAGTTATTTTCCCCTAGTAAGATCTGTTGATATGGGGTTGTTTTATTATTACTGACACAATTCTCAAAATTATAAGCCTGTTCAGCATCCACAGATTGTAATGGAGTTCACTAAATTATGTAGATACAATATAGTATCAGGTTATTGCATGCTACTGCATTATTATTTTTATTATTATTTTAATTATTAAACTGTTCTTATCTCAGCCCATGAGTTTTCTTACTTTGGCCCTTCCAATTCTCTTCCCCACCCCACAGGGGTGGGGGGAGTGAGCAATTGGCCATGTGGTGCTTAGTTGCTGACCGGGCCTAAGCCATGACAGCCCTTTTTGGCGCCCAATGTGGGGCACAAAGGGTTTGAGATAATAACAGTTGCTGGGCACAGCATTGATTCATTTGTGCTCGATATTAGTTAGTCAGACCTACACCATGCTGATTTTGAAGCATCTGTCAAAGATTGGTGTTGGGTTTTGTAGTTTGCTGTGCTCTGCAGCGGTTAGAGATGTTTTGCCTAGGAGATTTGTTATTAAATACTGGCCTTGAGCTTTACCAGTTATTTGGGTCTTGCATGGAAGCCGTTACTGTTTCTTCGGGTACCACGTCATGGAGACAATTAGCAATTATACCTCCTCCTCTGAGAGGTTTTTTATGGAGGAAATACAGAATGGCACCTTAGCTACCGTCTTCTATAATGTCTCCTCCTTCATTACAACAACTTTTCAGTATCTTGAACATCCTTGGGTAGTTAAGATACATCTGTTGGTGTTTCTATGGCAGATTGTTTTGGTTTTGTCTAAGGTTAATAAGCAATTCAAGAATATAATCCAGAGATCTGCCCCAAGGCTCGATAGTTATGGGTGGCAGGGTATGTGGGATAGTATGGGCAAATGCCTAAGACGGTGGGCACCTCCAGTGTTTTGGGACTTCACCTCTGAACAAGTGCAGAATCCTGAAAAATTAGTAGAATATTTGGAGGAAGTATGTTGTCACCCTAGCAATTCCAGAGAGATACAAATCACTGCAATGTGCTGGGGCCTGGCCCATTCCTACCAAGCCCTCTTTAACACTATTCAGTATCCCCAAGGGGAAGAGAAGGCCTCTGGATCTAAAAAGACATAGAAAAGGAAAATGACAAGCACTGCCACCACCCAAACCCCCACAACAGGGGCTGCGGCTACTCCAAGCCTCATGACAAGATCTGCGGCCACTTAAACACCCACGACAGGCACTGCAGCTGAATTGGAGAATCAATCCGTGCCAGATCAGTCATTCTATACACAAGAAGAAATCTTGGAAGAGAAAGTCAACTCATTTAGAAAGAGATGATGGAAAAGCAGGGCCATCATGAGGAGTGGAGGAGGAAGAGGAAGAACTCATAAATGAGGCACAAACCACCCGATCCCTATCCTTAAGTGAGTTGTGAGATATGGGAAAAGATTTCGGCCATTGTCAATGTGAGAACATTGTCACCTGGCTGCTCCAATGCTGGAATAATGGGGCCAGTAGCCTGAAACTAGAGGGTAAGGAAGCCAAACTACTGGGATCCCTTTCTAGGGATGGGGGCATTGACAAAGCGATTGGAAAAGGGACACAAGCCTTCAGCCTCTGGAGGTGACTCCTGTCCAGTGCGAAAGAAAGGTATCCCTTCAAGGAAGATGTTATGTATAGCCTGGGAAAACGGACCACCATGGAGAAAGGCATCCAGTACCTGAGGGAATTAGCCATGCTTGATGTGATTTATAGTGACCTAGATAGTGAACAGTCACTCAAAGATCCAGATGAAGCCTAGTGCACATGACCCATGTGGTGGAAGTTTGTATGGAGCGCATCATCATCCTATGTAAACTCACTGGCAGTAACGTCCTGGAAAGATGAAGAGGCACCAACAGTGGGGGATGTGATTGATAAACTCCAGGATTACGAAGCACATGTCTCTTCCGCCCTTGTCTCAGCTGTGGAGAAACTGTCCCTGAAGCTTCAGCAACTCGAAGAGGATATGTCCTACTCCCTACCTGTACGGACCAGTATCTCAGTCATTAGGAGTAAACGTCCCTCTGCTCAAGAGAGAGGATGCACACCATGGGCCACTCCATGGTGGGATGGAAAATCTACCTTGACCCTAGAGGCACTGGTATGTGAGTTGCAAGGAAATCAATCACTCAAGGGGGTTCTTCCAGGAAAGCTGCTGCTCCAGTTTCCAGTAAGCAGTTTCCCAGACAGAGGAGTAGAAGTACTGATTTTATTTCTG
>WEKW01024664.1:231815-274076 GCA_013389905.1 Sula dactylatra | reverse complement strand
CTGTTGCTGCCTTTGTGGGTTTATCAGTGCTTTCTCACTCCCTTGTTGTAGGTGCCGTTTTCCTGTAATGGGCTGAACCACTGTGACTCCTGGGCTCCCACACTTGATGTCCACAATAAAAGGATATTTCCTCTCTTCTGACTGCCTCTGCCATATGATATTCTGGATTAGGTAGATGCTGTTTTGTCAGGAATGGTGTTGGAGCCTTGGGACCATCCCTTGTCCCAAAATTCCTTCCAGCAGGCATCAGGGCTGAGTTCAGATGCTTTAGAATCACAGAATCATTGAATCATTAAGGTTGGAATTTGAAATAGATTTGTTTCCCGGCTTTTCATTCTTTCCTGAGGAGTAAAGACAGTCTCAAGCACTTGCTGCATGTCAGCCCACATAGGTTTATAGACATGGAAGATGCCTCATGTAGTTTGTATCACCTTCTCCAGATCATCCTGCAGTCTGGGCTGGCTGAAGCAGGGCTGGAGCCAGACTGGGAAGCATGGCACCTGCCCTCCATGCTGCCTTCCCTCTGTCCAGGAGATTGGCTGCTTCAAGAGAAAGACGCTGTGGTACTTTGTGCAGGACCTGCACTGGCTCAGGCGCACCGGCATGAATTGGGGGCAGCTGGGGCCGATGACAGCCCTGAATGCCCCACACCACCAGGAACAGCCACTGCAAGGCTCCCCAAGCCCCTCCAGGCCCTGGGGGCTGCCTCTCCTTGCAGGTACCCGCGTCATCTCTCCTTGCAGAATGCCGCCTGCTTTGGCCTGGTGTAACCAAAGTGGTAGAGAATTAGACAGACAGGATAATAGAATATTGTGTGCTGTGAAACTTGTAACCATAGAAAAGAGATAACTGGATGAGGGAGTGGAGTGAAGGGTCCACAACTCCTTTGAAATTCACTGTAGGTCCAGGGACGAGATAAAACCATGGAACCGTGCCCTGGCCAGCACAGCACAATTGCAAAAATTGTGCCCGAGAATGAACTTTGCTCATTAAAATCTCATTATAATACCAAAACACACCTCCATCCTGAAAGCTACCCGCCTCCAAAGTGCGACCACCCCTCACTGAGTTTGCGCATTGAATTTGTCTTAGTTCATACCTTTAAAAGCAAAGCAAGAAAGTTTTACACCAATCACTGTAAAAGTAATATGCATATGACAGAAACAGTGTATAAAAGCTGGTGAATTTTAATGAAAGGGGGAACACGCCTGAGGAGGAGATATACCCCGTGTTCCCGGTGCCGTGAATAAAGAATGCCAGCCTTTTAACACTACATTGGTGTTACGAGGTTTCTTCCCGATTTCGGTGACACTGGGATGCTACTTCTTCTTCCTCATCCCCAACATCATCTTTGCCATCAGGCTCACCGAGCACTTCCGCCCCATCCACAGCTGGCTCACGTCAGCAGCGGGCATGGGCTGGCTGGGCTGCCCACAGCAGGGGACATGTGGGCTCCTCCTTGACCCCCTGATGTTTTCTTCTTCTCCCTCCACAGCTCTGCAGGGTCAGATGAGACCTGTCCCTTCCACATCTTCCGCATCACAGCTCTCAGTCTCCAGGCCAGGGGTCTGCTGGGTGCTGTGGCACACCCTGCACCCCAGAAGCTCCTGTCAAGCTCGTTCCTCAGCCTTGCAGGGCTCCAGGTCCCTCCAACATCTCTTCCTCGGCCTTCTTTGGGGTCTGAATAATCCATTGCGGGTGCTCCCAGAGCCCGGCTGAGCTGGGAAGACTCCCTGCAGATCTTGCTAACCAGCAGCGTACACCTTGCACTGGTAGACCCTGCAGGGAAGGATGCCTGCCCGCTGCCCCAGGATGCTTCCCTGCGCCCAGGACAGACCCCTGGCACAGCCCCATTAGGGCTTCCCAGGAAGGGGCACAGGAATGTCACAGAGATTCGCTTCCCTGACAGCAAGACCAAGACTGACCTCTGGCCCGCGGAAGAGACAGGGGAGGACAAAAGAAACCCAAAAGTGCCCAAAGCCTCCTGCCCAGCTCCACCATTGTGGAAGGTGGGGCATAACACACATGTCAGCATTGCAGGGCCAATGGTGCTGGCCCCAGTCCCTTCCCCTTGGACACGAAAATCACTTCGCAAAAAAACCACCTCTGAGATAGGAAAACATGGTGGGGAGGGGAAATCAGCATTGAGGACGGGAAATCATCAGCAGGATGGGAAATCATCGAGATGGGCAGTGGTTGAGGCGTGAAAAATCAAACCCTAGCAAGGCTGGCTGAGGCAGGTGCTGGCGGAATGATCGCCATGGGGACGGAACCCCAGAGCACTGTTTGCCCCAAACAAACCCCACACTGACCAAGGGCCATGGCAGGTACAGCAGCAGGCTCCCGCTCCTCCTGGTGCTCCTTCCCTCCACGTAACCCCCAACCGGCTCTGCCCACCAATATCTCACCCCAACACCCCTCTTTGCTTCCCCCAACAGAGAGCTTCCCTCTCCGGCTGCCCATGCCATCGGAGGTGCATGAGCTTTACCACCCAGGCCATGCCAACACCAGTCAGTACCTGTGTGCTGCCCTCTGTCCAGGGGCTGGCAGTGCCCAGTGAGCCTGCCCAGCTGCACACCATCACCTACCAGCTGGCCCAGGACACCGTCTGGCAGGGGGTGCCAGGGCCCCTGGGGGCCGTGGGGCAGGTGGTGCAGCTCCCCAGTGGAGTGCAGCTCCCTGCCATGGCTGCTCCCTGTTCCCCTGCCTATAGCTGGGGACAGCAGGTGGTGATGGGGATGCTGGTGCCCCAACAGCCGATGTGGCTGGGGCCATGGTCCATGGGGAGCCCCTGTACACCATGGGCTCCTGCCCACTGCACGTCCTTGACCACCCTGGTAGATCACCACCCTGCCGCCCTGCGGCTCAGCATTGGGTCCAGGGACCCCCTGTGCTCCACACCTTGCCCAGCAATGGCCAGAAGCCGTTGGAGGGCTTTAAGAAGGTCGTGGCACCCATCGAGGACAGTATCCCTGCTGCCAGCCCCCACCAGCCCACCCTGGCTCCACCGACCAGCAGAGCCATGACAAAGCCCAAAGGTGAGCTTAAAGGGGTGGCAGAGCCCGCGGGCAGGCAGCCTGTGGCAAGGAAAGCTTGCATCGCCCTGGGGTTGGATTGGCTTTGTTTGCTTTTTCAGCAGTGGAGATCACCCTAGCAGCCCCAGAGAAGCCTGTGGACCTGACCGAGCAGGGGCCAGATGCCTTCGCTGAGGCCTTTCCTGAGCTGGCAGAGGACACCACCGCCAGCCATGTGCTCACCCAGCTTGACACCAAGGATGGAGAGGACACTGTCCCTGATGTGCATGAGAGCCCCTGCTTGACTGCCTTCCTCCACGAGCTCCCCAACCTGGCTGAGTACGTGGCGGAGGGTGGCTGCCCCAAGGACTGAGCAGCAGTGGCGGGGCTGGAGGACGGCGAGGAATCCCTTGAAGATGATGCCAACTCGACCAACTTCCTCAATGGAATCCCTGACCTCTCCGAGTATGTGGTGGAGGGTGGCTACCCCGATGAGCGAGCGGTGGCAGCAGGGCTGGGGGACAGCAAGGACATCGTCCCTAATGACCTTGATTTCCCCAACAGCCTTGCCAGTGCTGCTTTCCTCGATGAGGTCCATGATCTCTCCGTGTATGTGCCAGATGGCGACTGCCCCCAGGACCAAGCGGTGGTGGCACAGCTAGGGGACAGTGAGGACACCATCTTGACCACCAATGTCCCCAACTAGACCACCAAGGCCCTCGATGAGCTCCCCAACCTCTCCGGTATGTGGCAGAGGGCAGCCGCCCCAAGGAGCGAGTGGTGGTGGCATGGCTGGGGGATGGTGGGGACACCATCCCCAACATCCCCAGCTTGACAACCTCCCTCAACAAGCTCCCCCACCTCTTGGAGTACAGGGCAGAGGGCGGCTGCAATGTGGAGCAGTTGGTGGCAGTGATGCTGGTGGACGGCGAAAACATCCTCGCCGATGTCCCCGACAGCCTTGCCAGCACCGCCTCCTTCAGGGAAGTCCCCAGTTTCCTGGAGTACGGGGCAGAGGGCGACTGGTGTGAGGACTGCCTGGCAGCGGTGATGCTGGGGGACGCCGACCCCTTCTGGGGAATGCCAGCCTCCCCCTTGCAGGACCCCAAGGGGAGCCAGGGCGGGGTAGTGGCAGTCCTCCTCACGTGGCTGCCACTGAGCCCCTTGGACACTTCTGAGGAGAGCTCCCCGGAGACTTCAGAGGAGACTTCAGGGGACAGTCCTGTGGAGAGTCCCCAGCAGGATCCCCTGAAGCCTCCTCCAGAGACTCCCCTGCTCAGCCCCTTGCGGACCTCGCTGATGAGTCCCTTGGCCAGACCCCAGCTGCACACCCAGCATCATCCACCCCATAGGGACCAACTGATGGAGGAGGCGATGTGGAGGCAGCCCCACATGGGTTTGAGCCGCTTGACGCTGCCACCGGGTGTCACCTCCTGCCGGATGGGGCCCACACAGGGACAGGCGGGCGGCAGGCAGGCCAAGCGCCCCGCGCCAGCCAGCACCCCCCAGACGCAAGACACCTCCCCGTGGGACACCCAGGAAGAAGAAGATGGTGGTGAGCTGGGTGCCAAAAGACTCAAAAAGCCTATGGGAGGGAAATCTGGATGGGGATGGTGCGGTGCAGCAGGCAGGAAGCAGCAAGCGGAGAGCGTCCAACACCAACAGGGTGCCCGCCAAGCAACCTAGAACCTGGGTGGACGCCAGGGGACAAAGGCCCTTCACGCAGCGGAGGGGACAGGTTTAATGCAGCCGGCCACCGAAACACCACAGCACGGAGGCTTTGAACTGCTGCTCTGGGGCTCTGGCCCTCGCCCTGCCCCGGCCTGGCAACCACTGCCCGCTCTGGTCCCACAGATCACCACGCCTGAAGCTACGGCTCCCCGCTGCCCGGGGGCTGCAATATGTTCTACAGAACACAGCGCTGCCGGATGCCAGCTCAACTGGTGTCAGAGCCCGGCCAGGCCCAGCAGCTCCCAGCAGCACCGGGCCACATGCCGCTGTAGCAGCAACCCTTTCACAGCCACACCAACACTGGGACTCTGGCCTTGCCTATCCTCCCAAAACCCCCAACACTCTCTCCCTCTCACTCCGTATTTTTTGCCTGAGAGCAAACAATTATTGGATGTTTTCAGTTTTGGAGCTGGTGTCTGGCAAAAAGGGAGAGAGAGGGAGACACTCTTGGGAGTTTTGAGAGGCTAGTTATCAGCAGAGGCCCAGTGTTGGTGTGGCTGTGAAAGGGTTGCCGTGGGCCGGTGAGGACCAGCAATAGCTTTTTGTGCTGGCTTCCTTTGTGTGGGAGCAATNGCTTGACGCTGCCACCGGGTGTCACCTCCTGCCGGATGGGGCCCACACAGGGACAGGCGGGCGGCAGGCAGGCCAAGCGCCCCGCGCCAGCCAGCACCCCCCAGACGCAAGACACCTCCCCGTGGGACACCCAGGAAGAAGAAGATGGTGGTGAGCTGGGTGCCAAAAGACTCAAAAAGCCTATGGGAGGGAAATCTGGATGGGGATGGTGCGGTGCAGCAGGCAGGAAGCAGCAAGCGGAGAGCGTCCAACACCAACAGGGTGCCCGCCAAGCAACCTAGAACCTGGGTGGACGCCAGGGGACAAAGGCCCTTCACGCAGCGGAGGGGACAGGTTTAATGCAGCCGGCCACCGAAACACCACAGCACGGAGGCTTTGAACTGCTGCTCTGGGGCTCTGGCCCTCGCCCTGCCCCGGCCTGGCAACCACTGCCCGCTCTGGTCCCACAGATCACCACGCCTGAAGCTACGGCTCCCCGCTGCCCGGGGGCTGCAATATGTTCTACAGAACACAGCGCTGCCGGATGCCAGCTCAACTGGTGTCAGAGCCCGGCCAGGCCCAGCAGCTCCCAGCAGCACCGGGCCACATGCCGCTGTAGCAGCAACCGTCAGGCAAAAATGAGGCTGAGAGAGGAAGAGAACGTTGGGGGTTTGGGGAGGATGGTTAACAATCGAGGCCCAGTGTTGGTGTGGCTGTGAAAGAGTTGCCATGGGACGTTGAGGACTAGCAATAGCTTTTAGTGCTGGCAACCTTTGTGTGGGAGCAATCATTGGATGTTTTCAAATTGGAGCTTGTATCGGGAAAAATGAGGCAGAGAGAGGGAGAGTGTGTTGGGAGTTTTGGGAGGATAGGCAAGGGCAAAGGCCCAGTGTTGGTGTGGCTGTGAAAGGGTTGCCAAAGGATGGTAAGGACCAGCCATAGCATTTAACACTGGCGTCCTTTGTGTGGGAGCAATCCCTGGATGTTCGCAATTTTGGAGCTGGTCTCAGGCAAAAAATAGGGAAAGGGAGAGAGTGTTGGGAGTTTTGGGAGGCTAGGCAAGGGCAGAGGCCCAGTGTTGGTGCGGCTGTGAAAGGGTTGCCAAGGGCCAATGAGGACCAGCAATAGCTTTTAGTCCTGGCACCCCTTTTGTGTGGGAACAATCCCTGGACGTTTTCAATTTTGGAGCTTGGCTCTGAAAACACTGAGAAAGTTTTAGACCCATTTGGAAGCTAAGCAGTTGTAGAGCAGCAATGATACTGTTGTTGTGATAGGCCTGACAAGGGAAGGTGAAGGCAAGCAACAGCTTTTCCATCTGGCACCTTTGGTGTGGGTGAAAGCGCTGGATGTTTGCAATTTTGGAGCCTGGCTGTGAGGACAGTGAGATAGAATGTTTTGCACTAGTTAAGAGGCTAGGCAATTGCAGAGCCGCTTAGTTGTGTGGCAGTAAATGGGCTGTTAAGGGAAGGAAAGGACCAGCAATAGCCTTTATTCTTGGCACCTTTTGTATGGGAGAAATCACTGGATATTTCTATATCGGAGCTGGACTCTGAATACATTGGGAGAAACTGTTGGAAACGATAAGAGCCTAGACAAGCACAGAGCTGCAATGGTACTGTTACAGCAACAGGGCTGTACAGAAGGGGGCTCCCAAGGGAAGCTGAGGACAAGCAATAGCTTTGCTTTCTGGCACCTCTGGGGGGTGTGTGTAGTCACTGGATGATTTCAGTTTCGGACCTGGGCTCTGAAAACAGTGAGAGACAGTGTTAGGAAGCCTGGCAAGAGCACAGCCACAACGATACTGTTGCTGTGACAGGGCTGCGAATGGAAAGTGAGGATAAGCAGTTACTTTTAGTCCTGACACTCGGTGTGGGAGAAATCACTGGATGTTTTTTCTTTAGAAGCTGGGCTCTGAATACAGTGATGAAGAGTGCTGGGAATGATAGGAGGCTAGGCAAGCACAGAGCCACAAAGTTTCTGTGGCATTGAAGGGGGAGCTAAAGGAAAGTGAGGACCAGCAATAGCCTTTAGCGCTGGTACCTTTGGTGTGGGAGAAGTCACTGGATGTTTCCAATTTCAGAGTTGGGCTTTGAAAACAGTGAGAGAGAGTTTTAGGGATAGTTAGGAGGCGTGGCAAGCACAAAACCTGAATGATTGTGTAGCTATGAAGGGGCTGCTAAGGAAAGGAAGGACAAGCAACAGCCTTTACTTCTGGCAGCTTTGGTGTCAGAGAAATAGCAGGACGATCCAAATTTTGAAGGTGGACGGTGAACACATTGAGTGACAGGGCTGGGAACGTTAGGATTTTCACAAGGGCAGTGCCGCAGTATTGTTGTGGCTGTGAAAGGGTTGCCAAGGGATGGTGAGGACAAGCAATAGCTTTTAGTCCTGGCACCTCTGTTGTGGGAGAAGTCATTGGATCTTTCCAATTCCATACATGGACTCTGAAAACAGTGAGTGAAAGTGTTGGGAATTTTAGGAAGCCTGGGAAGCACAGAACAGCACTGACAGTGTGTCTCTGAAAGAGCTGCAGAGGGAAGGTGAGGACAAGCAATAACGTTCAGTCTTGGCACCTTTGGTATGGGAGAAATCACTGGATGTTTCCAGTTTCGGAGCCGGGCTCTAAATACAGTCAGTGCCTTCTAGGATATGGTCTATGTTGCTCAGACCCCTCTCAACTTGAGTGAGTCTTTTGTGGATCTTGGTGATGGGGCTGCTCTGAGCGGGATGACAAACTCATGATCCCAGAATTTGCCCAGGCTCAGGAATGTATGGGTGGCACAGAGAGTGTGTGGGTTGATGGCAGGAAAGGAGCGGTGACATAGAAGAGCACCTACCTGTAATGCAGAAAACAGTGTTCAGACCATCCTCTGTCGATTGGACAGATGGCACTTTTGAATATATATTATGTGTAAATTTATTTTTCCTCCCCAAAACCACACCTGATGACAGAAGCTCAGATTCACAGATGCCAAAGGATTGACTGGAACAGTCCCTATCAGATGTCTCAGCTTACAGCTATGTCTGTGGCTTTCATAGGGGAAAGCCTTGGGAGATGATCTGAGATGGTGCTGGTGGTGCAGGTATCTAAGTCTGCTGTATTTGAGGAACGGACAAACAGCTATACCAGGCTGTCTTGTGGGCATGGGTGTCCTTCCTAACAGGGGGATGGTCCTGGACTTGGCCTCTTCCTTATTAGTCATGCTGCTGTCCTGGTCATGGCCAGAAGCCACCAGCATCAAGAGCTGCCCTCAGTCCTTGAAAGCAGAAAATCCTCCACCACTGCAGCATCATGCAAGGTCCCACTGCACCCAGCTGTGTCTCACTCAATCAGCTGCTAATGCTGTTGTCCACAAGTAGCTTCTCAGGCCCAAGGTGCTGCCACAGACAGCTCTGCAGAACCACAGAGAACTCTGCAGACATACAAGCTGGTGCTGACATCCTCAGCCTTAACCTTTAATCTAAAAGTGCTGAACCCCCTGTCTCTGCTCCCCTCTATCTTCTCCTCTTACTACACAGAAACCTTCAGGATTTAAATTTCATCTGTGAAGGACATAGATGTTAAAGGGATTAAGAGCACACCAAGAACAGTTTACCCAAGCCCATCTAGTCAATATTCCCAGACCACCACCTGACTTGATAGAGGAAATATTCAGGTATGACAAGCCATCAGCAGTGTTAGGTGAGGTGGTTTGGACCTGGCTGCAGAGTGACATTCTCCTGCATCCCCTAACCTGGCGGTGAGCCATTGGCTGCCACTGCATCCCCTCCAGCATGAGCCCCAACCACTGCAAGGCAGGAAAATGCTCCCTGTGCTGATACAGGCATGTGGGGGAGAGGATCCTTGGGCTTGATGGTCCAGCCCAGGCACCATGCCTGCAGCAGTCACAGAGAGGGCTTGCACTGACTCCAGCCAGAAAGAATTGAACCACTAAAGTCAGGATCCAGTTCCCTAGATATATGTGCATACTAACAGGCCAGAGGTCCCACCTGGCCTAATCAGAAAGGTTCCCACTCCTCCATCAGTCCTCACACCTGACCAGTGGGGAAAGAGGCAGGGAACAGACTTGACATGTCCTAAAGGAATATGCTCCCCAAACTGTCAGGATACCATCCAGTCCGTCTTGCTTTCCATCCTCTTGCCAAGGGTCCCCAGAAGAAAAGCAGAACAGCCCCAGTCCTGACCTGATCCTGGCCACTGCTCATCTCCGGGCTTTTTCTCTGTGTCCTGGAAAGCTTTTTGGAAAGTCAGGTTTGCATTTGTGTTTGAAAACCCTCTTCTGCTCATTAGCAGATCTGGAAAGGGCCAACCCTGAAGCCTAGAAATGACAACATCCCTGAAGCTTCTCCAGATATTTCCCTTGCTGCAAATAATGACAAGTGAGGCTTGGGAAGTCACCAGAGGGGCAGGGTTGGCCAGGCTATGGAGTTTGGGGAGAAGACCTGGTTTCTGCCATATCAGGGGGCCTGGATGAGAGGCTGGAAGCATCTCTGATGGTTTGTTGATGCATAGCCATCTGAAAGCAAAAATGGGGCCAAACTAGTCTTCTCAGGTCCCGCCCAGGCCAGCCTCCTGGCCAGATCAGGGCTGCTCCAGCGATACCCTCCTGCATTGTCTGGGACATGGAAAGACCCAGCAGTCCAAACCACCCATGGAATTACTGCCAGCCTCCAAGGGCTGCATAGAGGCTCTTTCCAGGGAGGAACACAGCACTTTGGCCAGGTGCAAGTGCCCAGAGATTTCACAGCTGTAAATCTGAAAGCTGATTGACTTCAAGAAACTAGACTTTGGAGGGAAAGGTCTTCTTCCTACCTAACACTGATGACTATCATGTAAGGAGCTCAGAGAACTGAGCTTCAGCACTGATCTATGAACTGTGTTTGGATGCAGCAGACCCAGTCATCCTGGCATAGTGAACATTTTCCTCTGATATTCTGAGGTGTCCTTGTGAGAGGGTTGCATCTGAAGAGTAACTAATGCTATGTATGAGTCAGCATAAAACAAGCTGCAGTTGGGGAAGGGAAATCATTTCACTGTGGTTTGGTCCTTTTGGCTTATGGGCTCCTGGGTGGAAAAGATGAATCCAACACTCTTTGCACTATGCTTGTGCTGCTGCTGTTACCTTGTGCCCACCCAACTGAAGTGAAGGGGTGACTTAAGACACCAGCTTACCCTGCCACAAACTGAGGGCACAGGGGGGCAATGGACTCAAAATACCGCTCTCTCATAGGTAATACTCTTCTGTAAATTACTTTTAACTAAAGGTTTATTATGCCAGCTATGCTGATAGGGCATGTTCTTCATTTAGTTGTGTTTGGTGCCTATACTTGGAAACACAGCATTTCAGCAGCACCACTCAGCAGACCCAGGATGATAAAACACAGCAGGCAGGGCTGATGTGGAAAAGAACCACTAGACTTTATTCTCAAATGGCATTTATAAAAACAAACAAAGACACAATGGAGGATGCGGGAATGCATGGCATGTGGGGGCAGCATGGTCCCCTCTGTGCTGTCAGCATCTGTGGAGCAAGCAGCCAACAGAGGGAAGAGACATGGAGGAGGCAGCTCCTGGTCAGGACCAGCAACGGTGAGCCTGCTGTGCCACCCAGACCCTCCATCCACCGTTGCAGTTGCTTCATTTCAGTGCCAGGACTCCAAGACATGAAATTCACCCACTGACCCGGACTTTGCATCAGGCTGGTGTGGGAAAGCCAGGCCCTGCACTCCCAGCACAGGGGTTCATACTGGAGGGCGTCTTGGCAGGTTTCTCATGCTCGCCTCTCCCTCTAGCTCTGACCAGTGAAGAGGAACTCTTGGTCCATGAGATGCGGCAGGTAAATTCCCAGACCACCTCTGCTCTCTGCAGACTCCCAGCATTGGCTTTTCTAGTCCACATGGTGCCTGCAGACAGCCTCAGTCCCACCTGCCCCTGCAGCAGGCACAAAAGGTCCTTCTAGCAAGGACCTGGTATCCTTCAGTCCCCTAAGATCCAGCATGTGGCTACATCAAGAGAGTGGATGGAGCACACGGCAAACCCAGAAGAAACACAGTTCTGATCCATTGCAGCTCAGACTGTGCTGGCTGATGCTATCCTCTGTGCTCTGTGCAGAAAATATCCCCCTGCCCCGGATCTGTTTAATCCTTGAGCAGGCTTCTTACCCCCAAGCAGATAAATAAAACAAACAAAAAAAAAATCTTCCTTCATTCCCAGCGTCACCAAAGTATACAAAACTCCACATGACTTTTCTACTGTGTCCCAGCCCCACGGTTGTTGCTGTGCAGGACCAGAGTCAGATGTACATCTGGAGGAAGGATCAGCCCAGTCTGTGGTTAGAGCAACACCAGCACCAAGCCTTGCTCTCCTGGGAAGTGGGTGGCCAGCATGGGAGCAGCACTGCAGGGAAGTGCCCCTGGAACAAGATACCTTCACCCCATAACAGGCCATTTGAGGGACTGGTATGCTGAGGGATCTTGCTTTAGTCTACTCTTTTGCAGGGGGGACGGAGGAAGAACAGACTCCAGCTTGGCAGACCAGGCAGCATGGGGAAAGGCTTTGTGAAAGCAATGCATCTAACCAGGGACCAAGCCAGGGTGGACAGCTATACTTCATCCATAGTGGCCTTTGGAAAAGGCTTTGTATCCTTAATGCTTTGGGTGTTAGCATATACTGTTGGATTCCTCATTCTCAAGCCTATTCCTCTATGGAAGAAGAGCCCCGGGGAGCCTGGGAAGCCATAGGAAGTTGCAGTCCCCTGGTAGCCAAATATACACCCTGTGATGTTCATACAACACATTGCTGTGATGGTGGTGGTGGCTGGCTCTCACTGAGACACACACACATATATCAGTGCTGTTTGCACTGCTGTTGCAGTCCATTTTACTCCACTGGTCTAAAGTCCCCAAACTGGTGCAAGTCAAAAAGTGGCCACTCTCCCTCCTCCAGGTTGAAAAGCTTCCCTCATTTTCAGTCTTCCACTTTTCAAGGCTTTGCTTCCCCCTGGCTCAGTATCCAACTGAGATGAAGGTATTTGCTGGGCAGTTTGCTGTTGAGCAGGTTTCTTGTGCAGGTAAGTCAGTATCCCACAAAAGTACAATGGCACCTCTGGGGAATGAGGATCTGTAAAAGCCCCCTAGAGATGTGGCTGTGCTGGTGATCCTGGTGCCATTCAGTGCACTTCATGCTAGCTCCCAATTCCTTATGGTCCCTGCTGAAAATGTACCATGCTCCTCTGCTACAACTGTCCCAGCACAACACTGGCATTCCCTTGTGCAGGCACCACAGCACAGAGACATTGTGCTATATATGACACCAAATCCGGCTCCAAGAGCTTGAGATGAGGCCCCCAGGTAGGTCTACCACTATGTGGGAGAACAGCCTTCAAGCTGTAGGTTGAAGGCCCATTGGGCTAAACGCTGTACAAATACTTTTTGGTGGACAGATGAATGATCCTTGCTCCAAGAGCTTACAGTCTACAAGAACAGAGCCACAACTCCACCACTATACAAACATTACACCTATTTACATGTACAAACATTTTGGTCCAAGCAGAACATGTCTTTCAGACCAATGGCCCAGCAATCAGCTGATCTGTGGGCAGGGACTCGACTGCTCACCTACTTCCCTTAACTTCCAATGCCAGACCATTTTTAGCCATTATTCTTTCCACCTCTGGTTTGGATCGGCAGCCCCAGCCCCCTTCTCTGGCCCACAGAAGAAAACATGGTATCAAAACAAAGTCCTTCCCTGGCTGCCTGAGCCCTGGGGCCTGTGAGGGTGTCCCACGTTGCCAAGGAAGCAATGGGTACTGGGCCAGACAGAGAAATGGGTGAGATGCTAGATAATGCTGGACCCAGCTCTCCCCCGTTTCAGCCTCACAAGCTGTTGGCACTGTGCTCGTCACCATATTTGCAGCAGGACAAGAAGTGGGGAGGCAGACCCCTCCATATTTAAGCCTCAGCTGAGGATGGTGGAGAGAAATCCAGACTGCCATGATGCTGGGACATGTGTCTGACAAAGCTTTTCTGAGAGGAGATATTAGTCAGTTAGTTCATATCTCAATAAGGCACACCCTCCCCATTGCCTCGACTGGCGCAGGTTGGCACCCTGTGGGTGGCCCTGGCCAACTCTCCAAAACTTTGCCAGATACCTCCATGCCTGGGTGCACCCTGAACGTGATGCCAGGATACCCAGCCAGAGACCTTACAGAGCATACCTGTTCCTGCAAGGCTGCTGGATGGGTCCTTTAAGACTTTGAAATATAAGGTGACCCCGAGGCTCACCAAGCACACCAAAGCCCCTCTCCTTCACACTGCACAGCCCACAGCCCCCCAAGAGGTGATTCCCCATGGCCATGGGGATGGAGAAGATGAAGGCCCTGGGTCCGGGGGGCACAGGGAAGCAGGAGAGGACAATGTTTCTGTCAGGGACTTGAAAAGCATCCTCAAGGGAATTCAGGTCCCTCCAGTATTATCTGCTTTTAACAAGCAAACAGACAAAGGCTGCTAGGTGCCCTAATTACACCTGTTAAAAACTTAGCTAGGAAAAATACATCCTTAGTAAGTCCCTTCTCCATTTTTAACCATGTTTTCCATCCAAGAAATTAGAGACTGAGACTATGATTAAATAAACACCAGGGCATCACTTAGCTCTTCCCTTCCCCACCTTCTTCACTCCTGACCCCCCAGACAGTTAATTTACAGTTTGGGTGATTCTCTGCCAAGCCTCACAGGAGGCAGGCAGCTCAGCCTGAAAGCTGATTATCCCTCCTAGGCTCCAGGCTCTCCACGACATCCTCCAACTCATCCAGGATTTCGGAGAAAGATGGCCTCTTAAATGCTTCCACCTGGAATGAGAAGGGAAAGCTGAAGAGGACAGCCCAGACAGGAAGTGGGTGCTCTGCAGCAGCTCTGCTGGGTCCCCCAAGGTTGAACAACAGCATCCATCCATCATTAGCACTGGTCCAGGTCACACACCTGCTGGTGGAGCCTTCTGGCATCACCACTTGGTGATCCAGACCCAGGCTGCTGCAAAGTAGCAGTTGCAGGACAGGTCCCTTAGTGGGGTACAGCTCCAGCAAAGGCATCAAGATGCTGAAAACCCTGACCTGGACAGTGTGTGGGGACTGCTCATCCAAAGGCTACCCAACAGTGCAGGGGCAGGCGTTGTACAGGGAAAGGCTGCAGGTAGGTATCAGGAGGGAGATGTATTATTCCCTGAGCTTTTTCATGACAGTCAGGATCTAACTGATTTGTCTCCCTGATGCAGCTCATCCTCAGTGAGCTGTGATCCCCCAGCTGTCCCAGTGCCATCGGTGTATACACACAGTGAGGGACATGGCCTGGGGCACCTCCATCCTGCACGCCCACCATGCCATCCTGGGGCTGCCCATTGTGCCTGACCCCAAGGAGCCAGCCTGGGGAGTTGTACCAGAAACTCCCCAAAACTGCACATTGCACAAGGGCAGAGAAGAACAGCCCCAAGGGCCACTTCTGGGCAGAAGCCCGTTATTTATCAACTTGCATTAGGAAGCTGCCCGTCAGAGATACAAGGTCTGAATGCACATAAATCTAAGCCAGTTGGTGACATGAATCACCCAGGGCAAGTTATTCACACGTCCTCAGGACCCATGCAAGGATTTACTTCCATTTGCTGCCTTGAGCTCCTAACAATTAGGTGCATTATGATCACCCAGCTTCTCCACTCTCTACCTGATTACTGCCTTTTTCTCTTCCTTTCAGAGACTAACTTGAATCCTCACTTTCTCTGTGCTCTGCCTCCCGAAGGCAGCATGGGGAGACCCCCTCAGCTTTCACCATTACCTTTTATGCTACAGCAAGAAAGGTTGGAGAACAATGTTCTGATGATATCTGAAACACCAGAGCTGGTAACAGTGAGGCACTGCCCTCCAGAGAGGATCAGCTAGGTGCCTCTGCCTGCATCCAGGCTTCAGGAGGGATTGGACATCATCACCAACCTGCTTCCCACTCTGGGGCTGACATGCAAAGGAGCAGGCAGGATCTTGGGATGTTTCGGTCTGTAATACAGAAACTAAACACTCCTCCTAGGGGCAAAACTGCACGGTGGATGAAAGCATACTACTGGCCCAGGAATATCTCATCACATCACAGCTGAAGTGGCAGAGCCCTGTGTGCTGGCACTAGAGCAGGAGGTCCAAGCTCTCCAGGGTTCACAACAATGTTGGTCTCTGTCATACAACTGTGATACAAATCCAATAAAGCCAAAGAAAAACAAAATGAGCAAGAATCTCACCCGACAGCAGCTAGCAGCAAGGTCCATCACACGCTTGGGGCATTCGCTGATCATCCCTTGGAAGGCAGCAACATCCAAGCCATAGTCCTGTGAGGAAGGGGGAAGTGTATGTCGAAAAGACTTCAGCTATAAAGTAATTTAAAAGCTCTTTATCCTCCTCAAGGTGTTAAAGTACAAAATGCTCATGGTTTAAAGCTTTTAGGGTCTCCATCACAGCTGTTTTACTGACGGCTATGCAAAATACCAGGGCAACATCAGCTCTGGCAGGACTGCACAGATGGTAAATTATTAGCAGAGCTGGAAGACTGCAGCATCCTTCTGCTTGCTCTGTGCTATCCCTACAGGGCAGTGTGCGTCCTCCTGGAAAAGCTCAGACTAAGGCAAGAAAAGCCACAAAGGCAGAAACCAGTAGAGGAACCAGCACCAGGTACTGTGCAGTGGCTGCTGAGGACAGGAACTGCAGGTAATCTGGACTTCCAACAGCAACTGGGAGTTGAAGGGGTCCAGCCATCTGGTTCCATAACTTTGTCCCTCCAGACTTCAGAATCTCTGATATGTAATCCTCCTTCATCTTGTGAACACAGATGGAGCGTTAGTCCCTGTTCAGTCTCACAGAAACATGGAATAATCTCTGGTCACTGCAGGTTCTTTGCATTGCTCCTTGGAAAGCAGCAATCTGCTGTTTTCCTGATGGATTTTTCATCCCTGTTCACGATAAACTTTCCCTTCCCACTTTGCAGAAGGGAAATGTTGCAAACATTAAAACAAAAAAGGCTGTGTTTTTAGGGAAGCCCACTGTTTCCAAATGAACTGTGTACTAACTGCAACATACTTGAAAATACATGTTTGTGATGAAAGTTGTGTTTAACCTGCCACTTCAATGGAGAAGCTGAAATGTCAAAGTGAAACAAAATATTTGGAACTAAGGTCTTTAAACAGAAGCACTTCATCTCAAATTGTTGATCTAACAAAAGTTTTGAAACTATAGATGCACTGAACTCTTATGCACTGAAAATTCTAAGATCAGATTTTCTCATGGAAAAACCTCTAGAGAGAGACCTGAGTGTGAACACATGCACATGTGTACATGTCTGTCTGGTCCAGAGAGAAGCCACAATCAAGTGCCATGGAGAAAACACCATTAGACTTGGCTGCAGGAATCATTACCCAAGTCCTGGGAAGCACTTCGGGGTCAGCTGGGATCCTGCCCAGGATTTCACAGAGGACAATGCCAAAGGAAAACACATCCACCTGCAAGAGGGGTGGGAGAGCAGGATGTAAGACAGGGCATGCACAGAAGCAAAGCATAAGAACGGGGAGTACCAACAACAAGGTCCTTCCATTAGTTATGCAAAAGCCCATCAAAAAAACCTATTGGAGATGGAGGCAGCAAACCCCTAAACTTCTTCTGGGCTTCTGAACCCACCCAGAAACACCACAGCCCCACTTCGAGTCCAGCCTCATCTTTGGGAAGCCTGGCCCCATGCTCTTGTTCAACGTGTCTGGTGCTTCTACCACAGCTCCCCCCACAGATCCTGCAACAGGCTCATCAGGCTGTAACTCATCAAGTATCTTCCTCAGAGAGGCTTCACTGTGTTTGTCCACAGTAGCAATCCATTTCCCTAAAAGTTTAACTTAACAAGGCCACATAAGGAACCTCCAGGTTGCTGAGGAAAGCATTACTGAGCAAAGGTCCAGGTAGCGGGGCAATGTTTCCCAGAGAAGGAGGGAAGAGCTTTTCTGCTGTTGGGACATGTCACCAACAAGCAGAGGAGAAATCTCCCATGCTTGGTACGGAGCTCTGAGGATGAACAAGGAGCTGGGAAGCAATGCCATACCTTCCGGTCATAGGGCTCTCCCCGCAGCATCTCAGGAGCCATCCAGAAAGCAGAGCCCACCAGAGACAGCTTCCTCTCCACATCCTTCACAGGCAGCTCCACCACCTCCCTGGCCAGCCCAAAGTCAGTCACCAGCGCCTCACGGCCCCGCGGCGTCACTCGAATGAGGCAGTTCTGAAAGGAGCCCGTGGGGCATGGCATGAGACACCCAGCAAGGAGGGGCCTGGACACTTCACTGAGCGGCACCTCACCAGCTGTCAGCCCCACCTCGCCGTTACAGGCTCTCCCCTCGCCAGAGACCTGCATCTTGGCAGCACACAAGGAGTGTGCGGGGCACATTAGGGGTGGATTGATCACATCTGAAGCCAGGAAAAGTCCTTTGGAGAAGCTGTTCAACAGACATGATGATCCACATTCTTTTATCTGAAAGAGAGCTCGAAATGTGCATGTCGACCCTCTTTACCGTTCAGGCAAAGGCAGTCAGGATCACAGCCACAGCCCTTCTCACTGCCCATGGCTACACATCCCTAACACGGATTTCTGGAGGAATTCCTACAAAATTATCCTAAGGTGTCTCAAAACCCCAGTGGTTTCAGCCTGTTCAGTTCCCCGGGATTTCCTCCTCGGCATCTGCTCCCAGGGAACTAGCAGAAATGACAGGCATCTTCTCCAGATGGCTTTCACTAGCAACTAGATTTCAAGTGAGCAGGTACACACTTCTCTCCTGTATCTTCAGCCATCATCACTGCAGGTTTCCTAGGTTTCCCTGGGGAAGGATGAGCCTCTTTCAGGGTTGAACCACCTCAGCGAGACAGAAGGAACAGGCAAGGACCTCCAGCACTTCCCACAAGCAGAGCTGGAGAGCTCCTGAGCTCATCAGTCACCGCCAAATAGGAAATTACGTCTCACCTGACTTCAGAGCACACTGGCCAAGAAACCTGTGGTCAGAGTGAACCAGGCTCTTGCCTTGTCCTTGCGATTTCATGGTTAGTAACTGAGCCAAGTAAACAGCCAGAGATTACAAAGGTGAGTTTCATTCCTGTGCTGATGTCTCTCATGACTGTAATGCTTGACTGGCTTCCCCACTGCCAACCTTCATCAATATTTCAAGTTTCTCTTGAAAAGCTCACAGAGCACCAACAAAAATGGCTTGTAAGACATACACCACTACCTATCCAGCATCAACTGCAAGGACTTGCAGGCTCCATTTTCATGAATGACCAAGCCAGCCTCCGGCATCAGCTGACACAGATATGGTCCAGGCTGGCGGTCAACCCCTCAGCTCACCTTCCCTGTGATATCATGGACACGCTGCAGATCCACCTGAGGTTTGGGTAGTTTTGTCCAAGAGAGATCAACAAGACACTGCCCCACCACGTTCCTACTGCCATACCAGTGGCAGAGGAAGACCCACATCAAAGTCATGGACAAACCTGAGAATGGCAAAGCCCCAGTGCTGTTCCTGCCCCCATCAAGCAGCATGAGCCCACGCTGAGGAAAGCAGCCTCCTAGCCAGAGGGCCAATACCCCAGGAACATGATGTGCCTTTGCATTACACCCAAAATCTGTCTGTAGATGTCAGTTTTCACAGCTGGCATGGTGCCAGGGTGTGAAAACCCATAGAGGGTGACCATCCTAAAACTGGTGACCTGGACTCTCTGGATCAAGGAAGAACAACTTCCCTGAGCTTGACTGAGGAGACACTCATCTCCTGAGCTCTGCTGGTGCTCTACACACAGACAGGGACCATCTCTCATGGCACTCGCTCCCAGAGTCCGTGACCAGCTCCTGTTAGCAACAGCTTCCTCCCTGCTGTGAGCAGGAAAGGAAATCTCTAAATCTGGCAGAGCTTCTCCTGCAACCATAGGGAAAGAAAACTGTGTGCAATCCTGCACACATTTCCATCTTGTTTCTTTTCTGACAGCAACAGCACTAGGAGCAGTATATTTTTATCTCTATCTGGGTCTCCTGCTTGGCAAGCAATGAATGCAATGCAATGACAGGTTTTACCAAGAAAGCTTCCTTGCCTGCAGAGGGATTAGCATGAAGCAGAGGACCAGCATGAGGCCTGAGGCCTCCTGGTTACAGCCCTAAGGGGTCCCTGTATGGTCCCCTAACACAGTTGCCTTCGGTAGTCCGGGGGTGACATCCCTTTCCAGATGTGTACCTTGGAGTTGAGATCTCGGTGGTAGATGTTCTTGGAGTGCAGGTAGATCATGCCTCTGGTGATGTCAGAAGCTAAGTCCACTTTCTCCTTCCATGTCAAAGCAATGTCTTTGCTGGCCAGGAGCTCCTCCAGGCAACCCCCATTCACGTACTGTGAACAGAGACAAAAGACAGGTGGCTGTGCAGCCTGGCACAGGCTCCCCTGGAGCTTCCTGGGTGCTGAACCCTCCCTCACCAACCCAGGAGCCCATTCTTTGGGATGGAGGTTGGAAATGCCACACATGCAGGAGCCCCTGTGCGTGCACGGTGCAAATACCCCTCCTGGCACACCAAGTCACTGCCGATCTCAGGGCTCTGCCCCACTGCAAGGACGGCTGTATAAGCCAGCCATGGTCCTCACTCCCAGGCAGTGAACTACAGGCAAAAAGGCTGGCAGTGGCTCAGTCAACACCTTCTGCCACCACAGCGTAGGGACGAGGTGAAACCTCCCTGGTACCAGCCTAGGCTTTTCCATTAGGCCACACCACCATTCCAGAGCCACCCTGGAGGTCCCGCCACTCCCCGTCTGCTTTACTTTCTACTCCTGCCCTCCACCCCTGGCTCCTCTTCTCCCCACCAGCTGGCCCATTCTGGCCCTTTGGTAGTACCAAACCAACCTGAAACACTTTTTGGCTGTCCTGCCTGAATCTCATGGCCCTGCAGTGACTGTGCCCCACCCCAGCTGTGCCAGCTGCTGGGCAGAAAGGACCAGACGCCCCACCGATGCAATCTTGCTAGTCCAGAGCCATTCACAGGCGTAGGAGTCGGAGAGGTGTAGATATACAGTACAGGATATCTGCCATCCTCCCTGCCAAAGAACCACAAGGTCCTTGCCTGCCCACAGCACACTTACAAGAAACCTTTACCTCCAGAATGGGGTACAGCTTGTCATCTTTCACGCATATCCCAAGGTACCTAAGAAGAACACACAAAAAAAAGAAAAGAAGCCATCAAGGTTCAGCTCAATCCCTCATTGCAGAACTGCCTTAGAGACATAAAGTAAAGCCAGCTCCAGCCCCTGCCAGTGCCCACTGGTCACAGTCAGAGATGTGCCCACCTGACGATGTTGGGGTGGGACAGCTTCTGCAGCAGGCTGATCTCACGCACAATCACTTCTTGATCCACATCGTTCTTGTAGATCTTCACCACCATCACTTTACAAGCAGCAGCCTGGGTCACCTGGAGCCAAGGTGGAGCAGGACACCTCTTAGCTTCCAGAGGTCTGCCTGAATCTCATTTCCTGACTGGCTCTGCCAGACAGACACAACAAAGAAAGCACAGAGCCAGCTCAACTCTCCCCTACATCCCAGGACAGAGGTTCCATGTCTGCTTCCCAGCCACATGATGACCTGAATCTCTGCTATGGATTACGACCAGACATTTCATTCCTAGGGCTTCCCCTCTGCAGGGATACTAGAAGCTAAAGAACAGAAAACCAAATGCTCTTCCTCCACCTTACAACACTAAACAGACTGAGCAGGCATTTTTAGGAGGAAATTTGCTGTTCCCTGTGGAAGCACCAGGGTTGGGCAGTACCGACTGCAGGGGTTTCATGCAGGCTGCAGGACACGCAGGGGTGCCCTGGCTCTCAGCCCCGACAGGACCATCCAGGGACCCTGCACTGCAGCTCATGTTATCTGGGTTGACGATCCAAATAGCAGTTTCCAGACCATATCACAGAGCACTGTGGTACTTTAACATTTCCATCCTCAGTTAACATCTGTTTTAGGTAGACTCATGAACTACGTGTGGCCCACACTAATATCCTGACAGGTCCCCCAGGTCTAGCAGAAAATCCAGCCATGTGTTTAATTTTCTCTCATTTTGAGGTTTGTGGGGTTTTCTTTGTTTGTTTTAAGGGAAAAGTAGTTTAGACACAGCATGAGCTGGCTTAAGAGCAGCACTCTGAGTCCCAAATTGTCACCCATTGCTCTCTGTGATGGTCACTTTATGGATAAGGTTACTAGCCCAGGGGAGGAGAACAAAGAGCTGCATGTAAGACCTAGCTGGGCCGGAAGGAGAGAAAAGTTTGTTATAATTAGGGTCACAAAACAAACTGTCTTGGGAGCAACATGAACTGCTGCTTCCTTTCTAAAGGAACACAACCTGATAGTCAATGTTACCACTGGAATAACTCTGCCTCTCTACTCAAGCAGGTTATAAGAAAGCCAGGGCTCTGACAGCCTCACCCGATGAGACTTCACAGCCACAGACTGCGGGTCACTAATCAGATGTAACTGATTATGAACTGTAATTGAACAGCTGTAAATATAAGAGATGCTATCAGTCATCTTTGTGCAAAGACTATGAGTGCCCTTATGTCCAGGACAAAGTACAGGGAGCAGCTGAAATCTGGAAGATCTGAAAAACTTTCAGAAGAGTTAATGCTGAGTTTCGGAGACCTATTAGCTCTGCACAAGCTCTGGTGGAAACACTGAGATTCCAGGTGAGGTTGCATGTCCCAGCTGGACACCAGCAGAGTTCACAAACACTGCCTAGGCAGTGGAGTCAGTGAGTGCTGGAGGGGTTCCTGACCAGCCTGGTCTGGAGAAGAAATGACTGAAAAGCAAGGGTAGACCCACACGCAAAAAAACGTGGTGGAAGAGATGGGCAAAAGTAATGGGCTCAGAAGGCCTCTTCCAAGACTACAGGCCCTAAGACTTTGCCCTGGCCAACCCGGAGTAGCCCTTGGTCCACTCTGAATCACACAAAGTGTCCTGTTTTGTCCTGGATCAGTGGGAGAACCAGGAAAGTGCAGAGGGGCCACCAAGGTATTCTTATTTCATGCTAATGAGCAATAAAGAGCGAAGATCTGGTGTCAGCCTTGAGTGGAGAAATAAAGGTGAAAATCTGGCACTGGAAAGTTGCAGAAAGACGGGGAGTAGGACTGTGTTGAGGGCCAACAGAGAAAGAGGTTGCTCAGAGGCTCCCTTTGGGCAATGCCTTAAACCAGCCTCAGAAAAAAGAAGTCACATTTGTATTTCTCTCCTGCTTTTGAGTACCTCAGACTTCTATGTACGAGAGAGCTGCCAATGAAAGAAGTTTTATGCTGTCCCCAAGAGAAACTCATACTTGAATAGCTCCTTATTGCACATCAGAAAACTAAGGCAGAGAAAGAGGGAAAGTACCTTGTGCCCAGGTCATGCAATACATAACCCACAGAGGAGGAGGCTGTGCCCAGACCTCTCAAGTCTGAGTCACCAAGCAGAACCAAGTGAATTCTCCTCCTTCAGCCAACCCACATGTAACTCCTGAGAATGGGCTTAACCAAAGGACAAAGGATGGCAAAAGCAGCAGGCAGCCAGCACAGGCAGTGCCAGCACTTTGAGGACTCTATGTCCTTGCTGCGGGAGCGCTTTGGAAGACAGCATCTGTTGGCAAAGAGCTTCAAAGGACCACTGCCAGTGATGCTTTGCAGCAGGAGTGCTGCTGTTCAAGTCTATGAGTCCACAGGGGACTGGCTGACCCAAGGGGACCATGGGTCATCAGAGCACTCGGTTACAGTCGTGCTCAAGTCCCCAGACAAATGTCAAGTCCCCACAAAGGACTGTCCTCGTCCCAAGTCCTCCTCTGCTGTCTTCTGACTATTTGACACATAGCATATCATTCAAACTTTATTTTTTTACATTTCTTTTTCTGCTTCTACTTCAAGGAGTTATTTCATTTTCATTCAAGATCTGTGTCTCCAGCCTGCCTACTGCTGGAATTTCATTCACTGCCAGGGCAGGTGGAAAATGTCACGCACAGAGGAAACAGCAACTGTTACTATGAAAATCTGCTAGATAAAGGAAAGAGAAAGTGATGGCAGCAGCACGCTGTGTAGGTGGGGAAAGCAATTACTAAAGGGAGGCTGTGGTGGGGAGAAGTATTTGTCATGTATTGCTCCAGACTGCAGAGAGCTGCCATAGAGCTTTGGCTGGAGATTCCCCTTGAACAGCTTTAGCGCATTGTCCCTGGACCTGAAGTCCACCCAAAGGCTTTATCACAGCACCAAGCCCAGATACAGTAAAGGAGACAGAGCCTTCAGAAAGCAACGCATGTTTATCTATCTGACTTGCGCATTTTCTACAGTTACATGGCCAAATCCTGTCAGCCTGGCTCCATTCGTTTCAACTGGCCACGTGTGCTTACACCAGCTAGAGGTCTCACCCAGAATACGTCAGAGTACTCCTCTGGCAGAATCATCTTGTGCTGGCCCAGGAGAAATGTGCAGTCATGATATTTATCACAGGGCCGGTCAAGCTAAGGAGCTGAAGGCAATGGTGGAGTCAGGCCCAGTTTGTTTCCACTGGGTCTGTGTCACACTCCAACAACCAAGACCAGTGTCAGCAGCCACATTCTGAAGGGCTGCTGGGAGGAGAGATAAAGTGGGCAAACCTGGCCACATTGCAAAGCAATGCGGCACCTGCTGTCAGAGGTGAAGGCTGACTCTCACTTCCTAATGTGTAATGTTCATAGAGCAGTGATCACCGAGGGCTGCAGGGAAAGAACCCCAAGTCCCATCCACTCCTCCCAAATAAGCAGTGGCAATCCCGGGCTGAGGAGCAGCATTGGATGGAGAGCAAAGCTAGCAGCCCCCCAGATCCTGTGCTTGCTCAGTGTTAAACAAACTCCCACACCAGTGGAGCTTGGTGCAGGGAGTGACTCACAACAGCCCCAGTGAGAAAAGCAGTTTTGCTTTGGTGACACACCATCCACATCATGCACTGGCTTGCAGGGAGCCATGGGTCTCCTGACACGAAGGCAGCAGAGGCAGAAGTGGACGGACCAGCAGCCTG
Organism: Sula dactylatra; assembly: GCA_013389905.1. NCBI lineage: Eukaryota > Metazoa > Chordata > Aves > Suliformes > Sulidae > Sula > Sula dactylatra. The sequence goes on along the minus strand of WEKW01024664.1, from coordinate 249,685 downwards.
TCCCAGCCTGACCCTGTCCCAGGTCCCCAGCATCACTGTAATGCAGGGCAGCAGCTGGAGAGGGGTGACAGCGCTGGTGTCTCCACGGTGTACGGGAGGCAGGTATTCTGGGAGACACACACAACTTAATTTTACATTCTTTTTCTCTATATATTTTACTACAGTTTTGACAACAAAACCTGCACAGAGCATAAATGTCCCCTAATCTCATCCAAGACCCAGTTTAGCTCCCTGACAAGCCTGTTGTATGGCTAGAAGACAGTATCAATGAACATTGATTGATCAAGTCCTCGCATCTCCTTTTTCACTATAGAAGGGGAGATGTGCATCAAAGGCGATGTGCTAGGCGTGCTGAGGGGGGTGTTCTTTCCTCCCTCACCCCATTCAACCTGCCAGAGTGAGCTGGGAGGGATGAGGATGAGGAAATAAGCTCAGAGACATGTTCCTCAGGTGAGGCACCATCTACACAGCCTCAGCAGCTGCTCTCATGCAGGCCGTGGGCTGCCTGCATGTCAGTTTACCTTATAGACCTTGGAGAAGAAGCCGCTGCCTATCAGCTCAGCGTTGAAGTTTTCCCAGAACTCCAGCTTCCTGACAGCTGTGCGCAGCTTCTGCCAGCGGTCCACGTGGTAGTAGGTGTCAGACGACTCACCATAGTACTGCATGGGGCCGGAGGGCTCCGGTGCGATCAGTCCTGCCTCGCACATCATGAGGGCAGCAGCTAAAACACAGTGTATTTCACAGTGAACCAACAGTGGCACTTGGACATGAAACAAATACCTGCACTAGAGACCAAGACTGCACAAAGCCTCAGGAGCAGAGGGAGAGGACACGAGGCACCGAGATGATGCAACCTGCAGCACACGTTGCACTGGGAAGCACCACCCATGAGCACTGTTCTCCAGGATAAGTCACCCTGGTCTTAGGCCTGCCTTATGCAGGTTGTATTTGGGCTTCTTTAGACTAGGACTTAAAGATGCTAAATTAGCATATATTCACTTATACCTTCTAAAGGTTTACAACAGATAGGATGCATCACCTTCAGCACATGATAGTGAGGCCCAGGAAAAGTCCAAGGGACTTGGTCTTGTTCAGCTAGCTTATGTTGGGTTAAAAGCCACTGCGTCTAAATTGGGCTTTTAGCATAGGTCACATGCCACATACTAATGCCACATCTGTTACCCCAGAGCTCCAGACAGGGCTTAGCTACTATAGCAGAGGGTCATGGCTTGAGTGTGCTAGCAGGAAACAATCTTAAGAGGGTCCTCTTTTGGCTGGTGCCTACAGTTCATTATAAGCCCTAAAGAATCACAGAACAAGGAAATGCCCCATCAACCCTCCTGTGTGTCCCAAATGTGACTCCAAGCCCCACATGCCTTTGCTAAATTGTCTTCCTTCTCCACTGCTCTGATTATCACACTTCCCTCTCCAGTCCCCTCCCTTTGTTCCCCTCTCTGCCTTTTATAGCACCAGGCTCACACTCCTCCAAATCTATATGCCATCCTTCCCCTTCTCCTGCATGACTTGCCTCTAGTTTCTTCCAGAAATGCAGGGGAGGCAAATCCAGTGGAAAATGGCCTTCTGACACCCTGAGCAAGGCAACTAAGGCACCTACTTCTGGATAATTGTAAACAACTGTCGGTATGCTACAAAGCTGTCCACTCACAGCACGCACTCAGATTCCTGGGGGCCTGGCAGAGCTGCTTTGCCAGACTGTAACCAGATGAGACAATGGTCAACAAAGGGTAATTCTTCAACACTTCCAGCTGAAGCAAAGGTAAGCTCTGCTCTCCCTGAGTTTCTGTCCTAGGTCTTGTACCAAACAAGGAGCTGTAGTATCAGCATCCCTTGATCCTGTGGATTATTTCATAGCTACTTTGCTTCTACAGGGCAAGGCAAAATCTGCACTGAGATGTGCACAAAGTATTTGCACTGGCCACCTCATCCACCCACAGTCCAGCTAAGAACCAAAGAAAGAGCTGCCAAACAGGGACAGACAGAAGTGGTGGCAGGGCTAAGCAGGGCAGGAATTCAGGAAGAGCTGAGGGCTGGGACATGGGGCAGGCAGGCAGACAGTACTGAACAGGGCAGGGTTCCCTCATGCAAACAGGAGACAAGCTCCAGGCTGAGACTCAGAGAGCTGCAACACAGGTGAACAGCACAGACTTCTAAAAGCAGCCAGACCCCAAAGTTATGACCTCAGGACAGTCCCACACAGACTGCAGGAATCCAGTCCCAGCAAAATCAACATGACACCTGGGCTCCTACCTGACTGCATGGCAAATGCCTGCAGGACCAAAGCCCCAGAACTGCTCCTGAACAGGGGAGCCTGTGGCCATGATCAGTGGAGAGCACTCAGATCAGGCAGGGCACATGAAAGAGGTTACAGGGCCACAGCTTTAACCCTGCTCTGACCCAAGGACAGGCAACCAAGGAACATCCTGTGATGGGACACAGCTGCAGGGACCTGCCTGAAGGTTTTTGCCTTGGGACAGTCACTGCTCTCAACAGTCAGCACCATCTGCCATGCAGCCGTGCCCAGCCCCCTCCCATCCAGGCTGCACCCACGCGCCACACAGTGACACAATGGAAGAAGAGGCTCGTGCAGAAGCAGGGGACAGGACTCGCATCAATCACACTCAGCGCTGCTAAAGCCACCCCGCTCTGGCTGTGTCACTGAAGGCATTACCTTCCCACAGAGACGATTCATCCAGATTCTACAAGGATCTCTCTCTCTCTGGTGTGCAAAATGGCCCAGCTTTGGCAGGGACGTGGGGCACGGGTGCAGCAGAGCAAGGCACCAGCACAAGCTGGTGGCAGGGTGCAGCAAAGAGCTTTTCTCACCCAAGGCCATGCTCAGCATGCAGGGCTGAGGAGCAGGAGGGCAGGCACAGGAGGTGCTGCAGCTCCAAGCCAAGCAAATGTTGCTTCACGCTCAGTCAGCCAGACACAGAGGAGCTCGTCCACATCCTGCACCGCTGGCCAGGACAGAAGGGGACGCTGACAGGGTCTGACGGATCCTGCTGACCCCAAGCTGCCAACAAAACATGGAATGGCAAAGGATTGCCCCGAGCACGGGACCCGTCTTTGAAGATATACTCTTCGGGTTTACCGACTCCTGCCCCCAAGCCTGGGGCACAGGTTTGCCTTCTTCTGTTGTGTGGATGGCAAAACAGTAATGCAGCGAGCCACCACCTCACCCCGGAGTGCCGGTCACTCAGTGGCAGAGCTGTGGCAAGCACCCCCAACTGCTGCTCTAACCAGCACAAACACACCCAGCAGGCTCTGAAAGCCTCTCCCTCCACTTCAGCACCCTTCAGTAACAAAAGAAAGAGAAAGGGGAGCCTTTCCTTGGCAGAGCAGCACACTGGCAGGTGCCCTGATCCCCAGCCACCTTGAGGCGCCTCCTGCCTGCAGGGTGCCCCAGGCACAGGCACGACCGGTCCCCTCAGGCAAAGCAGGCTGCCTGGGGCCGCCTCTTCCACAGCGGAATAGTTTCCTTTTCAGAAGCCTCTCTGTTCAGTGCTTTTCCCACGTACCATCTCCTCTTGCCATGACCTAGTTCATCAATTGCCTCTTTGTCCAGTAAAGAATCCCTGCAACATCCCCACCATGCTGTGAACAGCCCCTCACATTATGTCGCTGAGTGGGAGCTGAGTCTTTATTTTCTTATAAATGCAGCTGTTTGTCCCCAGATTAGTGCTGACATGTAGGCTGGGGGAGAAAACGGCCTTTCAAAATGCCAAGATTTATTTGAAGGCTTCCTAGAAGCTGGGGAGGGAGACAGAGAGGGTGGGAGAAGAATGGGGATCAGGAAGGGCAGTCTCAGGGGACAGTCTGCAGCCCCAGGCAGCAGGGCAGGGCACATCCTCCTGTCGCCAGCAAGGTTTAGACCACCCAAAGCCATGTTTTCGTCTGAGCAGGCGAAGCACTGGGGCAGCTGCCCGTATCCCCGGTGCTCCCAGCTTGAATCCAACCCATGGTGGGGAGACCAGGCTGGGGCACAGAAGGAGCTTTGTCCCCTTCAAGGCTGCCCTGCCTGCAGGGAGAGGGGAGGTGGAGTGGGAACCATGGTGCCACTGGTTTCCACCACCCTCTGGCTAAACTGCCCGTGTCTCCAAGCTTTCAGCTGCACCCACAGCAAACGAAGAGCAACCTCTGTACACAGCAGCCAACAGGCACCTGCCAGCTCCCCAGGGCAGCAAGAAGCACCAAGGAAGCAGCTCACATTTCCTGTGAGCTAGCCTGGGCAGCCAGGGAATTTTTGGATGCTGTGAGATGTCATTGCAGAGAACCCGCTCCTTGCCAGATTAAAAACATGAAATTAGCAGTCATTTTGAAAAGCAGACCTGAGGCACCATCTTCCTCTGGGCCTTCCTCATCTGCAGACACCAAAGAAGAATGCACAAGCCACAGGGAAGGGTCCAGCTCCCCAGCAGGGCTCACTGAGGCTGCCCAAGCTTGCTGCCATGCCATGGGCTTGGTGAGGCTCCAGCAGCTGCCAGGGCTCGCAGAGAGCCTGCAACCAGCCCTGTACACACACCCTGCGAAAGCAATTGCACAACCAAAAGCAAAGTGTGGCTCCAGCCCCACCGCCACGGCTGGCTCCAGCCTGGGGAAGGGCCCAGCTGGAGCAGGCAGGTGCTGGGGGCGTTATTCCCTCTGTTCAGCAATGCAGCACCTATGGCTCCCAAGTAAGCCACCACCCACCTGGTAGACCAGCTGTCCCAGACCCATGCACAGCTGGACATGGCCCCGAGCATCTACCCAGGCCCAGGCTCTGCTGCGAGGATGCAAACCCCAGGCTTCAAACCCCTCTTCTAGACAGCAAATTTTCCTGCAGAAAGGGAAGAATAGACTCTTCGTCCTCTCAGCTGCAAGACAGCCAACATGCCTCCCCTGCCACTGTTTCCAGGACTTTTCTTCCCATCATCAGGAAAGCAGAGAGCTTCACCCCTGCCTCCTCGACCAGTAAGCAGGAGGCTGGGCTGGCCCCAGGGACCTCCCTGGGCCATGAAGCTCAGTGCCTGATGACTGGAGCTCTGCCCTGGGGAGCAGCATGTAAAAGCTTATCTGGTGCTTACTTTTGCTGTGCAAAAACCTTCTGTGAGTGGGATCACTCTGTAAACAAAATATCTTTGCCAGGACAGCAGGGTGCCAGCACTGGAGTGCACAAACGAGGGAACCCACCCTCCTGGTGGAGAAGGGGTTGCACATGGGTGCGTGTATGCACAGATTTGCAGGATTTGGCCTTGGAGGGATCAGGTACAGAAGGATGTTTAGAAATCTGTAGGTGCTTATCAACCTTTTGTAAGCTCTAGCACTGGGGTTTACCTGTTGTGGTGCTGATAACTATCCTGATGCTTCACTGATACCCAGTTGCTTACATCTCATCAATAAATCAGTAAATCTCTTTGGTTCCCAAATGGCTTAAACCACACAAGTACAGTGGTTTTATCCTGCAGGGCATGCGTGGGGTGGTCCCTACAGCCCTCTGCATCCTGCCCCACCTGCACTTGCCTCACAGGGAGGGAGGGATGAGTGCTCCTCAGCTCCCAGGTGAAAATGCAAAGCAAATCCAGATAACAATGGTGACATTGGATGAGATCATCTGTCTAAGCCAGATGAACAAAACACCTCAGTAGAGTTACTCAGCATTTATCTCTGTCAACAGAAATGGACTTTCTTCCGTTCTGGCTTTTTATAATAGACACCAGCAAACCTTCTTGTAGCATAAGGAAAATGCAGTAGGTCAAGCAAAACCAAAATGGATTTGCTGACCAATACTATGTTGCTGATCCCTAAAAATATGTCATCAGTATTTCTGAGTTCTTGACCCACAAAAGAAAGAAAAAAGTATTTCTTGATTACTCCTGGACTGGGGAGGCGAAAGACAGACCACAGCTCCTGCTGCCCAGTGAGAGGCTGGTTTCCCACAGATAAAACAGTGACATTCACCAGTGTGAGGATGTCAGGAACAGCCCTGCAGCCAATACCTCTCAGCATCACCAGGGACCAGCTGGCTTTCCCTAGGTGCCATTACACTAGTTAGCAATCAGCTTTTCATAGACATCCTTACATACATGAGAACATCTAGTCTAACCTTGGCTGTTTTCCTCAAGCTGACCCAATATATTTGATCTCTCCAGTCAAAAAGACAATTTTCTGTTGGGAAAAAAAAAAAAAAAAAAACCCAGAATCAGGAAGGCAAATTCCTCTCTCCACAGAAAGGCAAATTACAGTAAATTACACAGCAGGGATAAAGAGATACTTGCATTTCATTTGAGCATGAATGCATTTTCCATAAAATGCAATAAATAAATGCAGCCGGGAAGGTAAGACTTTAAAAGCTCAGAGTAAGTTCCTGGCAGGATAAATCATTTTCACTCTGCAAATTCAAGTGCTTATTATGCTGCTGTCAACAAGGACGTCTGTGAGCCACAGACCTGGAGGAAATCCTGCCCTCCTGGGACGACATCATGCTCACAGGGCGGGGATCACACCCTGGACTTTAATCCCAGCTTTGACTTAGCTGCTCTGATTTCAAACCTGTCCCTTGCCAGGTAAGAAAGAAACCTTAGGAAAGATCTAAAATCCTTGAAGTCTGCTTCCCCAGGAGATTTAAACACAAAGGAAAGTCACAAGAGAACTGAGAGCTAAAGAACCCTCCTGCTGAGGGTAAAATGCCAAGTAATAGGGACAAGGGCATTATAAGATCCAGCAAATGGGAACTCAGATGATCCGAGAGGACAGCCAGTCCTTGGCACAGGTAAGTATTGGTCTTTGTTATAAAACTGGCCAACATGTGACATAAATCCCCTTTGAAATCTGAAATAGTTAAAAGACTCCACACACATTAAGCTGAGGGAGGACCTAAGCACTGGAAAACCTGATCAGGACACAGTCATGACCCCACCTAACTTATAAATGAGATTCATGTTATTCAGAAAGCAACCTAATCAAAAAGCATAAAGTTTCCAGGTGAAGAACTATGGCTGACGCTACCTGGGGGAGACAAGCTCTTAATATCTTCTGGCCCTAGAAATCAGTATTTCCCCAAGGCTTTCAAGGAAGAGATTAATTGTCTGTAACTTTAGCTTTAGCAATGAACATTTCTGAAGATAAGTGGAGAGGCAACTCCAACACCCTCAACAACCAAGTCCTCCAGCAACCAACTTGCCACCAGCTCACAAGACAAGACTACAGGGGAATTAAGACACAGCTGGTCCCCTCATCATCCGAGGAGCCCTGATGTCCAGCTTCCTTGCACCCACACCCAGTGAGCCGAGTCCCACTTGAAATGGCTTTCACAAAACTCATAAAGACTCGTCAGGCCAGGATGCATAAAGACATTTAGGCAGCCTGGATGCAGTTTGGCCTCTAGCAGGGTTAAGGACAGTCAGGCACCTAAGTCTTCCAAGAACTTGGCTGTTCTGCACTAAGTTTTGGGCAAGTTTAATGCAACCATCTGCGACGGTCTCTGTGCAGAGTCCTCCCTGGTAACACTCCCCATGCACAGAAAGTGCCACAGCACTGCCTGCCTGATGGGAACTTAGTGGGTATCTTGAAGGAAGAGAGACAAGATAAGAACAAGTGAAAACACACTCTCCAGGGCAGTCAGCAGAGAAAGCTTCAAGTAGGCTTGCCTTGCAAGAGGGATGATGATCCACAAGGCACACCGATTCCTTTGAGATGGAAAGGTGCAGAAAAGCACAGAAAAAAGCCCAGTTGTAACAACTCAGCAGTCACAAGCCCAATCCTACACATTTACTGTCTATCACTGCTCCCTTTGCTACACTCTTCATGCATTTTCTCTGATTTTTATTTTAATTCCGAAGACTCATGGTACAAGACCCCTAATGGATGTCATATGGCACTTATTTTACCAGCATATATAAACTTCATTTTCCCCTGATATTTAATTGACTCCATACAAATGAAAAAGCAGAGCCGGGCATGTGGGTGTTTAAAAGGAAGCTCATCGTGTGGGAACTGTCAAGCATTTGGGCTGGGTAGAACATCCCCAACCCACCCTTTCCATCAAAAAAAACACATTAGGATGAGAAAAGATACCGTGATCTTACTGCTGAAATGTTTGAGGTGTCATCTGACAGCAACTACTGTAACTTGCTTCTTTTTACAGCTCAGAGATGAGGGCTGGAGGCTGTGGAGGGAGGGAGGTGGGGGCCATACTGTCAGGCAGCCCATGAAGGGCTGGGCTCCTTGCAAACCCAAACGTGCTCCACAGCAGATGAAAGCCGTGCCCTTTATCTTTGGAGTTCCAACCAAAACCCCAAAGATAAATCTCAAATCTCTGTGTTGTTCCCAGAAGCCAAGAGATTATTTTTAGCTCAAAGATTTCTCTCGGTGCAGATGGCCAGAGTCCTAAACTAGAATAAAGGCTCAGGCTGTCTGCCACACTCTGCTGGCGGATCACACCACGGTGAATGAGCCTCTGTGTCCATCTCTCCTCAAATGCCAAAAGGCAGTAACAGCCCTTTGCTGGTTTCTCAAGACATTCTGATATCTCAGCAAGGAAAACCCCATCTGCAACAACCAGCATCGTTTCTCATCAGGAACAACATTGTTTCCTGCCCCTCAGGTCCTCTCCTGCATGTCTTGCTTGGTCTCCCAAAGCTTTTGCTATCTCCTGTCCATAAGAACACACTGGGCTGGAGGCAGCCACGTGCCGTACTGCGGGTGCACCAGCACCTCACCTCAGCAGTAATATCTGTCACTAACGGTGCTTTATATGTTCAATAAGCTGCTGGAGTGGCACGTGGTCTTTGCCAGCTGTTTCTGAGCAATGCAAAAGTTCACCCACTGAGTTTCACACACAAGCTCTCACCGCACCTGGTGAGTAGTTTTCCTCCTAAACCTGGTCTATCTTTTCAAGCCACTGGACATCATTCGGTTCCTGCCAGCTCTTGCTTCCAATGCATTGAACACCCACACAAAACACTGAATAGAAACAGCACCAAATCCCATGAAAGCACTTCATTTTGGGGATGCTTAGAGGGCATTAACTGGGCTTTGCACTTTGGGAGCCAGGTGGGAGAAACTTGATTTCACACACAGAAAACCATCAGAAAATGGCTCAAAGTCACAGAACTGCCCCAGCACCATTTCGGAGAGGACCCAGTGGACCTGAGACCCATGCTCAAGCCATATCTCCATCCCTCAGAGACAAGGGGATGAGTTGGGTGAAGAAGATAGCTAATGGAGACCCACCTCCTCTTGACTGCTGTATCTACTGTACTGCTGTGGCATCCTCCAACACTCGGTGCTGGCTGCAGTTAGGGACAAGGACAGCCTGGAGGGACCATGAAACTTTGCTCTTCTGAGGCTGTTCCTAGGAAAACACTAACCATGATAAACATTTTAAGGTCTTTGAAATCTGTAGATGGACAGACACCAGAGTCACCACTGTGACCGTGCTGCTCCACGAGATTATTCATGTACAGCACAGAAAAATCCTGTAGAAGTGGCACAGCACAGTGAGTAAGGAGCTGACTCAGGACACCTGGGCTGCAGCCCCAGCCAGCATCTCCTTGGCATCACCCTTCCTTCCTCTTCCTTCCTCTTCTTGGCTCTTCTCAGCCCTTCAGGTCAGGGACCAGGCTCTTAACCCGCACACAGTTTGCAAAATGGGGCAAGTGCTACCAGAGCTAGAGCAGCTAACAGCTGCCCTTGAGACAACCATTTCCCACCATTTCTCCCTCTCATTGTGGCCCCGAGAACAGTGGAAAGTCCGGCCTGGGACCCCCTGAGCAGAAGGACCCCATACCCAGGCTGGGGATGAAGGCCACAATACTGCCTCAGCTAAAAGCATCCTGCTCGGCTGCCCCCTGCCCTGCCACACGGAAGGTGTCACATGCCTATTTTGATACACAGTCTGACTGCTTTAATTAGGCATCAGTTCTGCTGAAAACCATTTCTGCAGGGTTCATTCTCAGACAGATGAGTCCCTGATGGGCCTCACCACCAGCACCAGGACCTCCAGTGCTGGCTTACGGGCAAGGGGGCAGGCAGGGCGGACCTGCCCTTCCCTTTGCAGCCTGGACTCAGGCCTTGTCTACTGCAGCGTTAGTCTGGAGCAAAGGGGGCCACAGCTCTGAAGCTGAGGATGGGCATATTTCCTGGCACGGCCCACACTCAGGCAGGGCAGAGCAGCCTCTGGCAGAGCACCTCAGAGGCTGGATCAGTGCAGAGCCAGCACAGACCGGCCGCTGGGTCTTTCCAGAGCTTCATCGCCTCCTGATCAATGCGAAAGCACCTTGAGCCAGGGTACTGCACCCTCCACAGCGCCTGACAAATGGCTCTTTGCTGACCTTTGCACAAAGCCATATTTGCAGCAAGCAGGGGAGGAAGGAAGGGACAGCCCTGCGGGACATGTTGCTGCCCTGTTTCCACAGGAAAGCCACACTTGCAGCATCCTGCAGCCAAGATGGGAGGTGAAAAGCCACGGACATGGTGCAAGGACATCCGTGTCTCTGGGGCTGGACCAGGGCCTTTTGCACCAGCTGCAGCCCACCAGGGAAGGAGCATCTGCTGTGCCCCCTCTCTGACTCCAAACAGCCTTTTAGCCCCACATCCACTTACAGATCATCACTTCCCACCAGCTCTGGGACACAGCAGTGCAGGATGGAAGGTGGTACATTTTCCAGAAATCCCAGGGGCTTGATCAGTTTAAGGGAAAGCAAATCGACCCCTGGCTCATCAGGCATGAAAAGCACTCATTCATCACCTGCACATCCTATTCACCACTCTCAGGTGAGCAAAATTTCTCATTTGAAGTCCAGGGCTGCCCAAAGAGCGCCACTATCACCATGGGCCCACCTCTCACACTGTAGCACCAAGGCACTGCCCAATGTTTAAATGGAGCACAAATGGGAACCAGAATAAGCTCTTCAAACTGCTCCATGCCGTTCTTTGGCAGGTGCATAGACAAAGCAGAGGGTTCAGCTGAAACCAGAACACAAGAAACAACTGCAGCAGCTGTCCTGAAACAGGACACCTGAAATAAGCCATGGTCTGTTTGGGATCCTGTGCACTGGCGCTGCCAGGAGGCTTGAAGCTACCAACTGAAGTGAGGGCTGCATGTGTCAGGCCTTAGAGGTCTAATCATCACACTAACTGCAGAGGGGGATGCCGCTCTACCCTGCAGGGCTCAGGGGATGCTCACAAGGGGTTCTTGATGGTGGGAGCCAGCCATGGGCACACCCATGTCTCCAGGCAAGAGGAAGCGAGCTGCAGTGTTGTGCTCCAACACGCAGCTGTGGGGACAGTGCCCCCCTGCCCCTGGCACCCAAAAGAACCCGGTTAAGGTAGGATGTACCCCGTGCACTGCCAGCAGTGCTGAGGACACCACAGAAGGACACCCAGGAGATGGGATCAGTCTTTCTTGGGAAGTGCTGGTCTTTCTCCAGCGACTATTAAAACCACTAGGGAGACCCACTTGGACCAGGCACCACACTTTCAGAGAACTAAACCTGGCAAGAGGTGACCCTGGGCCCCAAATACCCTCAAGGCTCCGAGCCTTAGTTTGCCCTTCTGCTGAGAGCAGCCATTTGGGCAGAGAGGAACAGCAAGTGAGAGACACCTGCGGGAAACAACTTGAGAATTAAAACAAAGCAAATGCAGTCTTTAATTTAAGGGCCACCCCTGTTCTGGCAGAGGATGATCCCTTGGCTGAGGGAGCACAACCTGCTGTTGCTGCCTGCAGGCTTGGCAGACGCACTAGCCGTATGCAAGAAGCATCAGCATGCAGGGAAAGCCAGAGCGTGGTGACAATGCCTTTTCAACTCAGGCTCACACCGATGAACAACCCACTGGATCAGGCCACAACAGAGGTATGTTAAATAGCCTCGTTGTGCGCCCCTCCCTCGCTCCACCATCACGCTACCCACCCTTGTCCCGATGCCCTTCCCTGTTCAGTGATGCTGGGGTTCTGCTATGTTTTCCAAGCTCTTCGAGATCTAAGGCAAAAACAAAGCACCATCCTTCTGTTAAGCAGAAATCATTCATCCTATTCCCTTCCTAAAAAGACCACTTTTCCCCTCTCTGCATTTGCAGGTCATGGTTCAAGGAAAAAGATAAGCCAAAAAGCTGCTGAGAGGATGGAGGAAAGCTGCCCCCAGGCTCCACGTCCACGGGAGGCAGCAAGCAGTGGCGCAGCAGCAGCAGTGGGCACGAAAGCAGGCAACCCCCCAGCTGGCTGAATTTTAAAGCCTGCATAATTCAGCAGTGAATTTGAGTCCTGCTTCCCAATCCTGCCTCCAGCAGCAAGATGCCTGTGCCTCCCTGAGGGGATGGCTGCAGTGTGACTTTCATTAACTCTGGATCCACCACAAGAGGAAGGGCAAAGCTTCCCCTGGGCTGAGGCATGCCATAATATCTGTATTCCCCAGCCCTTCCAGTTTGGCTGCCTCCAGAGCAAAGGGGCAGTCACTCAGAACAAGGACTTTACAAGCCCCAAATTGCCCTCTAGATGTGCTTCTCTCCCTCCATCATTTACAGAAACCTCTGGGGCACTACCCAGATAATTCACAGCCTAATACCGCATTCCTCAAAACCTCTCTGTGCCTCTGGGACAGTCACTGTGCAGACTAGGAAGTCTGCTCAAGGAGGAGAAGAGCCCGAGCCCTCACACCACCACATTCACTCCAGTGCCTTTGCAGATTTACCCCCTTGGACAGAGCCACCGCCGTGCTGGGCACAGCAGCGCAACGGGAATGAGGTGGTGGTGGGTCCCCAAGCAAGAGGCATCTCGGCAGCAGACCTGAACCCAGTAGAGGACACAGACAGGCTGGTAAACCTGGTGTGGGACCCTGCTGGTTCAGAGGGGTCATCCTGGGAAAACTTCTGCTCCTTGTAAGCTTAAGAAGCCCCCAGCACGTGTTTCCCCTTGCATGTTTTCCACTTTCCAGCCCAACCAGGACTGTAGTAAGTATCCAGCAGATACAGCTGAAATCCAGTTAGAGCATCTCAGACATGATTTTCCCAAGCAGTGGAAAATTAATCACAGCAGCCCCATCAACTCCAGCCGGTTTGTCCCCAGTGCCAGAGCTATGGTCTTCATCAGCTAAACGATTGATATTTCCAGACAGCTTAAAACAAATTAATGAAAGACAAAGAATTTGGGGCAAATTTTCTCTTCCATAGATAAGGGGCAGAAAACACCTCTTCTGCTTCTTAGTTGTCTTCCTGCAAAAAGCTAGAGCAAAACAATTTCAATGGATTTGGCAGAGACTGCTGTGCTTTGAAGCTTTCTCAACACTGGAAAAACACATTTTCAGACCTGCTTTCAATGCATTATGCAGCTCCTGCACAGAAACAACCACTCCCTCTCACGCTATATAGACAAAGTCAGGAGGTGACAAATCCTCTTAGACTCACCAGTACTGAAGAGGGCTCGTTTCAGCCAGCCCATTTCTCAGTCTCTGCCACCCAAATCTTTCCAGGAGCTGGTGTGATGGCCAATGCTGGCATGACGGCCACCTGCACACCTCAGCTACCCTGGCTGCACCAACAGGCACGCAAGGAAAGCACACTGGCTTCAAGACTTTGTGTTATACGAAATGTGACTGAGGTTCCAGCTCTCAGCTATGACAGAGGTTTTCGAGTTGCAAACACAGATACATTACTTCACTTTTTTTTCCCTTCAACAGATTAATTCATGCTCAGAAAAAAAGCTGCTTCGAGAAACAGCTGCTGATAGTGGGCGGCCAGCGAGGGAGCACCTCATGGGCACTGGACCTGTCCATCCCAGCTGTACACAGGGACTAAAACCACGGTAATCTACCTGCCAGAGGCTGCAGGAGATAAGTAGGTAAGAAATAATTTAAAAGCCCATGCTTTGAGATGGAGGGCATCTCAGGAGGGCAGCCAAGCACTTTCTCAGAAATTCAGCGTCTCCGCAGCACTTTTGGGCACCATGTCCCTGCCCTGTATTTGGCCCTCACCCCAGCCCCCACAGCCGGGCTGGGCTGTGTGGATGAAGGGGAGACAGTCCCTGCTCCAACAGCCTCCAGGATACATCCCGTGAGACACAAGTCCTTCCCAGGGGAGTGAATGAGGGCACACTCAAATCCTGCTACATCAGGGCAGGATTTGTCTGTCTGCCTTGGGTGTAGTACCCCAAGCTGAATTTGCCTCAAGCATCCCGGACTGCTCTCCTGTAACACCCTGCTCTCCCCTCTCTCCACTCTGAGCCTTCCTCTTGCCACCGCCTGCTGTATCTAATCCACCACTGACTTATTAAAAACCATATGACTTGTGGGAAGTTGAACTTCAGCTGGTTGACAGGCTGCCCAGCTCTCCTGCGCACCTCAGAAAGCCAGGTTACCCCTGCCAGGGAAATCAATCAATCATTTACCCCCATTAAATCCATTTCTTCATGTAATGCTACATAAACAAGCAATATTTGCACAACAACACGTTATAAGAAGTTTCTCAAGGCAAGCAAGCTGTTTCCAAGAGCTTCGCACACAACATCCCAGCCACCTACTGCCAATGACACTGAATGCAGTAAAGTCTCTCTCCAGGGAACAAGGTACCACTCAGCAGCTCCCAAAGGGCCAAGGAAAGAGAAATAGATTTGCACCCGAGATGAGCATTTTCTTACCAATGTATCACAGCAGACTGAGCCCCTAAGGCAATCCCTAATGGATGGAAAAACTAAAGCTAAAACATAAGAAAAGCAAGTTAAGTGACTGGCCCAAGGCCATGTGATGAGCCAGCGTCAAGGTAGGATGTCAAGTCTGAGCTGTGAGGGGTGAGAAGAGCCCCCCTCACCCCTGGGCTCACAGACTGGGCTCTGCTCATTTGCCTTCCGGGCCCTCGTTTGTGGCTCAGCACAGCAGCGATAGAGTAATTTGTATTGAATAGCTCCGAATGCATGTTTTTCTTCTATTAATCTGCCCAATAAAGCTTTTGAAACTGCATACATTTTCAACCCCAGAACGTACTTTGGCCAGAAGCTGCACAGCTCGGTAGCATGGCCCACTGCATGGGGAGCAAAAATCAGATCTGCTGAGACTGAACGCCAGCCCAAGCTGTGCCTCTGTCAGTGCTGCCCACCACAGCGGGCTCTTCACATCCCCTAACATCGCTGCAGAGCCCTTAACCTGGCTCTGGCAGAGCAGCAGCATGGCAAGCAGAGTCCCCAGCTGGCAAGCTCATGCCCACAGTGGGTTTGTATGCTGCAATGTGCTCATTGCCCACTTCCACACCAAGGAGGGGGGGCAGCAGAGAGGAACCCCAGCAGCAAACGAGCAGTTGAGGAGTAGGACGCTGGTGAAGATACAGTTCATGCAGCTTACCTCTCCCAGGCCATCAAGGCCTATTCCCCACTGTAACTCCAAGGACTTCAACAAACTTGCAGCAGTACAGAGCTGACCCACAGTACGTGCACTCTAATTACAGCTGTCACTGAGGACTCAGGAGGCGCACAGCACCAGCCAACCACTTGCTAAATAGCAGCAACACCACATTTCAAGTTCAGTGGCAAGAGATACACACCTCTAGCCTTAAGCACTCACGTGGAAGATCAGATGGGGCAGAAGCCAAAGCATTTGCCTTCAATGCTGAAAGTTGACTCAGAAACTGTGCTCCAAGTCCTTACGTAAGTCCCCACGGCCTTACTTTATGTAATGCCCGGCTGCTGCTTTACATAGTTTTCATTGCAAAATCTGCCCTTAGGGGTGAAGATTATGCAAGACTTAATTTGAACAGTAGGAATGACCCTAAAGTGTTCTCTTTAAAGGCTCCCGATGTTTTAAACTCTGACTGTAGGAAGCCACCAGGCTTCCAGTCCCTGGCAGAAGAAAGCCAGCTTCTGTGTGCACAAGGCAGACAAGCAGCAGCTCTCTCCATACAGCAAGAAGCACGGACACGGCAGAAAAATCACAACTTCTGCCATAAGTGGGCTTCCTCCCTCATGCCCCACGCTCTCCAGGTAACTCCTGTGCCACTCCCCAGGTGCAGGTACATTTGGGTGCAGCCTGAAGATATTGAACATACTCCCAAAAGCTTTGCCAACTGGTGTAGAGAGGTGCTCTGGTTACAAGAGGACCTCCAGTTTCAGCCCACGAGCTTACACATTGCTTTGAGATACTCTGAAACGTCACTAGAAAGCACCAAACCTGTGATCACAGGGCTAATAATTTAAAGAGAAAATAACAACAGTGTATGAGCAGCAAGCATCAGCAGTGGGGACTGCTGAGGGATTTACTGTGTGAGGATGACCTTGCCTGGTGGACCAGCACAACAGAGATGATGGAACCACAGCTGCATCTCACCCCACACAGCCTCTCTACCAGGTGTGAGTAGCAACATTCCTGCAAGAGCACCCATTCCTGGTGGAGTAAGATTCAACGGGAAAAGGATGAGCAAATACGTGCCAGGTGGTACCTAAAGTGACTCAGCTGTGGCTCCTGCCTGTGGAAGGACTGTGGGCCAGGCAAGGACTCTCCAGTGAGGTCCCTGCAGAACCCTGTGGGGCTCTCAGTGCTGGCCAGTCCTCCCCCCACTGACAGGCCCATGCCATGATGAGCTGATATCCCAGCTTTGCAGGCTAGTACATCCCTCAGCCTCGCTGCTCAGGTCCAGCTTGGTTTTATATTGCTTTTCTGTTCAGGGACAGGAGCACTGTAACTCTTGTCTTGTGATTTATAACCATCCACATGCAGGTAGCTCTGCTTTGAACACTTCAGCTCCAGCTGGCGTCTGTTTGGCCCCTGGCAGGTTCGTGTGCCATGTGGTGACTGACCTTGCATGATAACAGTAATCCTTTCACTACTCAGTGCTGGCTTTTTACCATTTGTTTACCCCACAGCTTTACCTACACTTGACACGCAGGTTTTACATAGCCTCCAACTCAGTTTTCCCTGTTGTCTGAGTGCTGCTTGGTGTTTTATTTTTAAAGAAAAGATACATTTGGGATTGAAGCTGAAGGCAGGATCCTGCAGCTCGAGCGTGCTCTCTCCTGGGTACTTTTTCTGCACTGGAATCACTGATCTTGGCAGGGAAATGGAAGAAAGAGCCCCTGGAGCTGCTGGGCTACAGTTGTGGGAGTATCCTGCCTGGGCCTCCCTGAGCTGTTCCTTGCTGCTGCAGGGCCCTGTTCATAGGGCTGCTATGGGGCAGATGCATGTCTCCAAGCCAGGTGCACCAAGAAAGGGCAGGGGAAGAGGGACCTTTTCTGCAAAGCAGAGACTGGGCTGAAAACACTCCTCTCCTTCAGCAAACCATTATGAGCCAGCATGTGCACAGTATGTGCAAGCAGCATCCAGAGCAGCATCAAAGGCAAACTACTTGCTTGGATATAGGAAAGGGTGACACAGAGCAGCTGCCTGGGAACTCCACACCAAGCACAAACTCTATTTCCCCCCTGCCTTGGGATCTACTTTTTTTCTTGCAGTCTTCCAAAAAGCCCAGAGCCCTTCTCCAAATTAAGAGTAGGGACAGTGCTAGAGATATTGGTCTCTGTGGACCACCGAGCAGGTCCCGGGGGCAGCAGCTGGGAAGCCACCTCCGGCTGCACTCAGGACCAGCCCAGGCCAGGAGAACCGCTCCGTCCCGAAGCTGCTCCTCCTCGCCATCACTCTCAGGAGCAGCTCTCCCCATCCCCTGCCTGCTCAGCCGCTCCCGTCAGGAGGCTTTCGGACAACGCGCAAAGCAGGCTCTCGGGGATAGAATCAGCTCGGCCCCATTCCTTGAAGGAGGAGCAGGGCAGCCAGCAGGGCTTCATTAATACAGCGGTGTCCCCTTGCAGCTCGCTCGAGTGCCCTGCGAGCGGCAGGCTCCCAGCGCCGCCGCCGCCGGCCCGGGGCTCCGCTCCCGGCGAAGAGGAGGACGAGGGTCCGAGG
>WEKW01024664.1:170349-221213 GCA_013389905.1 Sula dactylatra | reverse complement strand
CCCCAGCCAGCCTGGGAGCAGTGGGTGGGCGCCCCGGGCTCCCCTGGGCCCCAGTCGCCAGGGCCGGGCCGGGTGCCGGTTTCCCCTGTGCTGATGGTCCCCCCTCCAGCTGCCTGGGCAGCGGGGCCTGGCCTGGAGGAGCGGTTCTTCCAGCAGGTGCGGGACCACTTCAGCTTCGAGACCTGTGGCAATGAGACCTTCCCACAGAGGTACCTGGTCTCAGGTAGGTCCGGGGGTTGTGCAGCAGCCAAGCTGCTCCCAGTCCTGACGTGGCCGTGGCAGGGTCCTGTTATAGCTCAGGGCTGAACTTCTGTCTGCTTAAGCTTTAACCGCTCCTGCACTGAGGCAGAGAGCCTCTCTGGTGCTCAGAGCGCTGTGCTGAGCAGCTAGGAGTCAGCTGGAGCCGAGTGCCAGCCCTTCGTGAGCCAGCCATTCCCCCCGGCATTGTCCGTATCCTCCTCTCCTTCCCTTCAATTTGTCATTCTGGCCATGAGGTGTGGGGTGCAGGTGCGGGGATTGGCCTCTCCAGAGCAAGAGCAGAGTAGAAGCAGCAGCTGCGTTAGGCTTTACCAGGGCTGGCTCTGTGTATATGTGTCTTCAGTTGGCCATAGAATAGAACAGAATAGACTATTCCAGTTGGAAGGGACCTACAACAATCATCAGGTCCAACTGCCTGACCACTTCAGGGCTGACCAAAAGTTAAAGCATGTTATTAAAGGCATTGTCTAAATGCCTCTTAAACACTGACAGGCTTGGGGCATTGACTGCCTCTCCAGGGAGCCTGTTGCAGTGTTTCAACACCTTCTTGGTAAAGAAATGCTTCCTAATGTCCACTCTAAACCTCCCCTGATGCAGCTTTGAACCATTCTCATGTGTCCTCTCACTGGATCCCTCAAATGGTGGGGCCCAGAACTGCACACAGAACTCGAGGTGAGGCCACACCAATGCTGAATACAGTGGGATAATCCCCTCTCTTGACCAGCTGGTTATACTGTGTTTGGGCAACCCCAGGATGCAGTTTGCCCTCTTGGCTCCCAGGGCACGCTGCTGGTTCCTGTTGAGCCTGCTGTTGACCAGTACTCCCCGATCCCATTCTGCAGGGTTGCTCCCCAGCCACTCCTCTCCCAATTTATACTTGTGCACAGCATCTCTTACAAGTGCAACTTGGTGCTCTGAATGTAGCAGGAAAAGCAAATAGTGACCCAAACTTTGCACTCTGTACCCACTGTTCTTAGGATTGAAGAAAACTCCTCTTGGGTCAGTGTTTTGCATTATCCTGAAAATCCATGCATTAAAGTCCTGCAATTTTAGATAGCTTAAGCCATGCTGAACAATGAGGGCTTCCATCAAGGAGCCGGCATTGTCTTCCTTTCTAGCCAAATAATGAGTTATCTTCTATGCAACAGACAGGAAGAGAGAGGAGGCTTTTCTAAACAGCATGTGACTAAAAAGACAGCAATTTCAGTAACCAGCATCACATGTTTTTCAGTCCTGCCTACTTGGAGGAACTGGGGAGAGATTTGCAGGAAGAGAACAAAGGTGGAGGTGTGAATAGCACCAGCCCAGAGTGCTGCCCAGCCTGGTGCCTGCTTGCTGCTTCTTCGCAGACTGCCTGTATCTGGGGCTGCATATGCAGCATCTCACCTTCCTCGCGCTGCGTGTTACTCTGCAGCTTGTTCTGCACCCAGTCATATATGTTTCACCAAGCATGAATTCATGGATCAGTTCAGCCTAAAGATACGGGAACACCAGTGAATTCTGATAGCACACCCAAGGCTGAAATTTCACTAATTAAGTGGCCCTTTTTGAACTGAACTTTGGGATGACCTGGTTTAAAGCATTGCATAACTTTTATTTGTTTTCTTTTTAAAGGGTTATGTTTTATCTGTGTGTCCTGGGCAGAGCTGAATAATATTTGTAAGAAACAAAACAAAACAAAACATTAACATTGCATTTCTGCTGGTTTACAAGTAGTTTCTTACTGCTTCTTTCGCAATATGAGACTTTTCAGATTATCAGTGAGAACTTGAAGGAGACTATTATTTCACAACCAGGCATCTGACTGTCTTGAGGTTAACTGGCAGTTTCCCAGGATTTCAATCTAAAAATAGATATCTTTTTAAGCAACCTGTATGGTTTGGTTTTGGCTCCTGTAAATGGTTGTTTACTCCAGGAGCCACGAAGCGTATCAGAAAAAAAGCCAGAGTAAAGATAGCACTTCAGTTTCCTACCTGATACCCAAAGCAAATGCAACACAGAAAGAGAATCAGCCTCTTTGTTAACAAAGAGCAGCAGTTTTGCTAATGAAAGGTTTCAAACCCATTTCCAAGCCAAATCCTGCTTTGGCAAGTCTGTGTTGAGAATGCCAAGAATTAAATTCAGGCCTTTCTGTTGATGGAAATGGCCTCGTGTGACATGCTGCAGTGGCGTCCATAGGACAACCGCTGTTGAGGGGTCCCTTTTGGGTGACATGGCAATGTGTTGAAATCAACGCTTAACTGACGGTCTGAGGACTGTTGTTGAAGAAGGCTACTTATAATCCCTCTTAATTCCTGTGCAATTTAAGACTAAGCTAAAATCAAATGTTTGTTAAAGTCAGCAAGGATTAAAGCAGTAAAGTTTGTTAGATAAGCAAGTATTGACATCATGGGTCAGGTCATCCTGCCAGTCTCAATTTGCCTTCAATTATAACAAGATCAAAGGATGAAGCACCCCATCTTCATCTATTATATATATATGATATATCGTATGAGAGCTATATATGTGTGTTACATATATAACATGTGTCAGCATATCATCAGCTGCATCCCCAGCAGCGTGGGCAGCGGGGCGAGGGAGGGGATTCTGCCCCTCGGCTCCGCTCTGGTGAGACCCCCCTGCAGTGCTGCATCCAGCTCTGGGGTCCTCAGCACAGGAAGGACATGGACCTGTTGGAGCGGGGCCAGAGGAGGGCACAGAAATGACCCGAGGGCTGGAGCACCTCCGCTACGAGGCCAGGCTGAGGGAGCTGGGGTTGTGCAGCCTGGAGAAGAGAAGGCTGCGGGAGACCTTACTGCGGCCGTTCAGTACTTAAAGGTAGCTTATAAGGAAGATGGAGAGAGACTTTTTACCATGGCCTGTAGTGACAGGACAAGGGGCAAGGGTTCTAAACTGAAAGAGGGTGGATTTGGATTGGACATAAGGAAGAAATTTTTTATTATGAGGATGGTGAGATACTGAACCAGGTTGCTCAGAGAAGCTGTGGATGCCCCATCCCTGGAAGCATTCAAAGTCAGGCTGGATGGGGCTTTTGAGCAGCCTGCTCTAGCGGAAGATGTCCCTGCCTACAGAAGCGGGGTTAAACTGGATGATCTTTGAAGGTCCCTTCCGACCCAAACCTTTCTATGATATGTGATTTACAGCGTTGCTTTACATTATACATCACAGCAGGAGTGGCAGAAAGATGCAGGTAATTCCCTAACATCCATTTTGTGGGAAAAGTGATCTGTGCAAGTGTTTTGGGATGAGTTGGGCTGAAAAGGGCATACAAATGGGAAATTGCTCTTTTGGGGGGCAGCTGTTTCCAAATACCTTGCAGAAGTCAGATTTTAGGGATTTTCAGACAGAAGTAGAAGTTCCAGGCCATGTGCTGATCCCATGGAAGTTCTTAATTACCCCTGCTCAAAGGAGAGATTTCTGTAGCCTTGCCTTTGTAACACCTTTATTCCCCAGCTGGAGTCTCAGGGATCAGCCTGTTCACAGAGATCTTCCTTGTTAAGCTCCTGCCCAAACTCACCAAAAGTAGAGTCATTTCGTGCTCATGGGTTTTCTTGGGTTTTTGTGGGGTTTTTTGTTGTTTGTTTGTTTTAAATTTGCTTCTGTCAATTGTCCTACTCAGCCAAGTTTTGGAAGAAAGGATTTGGACCTATCTTTTTCTATACTGGCAATGAAGGTGACATCTGGTCTTTTGCTCAGAACTCTGACTTCATATTTGAGTTAGCAGAGGAACAGCAAGCACTTGTGATTTTTGCTGAGCACGTGAGTATTTTAGTCATTATGCATACCGTAGAGTTTTGTTCTGTTCAGTATTACCAAATTCAGCTTTCTGCAGGTCCAGGAAAATAAGAAGATCCCTTGCCATGAAGCTGAGGTACACCTGCTGTAAGCTTTCTGCTCATGGTAGCAGCTCTTGTTTACTTAACCATGGCTTCTGGATTTTTTTTTACTATGCCTACCCGCAATCCAGGATACAGACTACTGTTTCAGTAAAACCTATGCCATGGTGTATTTGCTTTAGACTGGGGCTTTTGTAAGTAGTTTCCACAGGCCTTGAGCTCCACATTGGACTAGAGAGTTATTTTGCTTGGATAATATTTCATCTCTCTAGCCTGCAAAGTCCCAACTCAACCTTTCCCACACCACTCTATTAAATCTACTATTCCACAACTTATGCATGAAGAAATTACCCTGTTCCCTTTTGTAGTTGGGGATTTCAGGAGAGAGACACATGCTGAGGGCCCACGTGGCACCTACTGAAGTAGCTTGTCGCGGACTGTCCATCCTTTACAGGATACATCCTGAGGGTCTCCGTTTATCAGATGCAGGAGACAAGGCACTTCCTCAGTTACAAATAAGTTAGAGGACACCTCTTGCTGTTATTACTTCTGCGCGTGCACACTTATCCCAGTAGTGAGAACAGAGAAGACCCAGACCTTGAAACCAGCGTTTCCTCAGCATATCTCTTTTCTTGCAGAGATACTATGGGAAGTCTCTTCCATTTGGACTTGAGTCAACACATCTGAGGAAGACTGGTCTGCTTACTGTGGAACAAGCTCTCGCTGACTATGCAGTGCTAATTACTGAGCTTAAGCAGCAGTATGGTGCTGCAGACTGTCCTGTCATTGCTTTTGGAGGCAGGTAAAGGTTGTGTGTGCTCCTTCCATTCTCTGCATGCTTTCCCAGCCCACAGTCATGCTGTTCTCATTGATCTCAAGCAAGTTAGAAAGGGAGAACTTTAACCTATCTAACCTGATAGAGAGCAGATGTGCCTGTGCCTGAGCTCCCAAGAGCTCATCACCAGGTCCCAATCAGCTCTCCCATCAAGAATTAGTCTTGATTTGTGATTGCTTTGGGGATGCACCACTGACTGGATGTTTGTAGGCATCTTCAATGTACAAGTCAGCCAGAACTGCAGAAAATGGGAAATTCCTCCTGCAGGATAAGAACATTTTACATTGGAAATACACAAAACTAATATTGGTAAAATATTCTTTCCGGGGCCCACCCAGCTTTTTATTAAACACACCCTCTTTAACAACATCCAGCCATTTTCATTGTAGGCTCCTTTATAATTCTGCTCTGCAACCTGCTGCTTGGTTGCTCCTTGCTTCCTAGCAGCAGTCCTTCCCAAAAGTGCTCGCTCTGTTGCAGCTGTGTTGATGCGATGTCCTTGTCTCTTGAATGGCTCCCCACACTTGTAGTAGAGGGATGCTTCCCTTTAAAAGTCTTCCACCAAGTACAGGGCTTCTAATTTAGTTGCAGTGAGCTAAAAAGCATTTGACCTGACAGTTATCTTAAGCTTCCAGCTCACTGTGGTGGTGCTGGACTGTTGATCTCAGGGGCGTTTGTACTGTGACTGTCAGGACGGTCGCTAGTGTAAAAAGGGCCAGGAGCTGTCCTGGGGTGGGGAGGTGGGAGAGGGATTCAGCAAGACCAGCTAGCTGGGCTGCATGTTAGACTACAGCTCCGTGTGTGTAAATCTGAGTTCAGTCTGCAGCAGCCCTGAACAGCAGTGAACCCACACGAAAAATACTGAAATACAGCAGTGTTGGAGCAGCACACCATTTCCCATGGGAGAAAAAAAACCCTCTTCTGTTGCTTATAATTTTGCCAGACTTTAACCTGAAATTACTTGTGGCAGGTTTCAGCTAATGCCTGTTTCAAAGACCAGGTTAGAGAAATGCATATTGCTTTACATGGGGGTGATGTGGGAATGGTATTTACTCCAGCCACTTGAGGC
Source organism: Sula dactylatra (assembly GCA_013389905.1). Classification (NCBI taxonomy): domain Eukaryota; kingdom Metazoa; phylum Chordata; class Aves; order Suliformes; family Sulidae; genus Sula; species Sula dactylatra. Next base: position 215,215 of record WEKW01024664.1, on the reverse strand, counting down.
AATGGGGAGGGAGACTTGAATACCTGTAAGCTTGGAGTTAGAGCAGGCTTCACCTCCGTTTTGGGAATGTCATTTGCCACCCCCAGGAGTAGCCTCAGAGTAACTCCACGAACACTGGCATATGAATAACTTTTGCCACCTTGGTTTATCTAGCAACCCTTTATATATCTGCAGACTGTGGCCCTGGCACTGAAGCTACCAAGGTGGCTTTGAGTTTTATTGTGGTATTTGTTAATGTCTCCCCTTCCCTATATCTGTGCTGGTCATCTATGCAGCTGTTATTTGGGGTGCCCAGGGACACCTTTTGCTAAGAGCCCAGCTAGTCTTTATAACCCTGCATGCAAAATGTGTCTCCTTCCCCCACTGAACAGTGACAGCTTCACTTGAGCCCCACTTGGTTCCGCACTGAAGCTGTCGGGACTCACTCAGGATGGTGCAGAGTTAAATACTGAGGCAGGATTTACATTTGGCTGCAGAGGCAAACTGGGCCGCTGTGTTCCCACTGGAGTTGGTGTGAACGTTTGGGAAATGCCAGTAAGAACACGTGTGTGCTGCTTATTGACCATAACTGGATCTTTTTACAGGAGAATGGCATCTACTAGATATCTATGAGCTTCTTGTTGCCTTGGGTTAGGCGAGCCTGTGACTCCTGGCCTGAACTTTTGAGTTACTATGTTATAAGCTGTCCGTTAAAGGAAATAACCCTTTTGTCTCTCCTGTGGCAGCTATGGAGGAATGCTGAGTGCTTACATGAGGATGAAATACCCAAACATTGTAGCCGGAGCATTAGCTGCCAGTGCTCCTCTGTTGTCTGTGGCTGGGCTTGGAGACCCCACCCAGTTCTTCAGGGATGTAACAGCAGTAAGTAGCATCTCTTTTCAGGAGCATTATTTTCTTCCTTTAGGAAGGCTGGATTTTTTTCCTTTTCCATGTGTTTAAACAGACATCTGTCTTCACAGCGTCAATGCTGGGCAGGGAAAGCAATTAAATGGGAACCCACAAGGAAAAGCAGCAGCTGCAGATGTGATGGCTGACCATCGCCTTAGCTGTGGCAGCTCAGGGCCCAAAGGCCCTGATGAGCAGCACAACTTGGTTCCAGCACCTTTAGTACCACTAAGGATTCACTTTCCCATTTCTAGTGACTTGACCATATTACAGCCTGAAAGTTTTCCTTTGTGTCTGGCTGAACCCCCTTCGGATAATTTATTCCTCAAATCCTCTCCCAGAATGCTGTGCTTTGCATTGGTATCAATGATTCACAGAGCTCCTGAGTCCCAAGACGGTTGTGTTTCAATGAAGAGCTTGGAAGTCTTCATTTCACTGACTAAAAATACACAAGGTGTCCTGGATTCCCTTAAAACCAAAATTCAAATGTGGCTTTCACATTTTGAGGGCGTAGGACCCACAGGAAGATGGTATTGCTTAGAACTGACTTAGTTTATAAGGAAAGAAATGTACTACCTGGTAGTACCGAAACCTTGTGATGGTGTCCATTTTGCCTCTTTTTCAACATGAATTTCTAGATCTGGGTGACACGGATGGCTTTGCATGAACTACCTGTGTATGAAACTTGTCGTCTTTTTGTTCTTATTTACATATATGAAAACCTTCATTCAATGTAGAGACTTACAGTACAGATAGCATTACCAGTAAGCATAAAGAAGGGACTATCATATGAAAATAAACACAATAGTATTTGAAACTCTAAGTGTATAAGAGAATAAAAGATATCTTCTCTTAAAATTATACATTTTAAAACAAAAAATGTAATACCACTTAGTCATCTAACGGGCCCTGCAGTGCAAGTTCTTCCCTGGTTGAAGCCAATTCCTTCTCACAAGCCCTGCTCAGCTGATAGCTCTGTCTTGCTTCAGCTGTGAATATGCTGTGAGTCATTACTCACCTCTGAAATTAGGGCTTTGAACTTTTCATGTGAAAAAACTTTCCAATTAATTTTAAAATATATTCTCTCTGCAGCAGTAAACCAACCTCTGGGCTGAGATCCTAAGCAAGTACTTTGTGTTGTTTTCAAAGTAATTCCTTCTACCTTCAGCATGTTTGCATAAAAGCAATCTGTACATCTGAAATCCGAATCCAAATGCTGCTCTGGGTGAGAGAATGCCCCTGAGAGCTGTTAATACTAACAAAGGCACAAACCTTTCATGAATCATTGCGGAAGCTCTCTCTTCCTGTGAGTCAGAGTGCATGGTCGCAAAGCAGCTTTCTCTGTGAGTTCTACTGAGCTTTTCCAGCACACTTCATAAGCCTCCAGCTCACAAGGGAAGCAAGCAAAGGGCAGAAAGTTGATTTTGCATAAGGCATTTGTATAAGACTAGGTTATATATGCCAATTACCCTGCCTGCAGCCGGGCAGAAAGCCCCTGTGTGAATACTGCACATACACCCACATGCATGCATGCTTCCTGTAAGGTTACTGCTGCAGGGGCTGTTCAGGCCATCACTTCAGATCAGTTTAAATGTCTGAATTAGGTGTGATTTGAAAGAGTTGAAGCTGGCAGCCTGGAGGTGGAACAGCCTTCCTTGGAATGGCTGTAATGCCTCCTGTCTCTGCTTTTGGGAGGGCTCAGCTGAACCGCTCCGTCAGGTAAGGGGTCTGGGGGGGAGAACTGGAATGGGTGGTGGTTCCTTGGCGTGCGGGGCAGTGCGCTGCAGCAGTCCAGCGTTGCCTAGTGGGGAGCTCAGCTGTCACGGCAGCCAGAGCAGACCTGCTCCTCTGTCCCAGGCCAACCTATCCCCACGCTCCAATTAGAGCCATTAGTAGATTAAGATCAGTAAGCACATTCAGGAGATTTGGAACCCCTAAAGGGGTGCCCAGGTAAATTGTGGAAAACTCTATAGTGATTTCTCCAAGCCTAACTATCAGACAAAGGCAGAGTTAGGAATAAAAGGGCCCAAATCTATTTTTAGGTGAGGCTGGGTCTTTGTAAGAAAAATGCTTAGCTAGTGATTTGTGGTTACCTAACCATTGCTCTAGCAGGGTAGAGGGACCTTAAAAGAGCCCTAATAATTCTTATTATTACAAAGCACTGGTTGCCAGCAGATTTCAAACTGACTTACAAGGTGACAAAAGAGAAACAGTTTGGGTTGCTAGAGCCTTCAGTGCCAGAAACAACTTGTTCCACCAGCATAACCAGCCACAGCTCTTCAAACATACCTTAAAGTGCTTTTTTAGGATCAGGAATGTTTTTCCCAAGAAAAAGGACATGGCCTTCTTGGTCATCTGGCAAGTCACTGGCAGGCTTAAGAAGAAAAGCAGGTTCTTGGTTCCCAAACCAGTGCTCTGACCACCATGCATAACTGACTTCTCCATGACTCCTTCTCATAGACAAGGTGCAGTTGGAAGGACTCTATTGTGTGTTTAAAAAAAAGAGAAAAACCGACAAAAAAAACTTCTGGGCCTAGCAGGCTGGCACCTGCTTCACATGCCAAGGCATGTGTCTCCTCTCACTGCTTCGTATTCAGTCTAATGGCTCCACCAAGTGCAGAGAATTTTGTCTAACAGCTTGTCCCAGCGAGACCTGGTGAAACAGTTGCTGCTTGGTCTGAGCTGTGCAGACTGTTGGCTTCTGCTGGGACATGCTGATTGTCTGGAGGACAAGGCAGAAGCACTGGTGTCACTGCTCCTGGAGATGCGGATGAGGTTCTGACCAGCGGGCCGGTGACTGCTGTCATCTCCTGGTACTTCTGGCAGTTCTTCCCAGCACAGCCTCCACAAGTATCTCCTCTGTGCAACCATAATCCCATGTCTTTTCTGTCCCTTCAGGATTTTCAGAAGTCCAGCCCGGGCTGTGTCACAGCTGTCCGCAAAGCCTTCCAGCAGATCAAGGATCTGTGCCTGAGTGGAGGTAAGGAGAGATAGCGCTGCAGGCAGCTTCCCAAGGGCAGCCAGCAGGCAGTCACAATCACGTGGAAAAAAAGTTAATTCAGTTTTACTTCAGCTAGGTCTTCAATTGGTTCAGCTAAATGAATGCAAATGCCCACCTGGCTGCTTCTTTCTACTTGCACAATTGATTTTCGATTTAACGAACAGTTTCAGTTAGCATTAAAATTAGTATCTGACACCAAAATGAAAGCATCTATGTGGAGGCTTGGACAGTGTTAATGAAACTCCCTTTTCTGCACCAAAGTGCAAAAAGACCTGTAGGTGCAAAGCACCTGCATTTTATGCTGGCAAAGCCTCATGTTTCACCAGATGCTTGTCCTCAACACCTACACTATTGAGAACTGTTCAAGTGGGTATGACAGGCTGCATGGCTCAGCTCACTGCACATGTCTGAGAAATATTTGGAAGGCAATCTAGGTCTCGAAGCAGCCATTGCCGTCTCTTTCAGCTCCAGCCTCGGACAGTTAGGTGAAGCCAAGGATAGAGACTGGTAAAGATCTCAGCAGTGTCTCCTATGTAGGCCAGAGCAGATATCATGGGCCGATGCAGCACCTCCTGGGAGCCCTGTGTGGTGTTGGAACAGCTGTGGTGGGTTCTTGGTCTTTCTCAAGTCTTGGCTTGGTCTGTGGTGCTGCCCGTCAAGGGCTGTGTGCCTCCAATGGCTGCTGCCACTGCCTGGCTGCAGGAGCTGATCCTGGAATTGCTCATTTAGCTTTGGGTCACAGCAGGAAAAACATTACTGTTAAATAGCCAAGGTCCTTGAGGTCTGCCTGGGGCCACGCTTTCTGCACCAGAGTGGATAAGGTGGTCATATTTAAGGCCTACCTAGGCTCTAAAGTGAATATCCAGAGGCAGGTCCCAGGCCTTGGGCTTCCAAGACAGCCGAGCTCCAGTGGGCAGCTTGTAGAGTGTGATAGGGACAGACAGGAACTATGACTCCAAAACGTGGAGGTTGAAAATGGTGGGAGCAGCTTTCCCCAGCAGAAATGCAAAGGTATACAAGTGCATCTTGAAGGAATCTCTTCAAAGATGGACTTCCTGACTCCAGCTGACCTCTCTGCATCACGCTGAAGTTTGAAGGCACATCTCAGGAGTTCTTTGTGACTTTGCGAGGACTACTCTCACTTGACAATTCTTACTGCAAATGCACCCAGCTCCCAAGGAGCTATTTTTTGTTTGTTTTTTCCTGCCAGTTCTTCCAGCTGTTGAATCCCACTGGGACCTGAATGCTGTACCCTGCTCTCCTGCATGAGGAGACTGCCCTGCAGGGCACAGCAGACCCTGGGAGGGAGCCATGCAGGGCACTGGCAAGGATGTGCTCATACCAAGCTGCTCTTCTCACTGTGCCAGCGGGGACTCATTCTGTCTTGGTGGATGCTGATTCCTCTGTGCTTCCCGGAGAGGAGTCGGTGGCCGCACGAGGGGCAGACTGCGGGCCGTGGGCCATGTGGGGTCATGCAGCTGCACAGGAAGGTTGTGCCTGAACATCCGTGTGCGTGTAAATTTAGATATAATGTGCCCTTCCCACTAGAAACCTCATCTGTGTGTTACGGCATGCCCTTACCCCTGAGTGAAACAAGGTGCTGAAGCCTGGTATTATTTTCCTCTCTTGAAGTTTGTGCCTTTCATTTTCCTTCCTTCTGCAGCCTACAGTGAAATCAGCAGCAAAATGGCCACATGCAATAAGATCTCCAACAAGGAGGATGTTTACCAGCTTTTTGGGTTTGCTAGAAATGCCTTCACCATGATGGCCATGATGGACTACCCTTACAAAACCGATTTCATGGGTCACCTTCCTGCCAATCCGGTGAAGGTGAGTACCGGGACACCGGTGAGAGTCGTGGTTTCTGATGTGCACCCCAGTGACTGGAGTGCAGGGGGCTGCACAGCCTGGCACACTGTCAGGCACACACCATCGGTGGTGGTGACGGGGGGGTAGTGGTGGATGGTGCAGCTCTTCCACCCTGACAGTAAATCGACACATTTTAAACTTCTCTGCGATGGTGACTGCCGTGTCTGAAATGCACTGCCTTAAGGCTCGTTGGGAAGGGTTTGCTGGAGCCACTCCGACCCTGCTCTGCCTTTACCTTAGACACAAAGGCTTGTGCAAGCTTGTTGACTTGAACTTTTAAACACTAAAAATGTGTAGCTTTTTAAAAAAAAAATTTAGTTTTGTTGTAGCCCACTTCAACACACTTTCATAGATGTATTTTTCTTGGTGGGTATGGATGGAAATCTAAAAATCAGGCTCCTTTCTAGGTATCACCCAGGAAGATGACACACCTCAGAGTATAATGCAGAGAAAAGTCTGCTGCTATGGGGACTGGAAAACCTGTAAACTTTCAAGAGAGTTGGAGATGGCAAAGTGTTGGAAAGGGGCCTGGTTCTCAGGGGTTACAAAGACCTCTCAGACACCAGCTGCTTTTGAAAGGTCCCAGCTTTGATCCCAGATCACCCGTTGCTGTTGCAATTCTTGGTTTTGTCTGGTGTGCTGTCATCCTTGTGCTGCTGTTCTCTGCTGCACTCCAGCACACCACTCCAACGGGACTTTATTTGCCTCTGACCTTGTGGCATTTATGGTTCGAGTCCTACCTGGAGCAAAATGCATACTGTGCAAGAGGTCAGACAGGCTACACTGCACTGGGACTCAGGAGATGATGTCTCTGGCTCCACTGGGCATTCAGTTCCCTTCTAGGGTCTGTAAAATGGAAATAATTATTCTGTCCCTCCTTGAGAAGGGATTAAAATATTCTGATTGTAGGAGGAAGGAACTGTTGTGTACCACTGTGGCCTCTGCACAGCTGCTTAACTTGGTAAAGGAACTGTTTGTCCTAGCCCAGTCTCCTTGTTTCTATGTATTTTGTTGCTAGAAGGGAGGAAAAAAACGCCAAAAACCTTTTGTGTTAGGCCTGTAGAAAGCTGCTGAACCATAAAATGTTTGATAACTCTAATGAATCTTCCAGCTTAGGCCTTCTACAGAGCAGAGGCTGTTAACTATCTTGTCTGCAATTTGCCTGTGTCTCATCCAGGTTGGCTGTGAACAAATCCTTGCCCACACAGACCCAATTCAAGGCCTTGCTGCTCTTGTTGGTGAGTTAATAGTATCAGTTTGGTCTTTTATTTAATGGCCTGTTTTCTAGAAGCACCTGTAAGTAGAGCTGTTGCACTGTGCAGGTTGTGTATCATGGGAGCTGGTATGACTCCGATCTCCCACTGGGATGCTTTACCCCATATTGGCTTCATGCGTTGGAATGTCCCGTGATGGCCCATGGGTTCATGCTCTCACCTTTCCAAACTTATGACACAAACTGATAAATGATGATAAAACAAACAAACTGAAAAACTCGTCAGGTTTTTGCAGCCCCTTAGCCTGTTGACTGTCTGTGAGATGTGGACTTCTAAGGTACTTGGTTCTTTTCTAAAAGCTTACCCATATTCTGGCTCAAGCAGTCACAGGTTCAATGCGTGTTCGCTGAAGGAAGTTTTTGGGTCTGTCTGTTGAGGGCAAGGTTGTCATCACAGCGCCCTACGGTCTTAATCCAGTGGCAAGACAGTCTTAAATACATCGTGTGTATTTATCTCTGTGAGTACTTAATTTGTCAGCCAGCAGTGTTTGTAAGGAAATTATTGGAGAGAGAATTCAAAGCTCTTTTGAAGACCCTTGTAAAAATCTCTCAAGTTGCTCATTAAAAATAAGTTCTACAGTGGTCATAATTCAGAAAAACAGATTCTGAATGATAAAAAATTGATACAAGGAATTCTTAGGGGTTTAATGCAGCTTACTAGGTTTGGGAGCTAATTCTATTTTTTGCAAATTATGCATGTCACCATGATAGCACCAAGTCAGAAATGTACCAATTCCAAATCACTGCTAAAGATGTTTGGCTAGCAACTAGAAAATACTTATGTCTTGGCAAACCCTGTCAGATCTCTCTGACGTATTCACATCCTACTTCTTTCCTGAGGCAGAATGGTACTCTCGTTTCTTTGTGGTGAGCAAGCTGAGGGTAGATTTCTTCCTCCTGCTCGCGGGGGAGCACTTTGTGCCTCTCCCCATCTCACCAGCTGCATTCACTTGAGACAGTTTAATCATGCAAGAGGCATGATCCACCAGAGCTTTAGGCAGGGGACTGGCTTTCTTCCACACCTGCCCCTCTGTGTCATACAGGAAAACACTGTCTTCTTTCTGCATGTGCTGCAGCGACCCACCTCCTGCGAGGCAGAGTGTAGTCTCATGGGCTGTGATGCTGAACTGGCAGCAGCTGAACGGGGACAGCGTTAGTGTCGTCCACTGATTGCTTACAGGACAATAATACTCCATCTCATTGACGTGAATCCATTCCTCTGCCTGCAAAGAACCATACAAGCACTCACCCACCGCATCACGCCTCGAGTGGCCATTACTGTCCTGTCAGGCTCACCTGGTTCATGATAAAGGAAAACAGTGTCTCGACATCTATTTGAATACCATGGGGCTCAAGGTGCCAGATTTTCGATCCACATTTAGCAATCAGAGCCTCAAAAGAAACTGAATAAAATGCCAGAATGGCACAGTTTTAAAGGAGCTTTGTTCTTGAAAAATCAGAGGAGTGAGCTGAGCAAGGTGCCACAGGGACCTGCTGGAACTGGCATAGCCCAAGTCCTGCCTGCTGTCCAGACATTTCACACATTGCGACGGAAATCATCTAAAGAGAGCTATACTGCATTGAATTGTGGGCAAAACTTGAGTGTCATCTGGAGGAATTTGATGTCAGCCTTGATGTGCAGTTTCTCTTTATAGATTTCTATCCCTTACTCAGTGAGCAATTAAGTACTCTAAGACACCTGCATTCCTTCAAAACAAGCTGTACCCATCATGGTAAAATGGGACCAGGCCCTGAACCGTTACACTTTCAAATGGGAATTGGTGAATGATCTTTGAAAACTCAGTTCTCTTGGCTTCAGGGAATGGGATTCTCCTAGAGTGAGACTTTTAGTCCCTGTCAGGTCTCTTCCCAGAAGGCTGGGCAGTGCTTTCCCTCCTCTTTCAGAGATGGCAAATCCAGGCTTGAAGAGACTTCATTTGCATTCCAGGACTTGAGCCCATCTTTCCTAAAATCTGGGCTAGTGTCCTCACCGCAGTCTATTCCCCTTCGCATCTGCCAGTGTTTCACCCCCTCTCAGCTCGAACAAGGAAAATCAGGTGGTCAGTGTGCTTGGGGCAGGTACGTGACCAGCTTTACACTTAGGTTTTCCTGTGTTAGCAGGCTGGGCCTCCACCATATGTTTTCTCTATTTGAAAAAATGCTTTAAACAACCTTTGTACTCTAGCAAATAGAGTGTGACAACAGGGCAGCTTCCAATGTGCAACTGTAACGGCAGGCACATTTTCATAAGCTTATTGGCCTGACTTGCACCTGTGCCAGTCTGCTAAGAGACCAAAATAATGAAGTTACTGGTCAACCTGTTGGAATGAAACAGTCAGGGCCTAGCAATACAGACACACCATTTTGGATCAGGTTTGGGATTATAAAAGCAAGTTAACTTACTCCTTTTAGTGTCCTTCCTCCAATGCAAAAGATCCTGTCCCTGACTGTTGCCATCCCATGATCACAGCGGGTAAAAGCCATGGCGCTGTTGCCAATCCAGCGTCGGAGGCGAGGGAGGTAGCTGTAAGTGTCCCGTAAGGTTTTACCGCCAGAGAAGCCCCCTAGAAGGAAAGCAGAAGTCTTAAATCTATCCATCATCCTGTCTGACATCCAGCAAACCTTCTGCAAACATAGCAGAGCTGATTTTCTTTCTTTAAAATACTTCAGAAGCTCAGGTTTAGAATTTCACACCATTCTGCAGAACTGATGCAGTATGAAATTTAAAACCTGAGCTTCTTAGGTATTTTAAAGAGGAAAACAAATAACTATCCAGTTACAGCTCTTTCTGTAAAGAGTTTCCACAGAAGATTTTTGAATAAAGCTCTTAGGGTATTTCAGGAGTAACCAGGAACAGCTTTAATTGGGGAATCTGCTTCCAGCACACACAGTCACAGAATGGTGATTTGAAAGAAAGCTCTTTGAACTTCGGATATTCAACAGAAGGTCAGAGCCAATCTGCCAGTGCTGTTGTCAACTTTTTCTCTGTACTAGGCACTCACTTCTGTATTTCAGGGGTGCTTTATGAAAGCCTCCTTGCAGAAGCAAGGTGCTGCTATGGGAAGGGTAAATGCCTCCAGCTGCCTGCCTGTTGCATTCCAGCCTGCAGAGAGTCTTTGCAAACAAGGAAGATGATATTTTCGATTGGCCATAAGCCCCAGGTGACCTAGGTTTTGATGCTTCTATGCATGGACCCTTTGTCTGCACGGAGCTTGTGTTTAAATCTTGTACCGAAGTCATGCTCTTAATTTTTCAGTTTGCTTGGCTGTAGGCTGACCAAAATAAATTTGCAGTTACTCCACTAGTTTAGAAGGAAATGAATGCTGTAGGTAGGTAAGAGCTTATACCAAGGGTTATAGTGTTAACCAGCCTAGATCACTATGGTATGTTTGAAGCTCTCTGAGGCAATTTTGTCCTTGCTCTCTGGTAGGAATCGAGACCAACAGAGGTTAAATGAGCTGCTTGTGGCACCATGGGTCAGCTGAGTCAAAGCAGGGACTTCGACCTGTGCCTCAGCCATTCCCACAGCTGAACCATTACCCTTCCTTTCCAGGCATCTGTGCTGCCAGTGCAGGAGCCCTGCTGTACTCGGCTGAGTAAGACAGCCCATGTGCTGCCTTCCCTGCCCTTGGGACCTTGGGTGTACAATCCATCACGGAGAACTGCCCTTCATTGCAACCGTGCAATTGAAGTTAACCTGGACTGGATCAGTACCATGATCCCAGATGGCCATAACTGGTTTACAAAGCAGGGAGCCTACAGTGATGGCAGACTAGCCTGGGACTTTTAACTGTAGAGGGAATAGCACAGACAACACAGTGCTTTTCCTAGGACGAACCAAAGATTAACTTTAAAGTCCAAATTAGTAGCTACAAAAGCTAAAGATCCTACAACAATTTCCTGAAGTGTTTAAACCCGTGCTGCTTTATTGTTAAGCATCCTGCACCACGGGTGAGGATCCCTTGTAGGGCAAGAGCATAAGATCCTGCATTATACTTCTTTTTGTACAGATTAACAAAGCAGCACAGTAGGGTTAGCCCCACATCTTCCATTCAGATTAACACCAGGGTTTAATCCCACCCCCAACACTATGGCAGCCTGTTCCTGGTTTACCTTTTCAGACAGCGAAGTTTTGGGATTTAGCCAGGATTGCAAGGTCAGAGGTGAGCAGGGCTGTGGACTGCAAGCAAATGATGTCACCTTTAATGTCTTGGAAAGAAAATAATTCTTGCCCTTCAGGAGGGCAGTGAGGCTGGGCTAACACAGCAGGAAAGGGACACTGGAGCTGTGGGTGTTACTGGTGTGGGTGCAAGCTTAGACTGTGACATTAAGATGCCAGCAAAAAATCAATGGAACTGTATGAAAATATGCTGCTTTCTACTAGCTCTATCACCTGAAATATAGAGGATTCCCTTGTGGGTTGTGCCTGCGTGGTCAGCAATAGGTGTGGGGAAAGGAGCTGCAAACTCCCACTTGTTGTCAGCGGGCTGGTACAACTCCACGGTGCGGGTGAGGGTCCCCAGCAGTGTCCCACCACCCACGGCGAAGATGCGATCAGACAGTACATCTGCGTGGAAGCGTGTCCGCCTCTCCAGCATGCTGGCGACCTGGAGCCAGGAACTGTTGCGGGGATCAAATCGGAAAACCTAGGATTACAGCAGATAGGTAATGGTTAGCGGAAGGCGGGTGGGCTGGCTTGCATCTCCTGTGGCTTCAAGAACTGATAAACATTTTCCCTGGGCTGAGGAAGGTTTTATATTCAGACCCGGACAGGCTCAACCTCCAGTACCAGCCCCCTGATACAGCAGTACCTCCCCCCTGGGACGGGAGGCTCAGTTGTGGTCTTTCTGGGGGGGTCTGGGAACAGGTTGTGCTCTCAGCTTGCAGCAAGCAGGAGGTGAAACACTGGCTTAATGAAATAACTTTGTTTCAACCATCAGCTGGCATGTGTCAGCTGAAAACTGTTTCAGTGAGATTTGAACAAGTACATTTTGCATCTCTGCTACTCATTGAGTGTGTCGTAAAGAGAAGAGCTGAGCTTTGCCCGCTGCTCTCACCCAGGAGAAGGCAGGAGTGGCTTCCCCTTCCCTTGTCCCTGGTGGCATCACCACAGGGGCACAGCACCTCTGCTAAGGCTCGGCTTCCACTCACGTCTTGTTCAGAAGCAAACACCTCCCCGAGCTTGTTCTGTCAGCCCCGGTTAGAAAGCCCAGGTCACTGAGCAAGGGCAGTATCTGCAGAACCACATGCAGCGAGTGCTGGGTTTGGGCAGCCCGGCAGCCAGTGCCATGGCCCTGCTGCTTCAGCATCCTCTGCTCTGCTGCTGCTGCGCTGCCTCCTGCCTTCAGGGCAGTGGAAGAGAGTTGCTGTTTGCAGTGGCACTGCTGAACTAAGTACAATGCTGAAATAAGCCCCCGGGAGGATGGGAAAGAAAAACATGCTGGTTTTTCTAGCAAGCTCACTGAAGCCATCCATCTAGGAGAACGTAAAATCCTGCACAAGTCTTTTTACTCTCCATGCAGAAGTGGAAGGTCCTGAGAGCTAAAGCAGATTTGCCTTTCAAGGGCAAAACCAAGGAAGGAGCAGTTCTCAAGTGAAGTGGTAGGATTTAACCGTGCCTCCTGAGCACGAGTCCCATGGCAGCAACAATGGGGATGGGGGTAACATTCATGGGGTTGCTTCATTGACTGACATGGACCTGGCTGAACTCGCACTGTGGAAGTTGTGTACAGATTAGGATGACGATTTACAGCAGGAGCAAGGTGAGACCAGGGCAGGACCTGCTTGTTTCCCAGAGAGTTTGGAAGCTGTATTTCCAAGGGCTTTCAGTACTGCACAGTGCGCTAAGAAATATGCAGAGGGAGATTGTGGTGGGCAAGAGGAATGACTCCCTCCCTCCCTTACTCACCCAGCCATTTTCCAAGGCTAAAATTTTCTTGTGTCTTACCTCATTTGATGGCTGCTTTCCCATGGGATCAAATTTGCACTGTCCCCCAATGACAAAGAGGAAGTCATTGATGATGGCAACGCAGTGGTTGTACACTGGCACGCAGAGGTCCCCAACCTTGCGCCAGGAGCTGCAGCTCTGGTCTGCAGCCCACATCTCTCTGCACACGCAGTTGTCGGCAGTTCTACCACCAGTGACAAGCAGCATGGTGGAACCGGAGCGGAGGCTCGTGCTTGGGGTCTGCAGGACTGGCTGAGCATGCAGCTGGGAGTGGTAATTCAGAGCCTCCTGCAGGTACCTGTGGCAGCCTGAATACAGCCTCATAAGAGGCATTTCCTGGACGTATCTCTGCAGGTCTCTTAAAGGAATGAGAGGGAATCTTATGCGTCTTAAAATATCTGCCGCATCTTTCAGCCGTGTGCGGTCATGCTGCAGCCAGCTCACGGCAGCTCTGAACAGCTCCAGCTCGCTGCATCCCTCAGAGTCAGTCCTGTCTAAAATTTCACAAAGAGTTCCTAAGTCCAGGTCTTTCAAGCACTGAGGATCAGCCAGGATCTGTTTGTAATGCTGCCCTATGTAGCACATGGCTTTCTGTCTCAACTCCACTGGGCCAAGTTTTTTAGCAATGTTAAGAACATCCATGCAGTTCTCACAGTTCAAGCAACCCTCCAGAAAGCGAAAACACAGCCTGAGCACCTCCCGAACCAGGAGGGTTTCTGCGGCTCTGAAGGTCTCCTCGATATTCTGTAATGAGAGATCTAGTTTGTTGGAGTAAATGAAGTTGAGAACATTCCTCAGCCCGGCAGCACTGACGGCTTTCAGCTGGACGTTACTATCTGGGCTCCCTGCTCTTGTCGAGTTTCCAACAAACAGGATCTTGCAGTAATTACTTGCTGATGCTAAAACGATCTTGTGGGCTGGAAAGCAAACCCCTTCTGCCTCCAGTGTCACGTCGCACAGTGCGCTCTGCGAGCGAAAGCTACTGAGCCCTTCCAGGAGTTTTGCCAAGTAGGTGTCCGACACGAGCCTCACCGTGTTGGCCTGCGAGCTGAGCAGCATTGCTCTGAGAGGTGCGTAGCCCTGGAGTAGCCCCAGGACTCTTCACTGCACACACTCTGTGTATCCCCAGGGCAGTCTTCTGCAGCTGAACTAGTGGTTTTGTGCTTCGAGGGAGCTGAGGCCGTGCTGCCCATGCCACAGAGCCATCCAAAAGGCAGTAGCTGCAGCAGCCTCCCTCAGGGGCCTCTGGCCAGTGCTTTGCAGGCGCAGAGTGCCATGTGCCTTCCAGAGCTGCATGGGCCGTTTGCAAGTGGAGCTGTTGGTGCTGGTTATCACACAAACCCCACTGTGTTTGTGGGTTTCGCCTGTGGGCTGTGACACTGGCAGCAGCAGACAGCCACCAGCGTAGCTGCATTCCTCCTCCTCGCTATCTGGTAACTACCCATCCACACAAAAAGCAGCTCATTCTTTGGCAGCTCTACCGCTATGCTTCACTGGGCTGCCTGGTCAGGTGCTTTTTCATCTGGGCAAGTCTGCACATGCCGTCTTTCCCTTCTTGAACAACAGTCAAACAAAATCCTGCCTGCGATGTGCCACCCTTGGCCCTGTGACTCAATTTGATGCATTCAGACAACAGTTACTTTCAGGGAAGGGATGGGAAGGACTCGGCAGTTGTGTCCCATTCAGTTTGAAGCATTCAACTAAAGTCCTGTACACAGCCTGCTCCTGGGTGCATTGTTAGGGACTGGAAGCTAGGGCTCTCCCAGGGACTAGTGAGCCAGTTGCTTGGCTTTTGGCACAAGCAGAGCAGCAGAGAGCACTTGGGAGCCTCTTCCTGCCCGTGGATACAACAGAAGCAAAGGTCATCATGCAGCCAGGCTTGAGACCATGTTAAAGCTTTGGAATAAAGTTGGGATCGTAACCTAACACTGGTGCAGACCCCCAGTAGGTCTGCCCCAGCCTTACATACTTGCCCAGCTGAGATAGCTACCCCTCTGCTTGGGCTTGGCTGTGAGGGTCGTGCAGGAGGCAGTG
The DNA here is from genome assembly GCA_013389905.1 of Sula dactylatra. Taxonomy (NCBI): domain Eukaryota; kingdom Metazoa; phylum Chordata; class Aves; order Suliformes; family Sulidae; genus Sula; species Sula dactylatra. Next base: position 200,206 of record WEKW01024664.1, on the reverse strand, counting down.
GGTGAGACAACAGAGAGGTACTGACAGGTTGGCTTTGTGCTGTGTTCCCACCTGGCAGGGGTGTTTTACAACTCCTCTGGCTCAGCACAGTGTTACAACATATACCAGCTGTACCAGTCCTGCGCTGACCCCACAGGCTGCGGCATCGGCTCGGACGCCAAGGCCTGGGACTACCAGGTAAGGTGTTGGAGACACCAACAGGTTTCAGCTGCTGCTGCCTGGGTTATCCCCACCCCATGACAGCTCTTTTACCTCTCCTAGGTTTGCACCGAGATCAACTTAACTTTCAACAGCAACAACGTGACTGACATGTTCCCCGAGATGCCCTTCACGGAGGCCATGCGAGAGCAGTACTGCCAGAGCAAATGGCACGTGAGGCCACGAGCACACTGGCTGCAGACAAACTTTTGGGGAGGAGGTGCGCTGTGCTGGCTGCTCATCCCTTTGTGTTACCCTGTAGTTGTCTGCCTGTCCCCATCTGCCCAGCTGAGCTCTGTGGGGACAGGCACAGCACATTAAGAAGTCCTGGCAGAAACTCAGCCTTGTGCTGACTTGAGCCAAACAGACCTTTCTGTAAATCCTTGAGACAGAAGTGGAAAACCTAAAAACTGCCAAGAATTTGTTTTATACTCCTGTGTTTTCTGTTATTGGCCGTGTTTGCTGCAGTAGCCAAACACATTTGGGTAAACGGGCAAGAAGGAGGCCTCTCAAATGTCATTTCTCTCTGAATTTCAGACCTGAAAAGTGCAAGCAACATCATTTTTTCAAATGGAGACTTGGACCCATGGGCTGGAGGTGGGGTAAGCATGTGCACTCCTGCACACCAAGCAGAGAGAGCAGCTTTTCTAGGTGATACATCACCCCCTCCCCCTTTCAAAGCAGTACTGGCAATTCATCTTTAGCCCATTTGAGTTTCTGCAAGTGGCTGGTTTATGCTGAACCATTCAGGAGCCTGAGAACATTAATGATGAACACATTCACTAGTGTCCAACAGCAAGGAGCACTGGTGCAGCAAAGGTGGCTTCACCAGTGCAGGCACAGCAGGAGCCTCCTTACCCAACAGACAGGGTCTGAACAACAGCCCGTTGCGTTTGTGTCAAGACTTGGTCTCAGTGCTGCCAGCTGAGTGCTCCTTGCCATCTCCAGTCTCAGCACACAACCGACCAAGCCGTTGCTGTAAGCAGCGACTTGAACCAGGGCAGATTTTGGCTTAGGTTCAACAAAACTTCGGAGTGGTGGCAGAGCTCTAGTTTAAAATTTAAAACCAAAAATGACCCAGAACTGGATTTTGAGTTAGTTGAGCTCCTGACTGTAATGCAGGAGTTCCTTGTTTTAGGCTGGCTTGGCAAGCCCAGCTGCAAGAGGAACAGGCTGCTTACGGTGCATGGGCAAAGGAGCCTCTTACTTCAGACTGCCTGTACTGGAATCGGCTGACAGTTTTCATTTTGGGGGAAGCCTTCGCTTGGCTCATTAGGGCTGTTAGCCGTGCACAGGGTGTCAGCCGTACCAAGGATCCCTTCCTGTGCATTTCCTCAGTCCTGCCTAGCCCATCATCCAGTTTTCAGAACTGATGTCCCATTCTGCCCGGTAACTTGGTGAGAATTTGTCTCAGCTCCTTTTTCCTTGCAGATAAATAGCAGCCTCAGTCCTTCGCTAATTGCACTGACCATTAAAGGAGGCGCTCATCACCTAGATCTCCGGTAAGTACTGAACTCTCCTTTGACTGACAAAATCCTACTGCCCTGGGTGTTCGATCCTAGCTAGCCACAGTCCAAAGAACCAGGCGATACTTAAAGAGGACTGGACCAGACTGTTGCAGCAGAACTGTGGAGGAGCAATGCTCTTCCCCAGTACAGGGCTCTTGCAGCCTTCAGGGAAGCTGGGCTGTGCAGAACTCAGCACTAACCTCACGTACTTCCCTTAGAACATGTTCTTGCACAGGGATTGGCACAAGCATGTGATAGCCTGTAGTGATCAGTCACATGAAGTAGTCCAGCATCTCTTGGCATTAGCCACCAGCCTTCAGGCCTGGAGCAGAGAGGGCAGCAGCCACTGTTGCAAGGGAGAGCTCAGGGCTCTCAAGCCTGCCTCCCAACTTGTTTTCCAGAGCATAAATCTGAAGTACAAAAGAGATAATCTCTGTCCTTCAGTTCCGTGGCTTGGCTTTCCTTATGCAAGAGGCAAAGAGCTGCTGCCCACTGACTAGCTCACGCTGCTCTGCTTTCTCTAGAGGACACAATCCAGCTGACCCCCCATCTGTCACCGAGGTGCGCAGGCTTGAAGCAAGCATCATCAATGGCTGGGTGAAATCTGCAGGGATGGGAAGAGCACAAGAGAAGCGCTTGGCAGCTTCAGTGGGCAGGCAGCTGTGAATACGTCCGTCGCCACAGCCTCCAGCAAGGCTGCCACCAGGATACAGAAAGACAGCAGCCTGCTGAGCTGTGCCTGTGCTGTTTGAGAAAGTGTTATCTCCTCCGCCATGACGGTGGAAATTCACCTTTCTGAAGTGTCCCACCTGCCCCTAATCAAGCATCAAAATAAAAGCAAAAGGCCAAATCATTGACTGAAGCCAAAACCACATTGTGTGCGTTTCCTGCTCACCTGCTCAGAACGAGGAGGCATTCTAAATGGTGGAAATCATAAAAGCTTGCCTGGAAGGCCCACGAATCATCACTGTCCTGAACAGTATGGTTGTAGCAGGCACCTTAGGGTTGAAGCTAAATTATTTTTAGACAAAAGTAACTATTAGATGACTAGTGGAAAAGCAGAGGTATGATCATCACTTACACAGGTTCACAGGGGACTCCACTAGTGACCAGTTACATACAAAAAGACTCTGTCGGCCTCATCCAGTGCTGTGGGTTTGGGTCTTTGGTTTGGTTTTGGTTTTAACCTGCACAAGAGGTCTCCAGTTGAGCTGGAGATTTACACAAAGGAATCCCGGTGTGTACTGCCATCGCTCAAGAGCTGCGTATTAGTGACTAGTAAAGCACACTCCCAGTGGAGAACATTTTCAGATCTTTTTAAAATAAACAAGTTTATTAAAGTGTGTGATACAATTCCATGGCTTGGTAGCATAACCAAAGAAGATAAAAAAGGATACTTCTCACCTCCCCAGGTGGAGTAAACTGATATTTGCACATGAACAGGTGGATTCTTACCTACTGGAATTACTATGCACCAATAAAAACTAGCATAATTGCAAAAATATTAAATCCTGGTAATCAATTGGATGCCTCAGTTGATCCATTTACAATGATTTTATCAGTTAGCGGAGGACACTCCTGGGTCATCAAAGGCTTAAGTTACTGACACAGGCAAAGTTACAGCATTGCTTCAGCTTCTGTTACACTGCTCAAACACAAGGCTTTGTGTTGTGTTTGCACTGCTGGGTCCTCCCTGCCATCATGGTATGATTGGTTCCCAGAGCTACGATGTCAGTCACTCACGCTATTTCACAATTTTCAGGTGCTGACAAAAGGGGGTTTTTTCATACAAACCATATACCTCTTCCCTGTTCTTAAACACAAAAGGCCAAAGATTCTGCTCCCCTCCCCTGCTGAGGAGTGTGGGAAGAGCAGGAACAGATGATGTCCACTTATCAGACCTTTCAGATATGTACAAATGAAGGACAACATATGGAAGACCCGGCTAGTCAAACTCCAGCCCCGACAGGAAAACGCTTTAAGACTGTTACTGGAACTACATCCTCAGTAAGACCCGTATCTTCTCCATTTGTGCTGATGAAAACCTCTACACCTCTGCTAAGAGCTGTCGATGTCCTTTTTGCTCTTACCAAAGACAGGCTTCAGGTTTGTTGTTGAAACTATGGCTTAGACAATGCAGCGACTTCCAGCTGCACTGAGAGGCCAGAATCTGGTATTCATCCTCCATGCTCACCAGACCCACCCCTCCCGACTTTTCTGCATCTAGATTTGCTATACCCCAGCAATTTTCAGGACTAACACCACATTGAAAAAAAACAGACAGCACTGGGTGTGTCTGCAGAAAGAGAGTTTACATCTTGTTTATATCACCTTCTAAGAGCATCCTTAGCTCCCAGCAAGCAGGCACCCTAACTAAACCAACCCAGCAGTGCACTAAAAGAGCCAAGTTCACAAGCAAGTCTTTAGGAAAGTAACCTGCAAGTTACCGCCTTTGTCCAGTGGCTTGTTTTGTGCCTTTGAGTGAACAGAGGCCCACATGTCTTTTGACCTTCCAGAAGGATGAGAGTTCTTTAATCCTCTTAAAATGGACTATACTGATCTCTTATTTTCCTCTTGCAGATAGTACTTGCCCTGAAGGAATCCACATAGTGTGAGGGACACAAATGGTTTGATTATATGGAATGATGAACTAAAAGCTTTCAGATGCTGGGCAAGGGCAAAGGGATGAACAAGGTATACGTGGACTTCCATGCAGATGACAGATGAGCAACACTAAAAATAATTACAAAAACAGGCTTCAGAAACTCTAGCAGAAGCCTGAAGCCAGTGCCACAAACATCCATAACATTTTGAAGCCTTGGGCAAGGAAGAATGGAATCCAAGTGGCAAACCCTGGTTGCGTGGAGCTCGCTCTCTGAGCTGAAGGGAAGAGCCCAACAGCAGCAGTCACCACTCATCGCAGGAATGCTGCTTGTGGCTGAACTTCAGGGAGTACAAAAGGAAGATGGAGGGCAAGCAGAGAGTAGGTGACCCAGAGCACCACCCACGGGTGCAGCCCCCATGCTGGTTTAAGACCTGTACCAGTGGGGATGCCAAGAAAAGGCTTATTTATTCTGTCATCACGTACCAGCATGAGTAGTATGACCAAGATGGGAACACTGCACAAAACAGTAGGAAGTATCTCCCTGGTCACGTGCCTTTAAGTCAGAGCTTGAAAACTGATCATGCAAATCAGCAAGTTGTCCTAGCAAGCACAAGTCATCCATTTCCAAAGATCTGAGGGTTGGTTTTTAATGGGAGCCGAGGCCTCCAGACATTGACAGTAAGTTCTGGCAATACTTCAGAGGAAAAAAAAAAAAAAAAACCCAAGCCATTCTTCTGAATCCAAAGTCAGGAAACTCTTAACCCTTCTGCTGAAGCAACAAGCTTGCCAGACAGCATCGTGGAGCTACCCCGCCACATCAGTTTTACTGGTCTTGTTAAATATACCGAGCATGGCGCTGGAAATCAGGAGCTGAATTGCCTGTAGGGTCACTTCCAGAAGTGCACAGCTGAAGGAAGGTACTCTTAAAGGGCAGGAGAAATTCACAAAACTGTGTAAACCTGTTAGTTGCAAAAACCTACCCTGTCTGCATTCCTCATCACTGCAATGTCACAGTGGTATAGAATAGGAAACAAAGCAGATTCTTTGCCTAGAATTTGGAGGAGTAAATACAGCTGTATCTGAGCTTGGCATGTAATGTTGAAAATCTTGTTAATAGAAAGCCATGTGACACATGGAGGGGCCCCTGTTGGCCAGTACCACGGACCTTGCGAAACTGTCAGTTTCTAAGACCTGTAGAGAGACTTCAGTTCTCAAAAGGTTCAGGGATTAGATGCTAACTGTGGCCCCATCCATCTATTGAATTTTCTTTGAGCAAACAGGTCTATATTTTTTCTGAGCGATGGCTTAAAGCCCAGAGTGTGAGACTTACGAGTCCCGTGGCTGTGCCCATACCCATTATTGTTTCTCAGTGAAAGCATAAGTGAACAACATAGCTGGGAGGGGCTGGGGTTTTTTGTTTTATTTTAATGAGGCAAGGCACTCAGGCTCTTGGAGAGAAACCAAGGCAGCTCTGAAAAGATGGCCTTTCTGCAACATTCGACTTAAGCATCAGAAGCATACCAGTATGTTCAAACACCAAAATGAATTACAGACCCTGCAGTTAAGACTTTGGTTCAAAGAACCACAGAGTACTTGAAAGAAAACTTTTCAAAGATGTGCAAAGTTTCTGTTGTGCTGGGGGAGCGCACAGTGGAATTGAGATGGGCTCTGAAGCTCAGGGACTAATTTGACACAACATATGATATTAAGGAAGTAAAAATAAATAAGCAATTAAAGTGACCTTTGCAAAAGAACAGGAAGAAGCAGATGAGCTTTATTAGATTATTTAGGTTTGTGCCATTTCACATGTGATATAGGAGTCTGAAACAAACATTCGTTCTCAAAGGTAGAGAGAGCTGACCAATCTTAACTTCAGATTTAAAGGACAAGGACAGTAAACCCACACTTTGCAAAGAGATTCAGTATCCCAGGAAGAAGTAGGTAGAAAAGAAACCAGTTGGACCAACAGGCTCAGCTAAAAGACAAGAAGTGTGTTTGGGAAAGTGGCGATTTATTCTTCTCTCCTTCAACTCATTATGAAATGGATTATTACTCTCAAGCCAATCACAAGGCAAAAAAATGGTAGTACAGACTCCCACGGTCCCATTTGTAGAGTCGATTACATTAAGATTAGCGTAAGACTTCAACAACAGAAGATTTCTGGTGAGCATTTATATGTATTCCACTTTCTAAGAAATCTCTTTGTTTTCCTCAGTAGGGCTGCCATATAGATGAAACACCAAACTCTGATATGGATTGTGAAACTTCCAAGTCATTAAGGGTTCAATACTAGCTTCAGTTGAAGGCACGAGGCCTAAGTAACCCAAGTCAGTAGGGCCTGGGTAGTCTCACTGAATTTATTTCCCCCCCCCCCCTTTTTTTTTTTCCATCTCCAGTTCTAAGCCTTCAGCTTTCAGCCAAAGCTCAGCTCCTCAGAAACACGAACCTGCTCCACAAACGAAAACAAAACACTGAAGGTATTTCTTCCCACATTTCAACAGCATTTTCCTTCTTCGCTGTTATGTCAAAGAAAACAAAAGTCTTGGGAGCAGATCGGTTGTGCAGACAAAGGCTACAGCTACTGGATTCCACTGTACACATAAGTGAGAAACTTAAGTTACTGGTGTTAACCAGGGTTACCGGTGGCATGTGAACTGGAGGAACATTAACATTCTGCACAAACTTGTCACGTCTTGCAAATCCCAGGGTCCCTTTGATGACAGAAAAAGGTGCATTTAAATGATTTGTAAAATTTCTCCATTTCCATAAGCCATCGTAAGTATATGGAATGATAAATATTCTTTAGAAGACTTAAACAGTGGTCCCAAGGGTAACTTCTGACTCCAGCAAACAGAACTGATCAGCATAAAACAAAAAAAGATGCATCTTACTTTACAAATACTATAAAATACACATACACCCCTCAGCCACTGGAAAGTTAACCATTACAGTCAAATTTAATTTGTTCCACTTAGCAGCCCCAGATTTAGAGAGGACTGTACCTCACTGTCGCTACCACACACTTCATACTTCCTGCCGCTCCCATTAACGTGAGGGGAAAGGACATTTTGGTGAGAACAACCTCTTTAAGAAATACGAACAAGCACATTTCTGAGAACACATCTGTGAATACAGGACTGTCCAAGTAGCTACAAAACCAAAAGGAAAAGCACTATAGAAAGCTGATTTCCAAATTCATGGTTTAAAAATCTATTTGCACATATAAAAATGAAAGATCCCAGGGCTCCCATAAGATTTNCCCAGGGCCCCCAAAAAATTTTAAAAAAAAAAAAAAAAAAAAAAACCACAAAACCCTACCTGGGTCTGCTTTGTCTTCAAGCAACTGAACAGATTTCACTAATTCTATTAGGACCAGAAATTGTTGGAATACATTTAGACTGTCTGCTTTTAGTACTACTAATGAAANAAATACGAACAAGCACATTTCTGAGAACACATCTGTGAATACAGGACTGTCCAAGTAGCTACAAAACCAAAAGGAAAAGCACTATAGAAAGCTGATTTCCAAATTCATGGTTTAAAAATCTATTTGCACATATAAAAATGAAAGATCCCAGGGCTCCCATAAGATTTTGACAAAAAAAAAAAAAAAAAAAAAACCAAAAAACCCACCCGGGGCCTGTTTTGTTTTCAAAAAACTNCTAATTCTATTAGGACCAGAAATTGTTGGAATACATTTAGACTGTCTGCTTTTAGTACTACTAATGAAAATACTTCTACCCAAAGTACTCCTAAGGGAAAAAAAAAAAAAATTGAAAATTTCTCCACAGTCCAAAAAATGATGAATAACGTGAACTTTGCTGTACAGTTGTAAGCTTGTTTTGAGTCAACAAACACCTTACAATGCAGTATCTGGACAGGAAGGGACAGAAGGAAGCTGACTTTGAGTTACACCTAATGTGCTCACGAACCTTCCCAGTGCCCAACCTCAGAAAGCAGCTTTCAGTCAGAATACCTGAGTCTAACTGATGCAAATAATATATAAAATGCACGTGTAGTTTCACATTATATCCTGCATTCGTGCAGATAAGTTAAAAAACTGCAATACCTCTACAAAATTATATACCACTTTGGGCCAAATCAGCAGCAAATTCTCTTCCATCGTTCATTTCAGCCACAGCTTGAACAGATTGTTCAAAGTGCTCTATAAAACTAAGACACTGTACAACAGATGCTTTGCTGCCCCTTCCTTCTAACATGATGCAGCATAGCATCTTTGGAATGAGATCAGAGTATCAGTAGCAATACTGACAGTTCTGCTTCTCCCTGGGATATTACAGTTCTTTGTTTATTCCACTTACCACCTGAAACACTGTACGTTCTTATGAAGGAATGGCGCTGTAACCGAGTGCTTCAGTGAATCCAGAATAAACCAGAAACCTGTAGGCTTATTCCATCTCTCCAGGGACAATCCTGTGCTTTAAGACAACTTGCTGCATTCCCAATATTTAACGAGCATTTACTAAGACTGACATAAGTGAGTTCTGGTTCACCAGAGCCCCATGTCAACATGGTCCACGCTACAGTTATTCTCTGAACCTCATCATCAATACCAGGAAAACCAGCTTAGTATGGCACAGCCCATCCATCCCAGAACCAGGGATTAGATTTAAGACTGACATGACTTCTCCAAACCAGAGATGCTTTCCCAAAGGTTTTGTTTGTTTTAAGCCAAAAAAGGTGCATTATAGCATCTCTCCTCAAACCCTGAAAAGTAAAGTGACTTGAAGATAAAAATGCCACCACTGGAAGGTCTACTGACACCCAGTCTATGCTGGAACCCAGATAGGGAGTGGATGAGCTTCTGTGTTAAAAATGTATTTGTCAAGGTTGATTAAGTCTATGTCATCTGAAAACAGCAGAAACATGTATTTGAGTGTTTCCCCAAGGAAGAAGCTCTCCATCTTATCTCGTGGCTCTGGATTACTGGGATTCTGGACGTTGTTAATGGAAGTATAACCACCTGTAGGAACCTGTGCCAAAAAAAAGAATAAAGACAGGAATTTTATGTATTTTGATAATCTAATATAAATTATTTCACTTAACATCCAGATGCACTTGGAGAAAGTAAGTGCTAAGAAACAGATCAGCATGTTTTTCATTTACATATAAAACTTCAGTTACGAAAAAAATCTCACTGCATTTTGAAAGAAACCACAATGATAAAATGAAGCAAAATGTCCATTTATGCTTAATTTAAAGAGGTATCACAAAGAATATCCCCTTGAAGCTTCTGGACAAAGGTACAGAAAGTCACTAGTGCAATTTCTACATTAGAGTTGGTCAAAGTACCATACCATCGCTTAATAACAGACCATGGATATTTAATGACCATTGGCATCTAGGCCACACTTTTACAGCACATCAGAGTGGTATCTCCATGAGCACTGCAGTCAGAATGAATACAAAACCCCCTCTATTAAAGCATTAATGCCATTTTGTGGCTTTTTTATTTTTTTTTTCACAACTTCAACCAAAGGGTTCTTTCAATCCAGCCAGGTCCTTCCTAGCTTCTGAATTCTAAAAAAAAAAAAAAAAAAAAAAAAAATCACAGTAGATTCTACCAGCTTCCAAGAAGGTGTAGAGACACTTAGGTGGTCCGCATACAGCTTCTGCATTTTACTTTTTAATCAATGTAATACAAGGGGTTTTGCTCAGGAGCTAGCAGGGCTGATTGATAGAGCTTTAAACTAGATTGGAAGGGGGAAAGGGACAATACCAGGCTGGTCAGTGACAAGCAAAGGGATGGCACACGAAAGTTCGAGGACCTGCATGCTAGTGAGTTTCTTCAGACTGCTCCACGTGGTAATGGGCACAACGAACTGCCCTTGCAGCACTTCTGCACAAATGCACACAGCATGAGGAACAAGCAAGAGGAGGTAGAAGCCTTGGCACAGTCCCAGAGATATGACATCATTGGCATAAATGAAACCTGGTGAGATGAGTCCTGTGAGTGGTGTGCCATGGTGGATTTTCAGGAGGGATAGGCAGGGCAGGCGAGGCAGGGGGGTGGCTTTGAATGTAGCGGAGGAGCTGGAATGTATGGAGCTTCCAGTTGGCAATGGCACAGTTGAGAGCCTCTGGGTAAGGATTAAGGGACAGTCAAACAAAGCAAATGTTGTCATGGGGGTCTACGACAGGCCACCCTAGGAGGATGACACTGATAAGCTATTCTTTAAGGAACTAAGGGATGCCTCTAAGTCATCCACCATTGTCTTTATCATGGACTTCAACTTCCCAGATATCAACTGGGAATACCACACAGCTGGGTCAAGCAGGTCCACAAGGTTCCTAAACCATCTGGACAACAACTTCTCCGTACAGGTACTAAGGGAACCAACCAGGAAAGGAGTCTTCCTCAATTTGTTGCTTATTAGCAGAGAGGGTCTCATGGGTGAAGTGCCAATTGGTGGCTGCTTTGGCCACAGCGGCCATGAAGCAGTTGAGTTTAAAATCTATGGTGACAGGAGGAAAACTTCCAGCAAGACCTCAACTCTTGATATGAGAGCAGACCTCAGGTTGCTCAGGGAACTGCTTAGTAAGGTCCCCTGGGCAAAAGCTTTGGAAGGTGCTGGGGTCCATCAGTGCTGGTCACTTAAGTACCACCTCCTAAGACCACAGGAACAGGCAATTCCAAAAGGTCAGGCAGGCGAGGCAGAAGGCCAGCTTGGCTGAGCAGGGATCTTCTTCTAGAAATAAGGCAAAAAAAGAGAAAGTATATGGCCAGTGGAAGCAAGGTCAGGCGACATGGGAGGACTGCAGAAATGCTGTTCACCACTGTAGGGAGGAAATTTGTGCAGCTAAAGCTCAATTAGAGTGGAAACTAGCCAGTACTGTGAGGGACAATAAGAAGGGCTTTTTAAAATGTTAATGGCAAAAGGCAGGCCAGAAATACCATTGGCTGGTTACTTGATGATGATGGTCACCTCACTAACAGGGACACAGACAAAGCAGAAACGTTAAATGCTTTCTTTGCCTCGGTCTTCAACAGCAATGGTGGGCTCTGGGGGTCCCAGAGCCCTGGACTAGAGAACCGTGACTGTGGGAACGATTAACTCCCAATCAACACCGAACTTGTGTAGGACTTGCTGCTCCAGCTGGATCCCTATAAGTTGATGGGGCCTGATGAGATTCATCCGAGGGTACTTAAAGAGCTGGCTGATGTCATAGCGAGACCTCTCTCAATGATTTTTCAATGTTCTTGGGAATCTGGAGAGGTCCCAGTTGACCAGAAGCTTGCAAACATTGTCCCAGTCTTCAAGAAGGGCAACAGGGATGACCCTGGTAACTACAGGCCTGTTAGTCTTACTTCTGTGCCTGGCAAAATTATGGAGAAGAGTATTCTGGGATTTATTGAAAAACACCTGAAAGACAACGCAGTCATTGATCCCAGCCAGCACAGGTTCACGAGGGTAAAGTCCTGCTTAAAAAAAACTTAACTTCTTTCTATGACAGAGTTACCCACCTAGCTGACCAAGGGAAGCCAGTCCATGTAATCTTTTTGGATTTCAGCAAAGCTTTCAATACTGTCTCTCACAGTATCCTCCTGGACAAAATGTCCAGCATACAGCTGGATAAACAGAATGCAATGGGTGAGCAATTGGCTGATGGGTCAGGCTCAAAGCGTCATAGTAAATGAATGGGGTTACGTCTTAGGGCCAGTACTCTCTAATGTCTTCATAAATGACTTGGATGCAGGACTTGAAGGAATACTAATTAAGTTTGTTGATTACACAAAATTTGGAGGAGCTGCTGACACTCTCAAGAGGCCCTGCAGAGAGATCTGGACAAGTATAGAGCTGGGCGATCACCAACTGTATGAAGTTTAACAATGGCAAGTGCTGGGATTTTACACTTGGGGCACAGCCACCTTGGCTGTACAGACAGCCTAGGGAATGAGAGGCTGGAGAGCAGCCCTGCAGAGAGGGACCTGGGGGCTCTTGTCGAGGGCAAGTTGAACATGAGCCAACAGTGTGCCCTGGCAGTCAAGAGGGCCAACCGTGCCCTGGGGTGCATCAAGCACTGCACTGCAGCCTGTCGAGGGAGGGGATTGTCCCGCTCTGCTCTGTGCTGGTGCGGCCTCACCTCGAGCACTGGGTGCAGTTTTGGGCACCACAGTATACTAAGGATACAAAAAGAGTGTCCAGAGGAGGACCACAAAGTTGGTGAAGGGTTTATAGAGGGGAAGCCATATGAGGAGCAGCTAAAGTCACTTAGTTTATTCATCCTAGAGAAGAGGAGACTGAGGGGAGACCTCATCATGGTCTACAGCTTCCTCACAAGGGGAGGAGGAGGGGCAGGCACTGATCTCTTCTCTCTGGCAACCAATGATAGGACCCGAGGGAATGGCAGGAAGATGTGCCACGGGAGGTTTAGGCTGCATATTAGGAAAAGGTTCTTCACCCAGAGGGTGGTGGAGCACTGGAACAGGCTCCCCAGGGAGGCAGTCATGGCGCCAAGCCTGGCGATATTCAAGAACCACTTGAACAACACCCTCAGACACATGGTGTGAATTTTGGAGTTGTCCTGTGCAGGGACAGGAGTTGGACTGGTTGATCCTCGTGGGTTCCTTTGAAATCAGGACATTCTATGATTCTATGATAAGTTCTTTCCCTGAATGTATTAAGTAGTGTAACTCAAACTGTAAGGCACTGCATGGAAAGATTTTTTTTCTGTGTGTTCTAACGAATTTCCCCACAGGTATTTGATGACTCTTGAAAGTTAGTAGGTTTCCAAAGTTCTTGTTAGAGAGCAAGTGAGTGAATACAGTCCTGACAGAACAAGGTCATTATAAGCTGACCTTACCCGTGTGTATTTATTGAAGTTCTGTAAGATTTCCCAGCCCCAGTCTTGGTATTTCTTATCACCGGTGAATCTGTACATATAAAAAAGGCTTTCCACAGTTTCTGGTCGCAGTAAGTTGTGCCTGTCTGCAGGCTGCAAGACAAAAAAAAAAGGCAAGAATACTTCAGACAGGGAATTTCCTCAAGGACACATGCAGGAAGAAAAATAGGGATTCCCATCTCCATCTACTCCAAAGAGTTTATTATGCGTAACTCAGCTTCTAAATACACTACAGAGGTAATTAAAAACAAAGGCTAGAATACACCTAGAAAGTGAGGCAGCCAAAGAACAAGCTGCTTCACAACCAAGCACATCACCAATATCCAGCTGGGAGTTTCAACAGCACAACAGAGATAGAGATGAATCATGAAATTACAGTTCAGGCCAGCTAACTGTTCACCTTGATTTCCACATCTTTGTGGCCCTTTTGTGCATGAAGATTGAAGTGTACGATCTCCGGACTCAGGCCCGTCTCTACTTGAGCATACATCTGGTAACAGGTTTCTATAAGGGCTTCAGCCAATTTCATATGATCAGCAGTCAATCCATTGTGAGCTCCCAGTGCCAAAGTACCAGGCAAAAAGCAAACCAAGTGATCCTGCAAGACAAGACAACTCTTACTGGGGAAAAAAATTAAACAACAACTAGGTATTTTTGTGTGTCTGTGTGTGTGCATCTTCTTTTTTGTTGTTCTTTCTCTTCTTCAAAACACGTTTCAGGTACCAAGAACTTCAGGGTAACTTTTTAACAATCTGATGTACCGTAGCATTAGGCAGGCAGCATTATTACAGAGACATCACTAATCTGGAAAACATACAGGACTCTGTTTTTACGTCAAATTTCTGAAAAGAAGGTCTCAGGTCAGGGCAAGGGGAAGAGAGTGTCTTTTGGTTTACCAGAAGTATACATTTCATACCAACTCATGAAGGGGGGTGGGCAGCATCACGTAAAGGTTTCTCAGTAGAGACACCTAAAGGGACATAAGGGACAAACTGATCATCTGAATTTAATTTTAAACTTAAAATGGAACAGAGATGGGAGTCAGCCACAGAAAACAAAGCTTTGGAGAAGGGGGAGATGTCAGCTGCAGGAGATTTTCATAATTCTGAAATAATCACTTCAGCATTACTGCAAGAGAGACAACATCTGCAGAGACCATTAGATCCACTGGTACAACTGGAAAACACTGATAAGCTTTCAAGCATACTTCTGCCTGAAAGCTTGCCCCTTTCTTGCAACTTTCTTATTTAGGGTAATAAAAAGCCATTACCCTTCACATCTATGGAGTACCAAAGACGCAAGAGCACCATTTTTCTAGAGAGTCTGGGAAGCAGCTGGCTCCCATGCCCACCACTAGCTCTCCTAGACTTACTCGCTTGTTTACAGCCAGCTGAATGCCACAGATACCAGGCATCTTGAACAAAGCATCTTTGGCTCTTCATGTATATATGGAAGAGGGGCACCTGAGGATGATCACGTGAAGAGCATTCCTGCTTGCTTTGCCAAGACAAAACAGAAGCAATGAAAGGACTGGAGGGACGTTTCTTTCTTAACTTTCACTTGCTACAGCAAACAATTTGTTCAAAGGAAAAGAGGAGTGGTATTACTTCAAGAACTGTGCAACACTGTAAACAATCAAGACTAATTCAGTTAACTTTCAAGAAAGCTCAATGGACAAAGTCAGTTGAAGAGCACATCAGAAAACAGATTGTACAGAAGGCCCAGAACTCATCTCCAGCAAAATTCAATTTGCATTACAAGACTGATTGTCCTCCTTCAGGGGCTAATCCACCACTGATATTGTGAATGTAAGTATTACAGATTAATTGTCACAGATGGAATTTCAAATTATTCTTACCATTCAGAATGAAAGCTCAGGTCTCATCACCCAAAAACATAGTAAAAACACTCCGGTGCACAAGCAGCACCTGTATGGACCTTTAAAAGCTTTGTCCAGTCCTAAAGGAAATGGTTGAGGGTGGTGAAGGTCAACATAGACGTAGGAGATGAACATCCCCCACTTTTCCAGTTGGCCAGGGTAAGATACCTGTCAAGCCTGTCATCCAATAATAATTGATTAAATATCAAAACTCTGATTCCCTGAAACAGAAGCAAGTGTACCAACATGTGCAGAAACCTAAGGCAGATCTGTCTGAACTCAATTCTGTCATATCTTGGGATGGGGGAGCCCCCTCTACCCAAAACCCAGACAGCCTCACTCACAGCAGGCTTGGAGAGCCTTTGGGAAATTCAGATGGAAGAAGCACGTGCTGAAAACCAGAACTGAACATCTCAAAAGCACTACATCAAGAAACCAAACAAATCAAAGAATTCAGTAAAACTCACTTCAGGTACTGAAAAAGTATGCGTAAGGCTACACACACATTAATAATACACCACTCATCTTAAACAAAAGCCACACACATATACAATACCTGCACTTGCATGAGATCTTTAACTGAAAGATCTTAAAACGCATTTTAAAGAGTATGGATGCACAAATTAAGAGCAGGGTGTTAAGATCAATCAACTTTCCCTACAGCAAACAGCATACTGTTTTACTCAATAACCCTACATGTAGGAAAAGAAACAAATGTCACGAATAGACAGAACCCTCCAAAATTATCAGATTTTTTTTTTTGAGCCAGTAACACAATATTAGATCACCTGCTTCTTTTGAAGGTAAATCTGAAAAGTGGGGTGTGCAACTGTCCACATATATTTTTGAATTATGGAAAATAAATAATACATAAAACAGGCACTGCCTCAACAGTTTCAGACACTGGAATTTTATGACTAAAACAGAAAACCAGAGAATGAAAATTTGACTCCAGCACCAAAATGTTCAGTCTTACAGAAACGTAAATGGGTTTACTCAAAGAGAGTTTGCACAGGTGACTAGTATCTACAAACTAGTTAGTCAGTACTGCCATCACACTGGCTATATATATCGTCTTGGCTTTTTCTATGTTTTTTTTTGGTTGGTTTGGTTTTTTTTCTTTGGAGGGGGAAATGGGGAAAGACAGCACAGAAGCTTTGCATTTGCCTGTCCATATGTAGATTTTTTTTTTTTTTTGGGGGTGGTGGTTCTTCTGTTTTCTTTTGCTGTTTTTAAATGCAGTTGTACTTCTTACCATCTTGGCACTGAAATGGCCATGAGCAAGCTCTCCTACAAAAGTAAGCTTCTTGGGTTGTGATCTCTGAAGAAGATGCTTTTTCACTCCTTCTATGGCTCTCATATAATCTTCCAACAGTCTGTGAATTAAAATCATTCCCAGTTGGCTCACATATATGCAGTCAGAACACATTTAATCATAGCCGATGTTCAGCACAATCCTTTTGGAAACTGTTATTTCAGTCTAAAGAACAATATCTAACCAAATGTGAAAACTGACAAAAAAAACCTCAAAGTCACCACCAGCTGGACATTAATTAGTTATCACTACCATGTAGCAATATTGGGTTTAAATTTAGGGTTTACTTGAAAAGTAAATATTAAAGAAGACATACCCCCAACTCTGTTTCTAGGCAGTATCCAGATTTTATTTCAGGAATCCTTATAAGTACAGTAATTGAAATCACAGAAAATCTAGGCTGGTAAGGACTTCTTGGAGGTCTCTACTTCAGCCCTCTGCTCTGAAGCTGATTCAGTTAGATCAGGTTGCCTGAGGGCTTTTTGATATCTCCATCCAAAGATGGACATTCAATGACTTTGAGGAATCTTTTCCAATATTTGACCACTCTCATTGTGAAGCACTGTTTCACAGTATTTAATTGGAATTTCCCTTGTTTCGAAATACTTTTATGTGGAAAAAACCCTGTTGAATAATTCCATTTTGAGGCTCACAAAATGCCATTGTCTTTGGGACCCCGGACAACGGTTCTCCGTTTCCAGTGAGGTATGGTTTGGAAAAAGCAGTGATGCAAACTTTTTTTGTAGAGATGCACCTGCTCCGATACAAAGAAATGCCTCAGAGGCATGCTGTCGCTATGTATGCATTAAATCCCTTGACGTGAACAAGTCCAACATTATTAGCTTATAAGCAGACAAAAACAGCTTGGATTTTTTTTGTCTTGTTTTGGAGGAAACCTTATTTTCCAACATCTCTTAATTCCTCTGCTCTTTGCAAACATTCTCTTCCACTTATCCAGTGCAGATGAGAGAAACATAAGAGACCCAAAGCAAAGTCTACACAACCATCAAACTTCAGTCTTCTCTTCTAAGAAAAGTTATTCTTTATAGATTAAATCTCCCACTTCAACCATCTCATAGGATTCACCTTTCCCTAACAAACCCAGAGAGGACAGACATTGCTGGTGAAATGAAACATCATCAGTATTTCAAAAGTGTCTAATTATGCTCCGTATCTACTGTAAAGAGTTAATTCTCTTCTCCTGTCTGTAACACCCCTCACATCTGATGTGCTGAGGAAGAAAAGCTTTCTGAGAAGTTTTGAGACTAAGCCTAACTCTCATGCTGTTTTTACATCAAGTTACCACAGGTCCCTCTTGCTTGCTTAGCTTGCTTTTAAAAACAGTGATATTTTCAGTTGACTGTTGGGCACATACATTGGTTTTTTTTAAGCAGCAAACTACAACAGAAAGTTTTACAGCTCACATAATTCTCACACTGATAGGAGAAGTGGAAAGAACTTACTCGTTTTCTTTTTTCCCACCCTGAATCCATTGCTTGAGCAAATACTCATAGTAGCTGTCAGCTCTGGCTCCCAGAGTATAGACACCCAAGTGAGTGAACTGCCCGCTGTTGGTGTTTATGAACATAGGCACTAGTCCATCATTTTTCCCTGAGAGGGAATGAACATGCTTCATCACCTCATCCACAGCTTTCTGAAAGAAAGAAAACAGCAAACAAATTACATGTATAAATGATGCACAAAACCGTGGCTAGTAACTTCAGGCCAATAATAAATCTTTAACTATTCTTCCTCAAATGAACATCAGGGACATCAAGTTCAGCACATGCAATATATTAAATGCAGCATTTCAAACTTGCTGACTTTCAAAATGTGATGTTCTGGGTACATTTAAGTACACTGAAATAATTATAACTATTCCCTTTCCTTCAAGTAAGCCCACTCAAAAGCCAGTACTATGGCACAGGACTATGATCTGACTCTCGTATTTACAAAGCAGAAGTCCAGCTAAAATAACTACACGAATCATGCAATAGCCAGAACTTCCTTAAATAACTGCACTCTTCAAAATTTGAGCTGTGGATACAGTGTAAAACAATAAAACAACATAGCCAAACAAAAGAAGAGTGGAAAATATATTCTTTTCTGAAATTATTTTTATTTCAACTAACTTTTCCTTATACCGTGACCTGCTGTCAGACCCTTATCTAGAGAGTCACATTTTAGTTCCTTGGATGGCAACACCAAGGTTTTGTTCTTTGCGTTTAGATAATGGCATCAAGAAACCGCACACAGAATCCTAACAATATTAAGCAAGGCACAGTTTCACAGTCCCCTGTTTAGCTTAATATTTTTTCAAAGTCTAACAACCTAGTGTCAAACAAAAATGTCAATGATAAAAATTGGGGGTTTGGGGATGGTGTGGGTGGTGTTTTGTTGGTTTGTTGATTTTTTATTTTTTTTTTTAAACCAACTGCTGTTTCTGAGAGAGAAAAATAATTTTCACCTCCACTACCACTTTTTGGTATTTAAGAAAATAATTGGCATTACTTTATTTCTTTTCCTTCCCTCATCTATAGTTTAACAACTCATTTAACATCACTTAGAGACTACAGAGACCACATGTACTGATGGAGAGTCAGTGATGGAGCTGTAGAGAGGCAGAAAAAGAGAAAAGCATCGACTGATTCTTCCATACCTGGAATTTCTCATCTCCGGTGAGACGAGAGAGCTCCCTAAACTCCAGCTGAATACTGGTCACCTCTGCCACAGTGCTGTCCGATGTCCAACGAGGTGGATGTGCAGTGCCCCGGCCAATGTTGACATCAGAATATGGTATCTTGGAGGGGGTCTTGAATGCTGGCATAAGCCTGTTCCCAATGTCCTTCTAAAGAAAACCCAAGAGCACAGGACAAAACAGCAAACAAAACAAAAAAAATAAATATATACACACACCCCTTTAAATTTTCTTTCACCAAGCAGACAGAAAAAGAGAGAATAGCAGCTTAAGCCTTAGATGGTGCAAGAAAGCCAAGAATTAAAAAAGGTCACAGATTTATTCATAGTAATGACTACAGAATTCTTCCTTGTTCCTAATATTGCATGCCTCATTTAAGCCTGCAATCCCTACGCAACATGATATAATTCTGAAGTCACTGACTGCATCTAGCTAATCTAAAGAAGTGGCTGATTCTGTTAAAACACGCAGGAAGGGTGACAAAAAACAACTATTACTCTTTGCCAACCATTTATTTCCTCTTTTGTTTCATGAACTTTATTATGGTCAGCTCTTCATCAACAGAATGGGCATATGAGAATACCCGATAAAACACAGCAAGGCTCTGAGGTTATCCAGAGAGCAAGAAGAAGAGCAGGCTTAAAAGATTAATGGTAAATCCCTTTCCCACCACTTCAAATATGAAACTGTTAAAAAACAGCAACATTTAACTTTCTGATGAATCTTCCTTCAACTTTGTCCAATATGGAATATATAACCCAGTTTCATTTGTAAGAGTAGTCACTCACAGCTTTCTCCAGGAAGAGGCTATCTCCAGAGAGATGGTAGGTGCTTAGCAAGCCCCCCAGGATACGAATAGTGCTCTCAAAGAGGTTCACATCCACATTTTTATCAAATACTAAATCATTTGCTACCCATTTTCTTGCTTCTTCAAATTCTGCAAAGTATAAAAGGTAGTTCAGTTATGAATGTCTGGCATGTTCCAACAACTAGACTAGAGACATCAGTACTCCATATATCCATGACAGTTACTTATATCTCTCTACAGAGATCATAACTTTAGGTGGAAAACTAAAATGAAGAGCATATGCTGGGAGAAGTTTGACTACCATTGGCTTAATTCTTATTCAGCATGCATCACAGATGCACACAGACAGAAACACCCAGCAAAATAAAAAGTTCCTAATAGTCTAAAAAAAGAAGAAATGAAGGAAATCTTTATTAAAATAGTCCAGAAATTGACATCTTTCAAATCCATCCATTTGACTTGTCAGACAATTAGTTAGACTTCCACAAGAGCCTTCTGAACTTTTCAATTAAATCTTTTTAAACCAAAGTTATTCTCTACCAAGATAACAGATAACATTTTCAGTTAACAGCTATCAACAACTTTAGTCTAGCAACCTCCTGGGGAGCCTTTCTCCTGCTTCAGCACTTAACCCATAAAATCCTGACAGTCTGCAATTTTTTTACCCAAAACCAAAAATGGTTACCACACTACTAATTCAAAAAGAAATGTAAAAAAAAGCCTTTTTAGATTCAATCATCAGCTTAGCAGCACCATCACTCAATAATAGCTTTTGCACAGGGTCTAATTCCACGATGCATGTGAGTTAGCTCATGCCTCTAACAGTGAAGGCTAAGCTATCTCAAACTATCTCACACCTTCCGGAAACTCCTGCTTATGAGCAGGCAAAGAACAACAACCAGTTTCCCAGAAATGGAAGGTATTCCACAGGACATTAACTCTAAAGCAAAGGAATGCATCTGTGTCCTCACGAGAAAAAATGTCTTGGATGTTGGGTAGGCTGAGAAGAGCCACAGAAAAATCTCTGCTGTCAGATGTTAGCACTATCTAGCAGGGCAACAGAAAAGGTAAGGTCCTTTTTCACAGAGGCGTAAGCATTCGTCAGTTTATAAGAAAGACTGGCAACCTCAAACAGAACTTTGATTTATATAGCGTTTGTTATTCAGAAGAAACCCCAGGAGCCTTCTAAGGCTATCAGTGAAAGAACTGCTATAAAATATGAAGAAGCCTTCACCAAAAACCCATTTTCAACACATCTAAATTACTAATAATTTATTTTAAAAGCTCTATGCAGTTCACAATTAATTTTTTATGGGAAAAAAAAAAAGCAGCACACTGTCAACTTGATGAAACCAAGATAGACTGCTCAGGCCTAGAGCTGCAAACACATGATACAGGGTTTTCGTTTGATTTAATATTTTATACAAACTTCAAAAGGCAGAAAAGACAGAACCATGAAAGACTTTCACTGTTTATTGTTCCCTTACTAGCAGCTCTGTTCTTCCTATCTTGACACAAAAAAACACGATTGAAATGTTTACAAAGGTAGCTATCTACCAAGGTTAAATACATACAGTTCCAGAAATTTTTAAATACCACTAAAAAAACCCTGCACAACAAAAAAAAAAACCCCAAACTACTTTTAAATACTGATTAAGCAAGGGTTTTTTGCAACAGAACTGCAGAATTTTTGGCTTAGTTTTTAAAATCTGTTTGAAAATTTTCTAACATAGTAACTTACAGAATAACTGTGAAAACATACAGACAACAGAGCAGTTCAGGAAGGAGGTACTGAACACTTCCCTTCTTCATCCATTGATTCGTTAAAGAAACAACCTTTTTAAATCCAGATATGAAATACTGATCTTAGATGTGAAAAAACACAACCTAGGAGCTTTCAAGCTAACTACCTAAGACTGATGGGTAGAAAGCCTACAGTGGCTGTATAACGGCACAAAGATAGCACTAGGGTTTTAGTACAAAAACAAAAATCAGGATGCTTATTAATACATTCCTCAGTTTCTAGCAGATATACCCATCATTATATGTAACAGTGGAATATTTTTTTTCTGGCTCAAAATTCTATTCCAAGAAAAATGGTGTCCTTTAATACAGCTGGGGGTTTTTTATATTTATTTTTACTCTCACAAGAAAACTAAACTTATTGGCCACACATAATAAATATTCCCCCCAAAGAACTCTGAACACGCACTGCCTCAATAGAAAACACAGAATTATTTTAGAGGGAAAAATGGAGGAAAAAATATTACCTTCTTTTAAGCCTAAAATCCACATGGTATCCAAGGCATCAATTAAGGTAAGCCCAAGTCCAAACCACTCGCTGTAGGACTTGGACAAAGGCTTCAGCTCATCATGGCCCCAGGCAAAATCCTTGTATCCTTTCCATGCATGGCGGAATGCTTCTATCACAGCCATCTGACGTTCATTTATGGGCACTGCAAAAGAAAAACAGCACCTTGCTCAAGACTTCTGCAGGGGAGTTAGGCAGCTATACCAAACACCGTTTTGCTGCATTCTACCCAAAATAAACTCTCTTGCAAACTAAATGATCAGTGTAATGGAAAAACAATCCTCAGATTATTATTTTCAGTACAGCCTTTCCACTGCAGAATAACCAGTCAGTGTTTCTGGTCAGCAATTCAGCCAGGTGGAAACAGAGATCTCTTCCTGGGAAAAAAAAGTCACTTCTGCAAATAAAACATTAAAATGTGCATAGTTGTTAGATGAGTATCACTAAAGCTCAAAGACCTGAAAGTCAGGAAATACTAGAATTCAGATTGCTGAAATCAACTGTAATTCAGCTGCTGAATACATATGCTTAACAATACAATCCTCCGCTAATTCACCCCCTACCGTTTTTTCTTCATCTTCCCTGCCTCATTCATTGCCTTTTGCTAAATTTAAAATCAGTTATACAAAATTATTTCTCTTGAAATTTTCATTTAATACAAAAAAGAAAGAAAATTTGCATTTTCCATCTTGGGCAAATCCATGTCTTTTTCCATGGTTCTACTGAAATTTTTGCTCACACTTTGCCATAAAGTTGAGCTTGTTACACACCCAACATGAAAAACTACAAGCCCATTAGCTGACATTTTGAAAAAATATAAACAAAGATTTCTAGAGTGGGAAACACCAAGCAGCATAACTAACCCCATATATACTAAGCTAGCAAAAGCCAAATACATCACATTGTAATATGCCATGTTTATCACATCAGAACTTTCTCGCATGAGCCCAGAAAGCAAAACAACAGGTTCTTTACTCCACAAGGACAGCAACTGCAGAAACACCTTCTACAGCCTTCTGGGGAGCCTTAGAAATAGTTTGGTTTTAATTCAGAGGGGAAGACACTTTCCCCGTATTTGCAGAACAAAAGGAAAACCACTGTTGAAAAAGGAAGCTGTTCCTTTCCAGCCGTCTCTCTTTAGACTGTAGTTTCCTGGAGAAAAGATAGGAATGTCTGCCTCCTCCTAGAGGCTATATTTCAAAGATTGTCACAAAAATTTATTTTCACATTCTGAAGGCTAATAAAACATGAAGGCTGACATGGTGGAATAAGGATACTGAAAGGCTTGGATGATCTAGGTAAATAATCTTTCCTACACTTTTTGTTTCCTTTAATTTAAATAAATAAAATAGATGTGTGTGGGGAGGAATTGCACAACTTCAACCATGACAGTGAACAGAAATAAAAGTATCATTAACTGTACTATTTACCTGGTTCCTTCTGGTCTTCAGCTTCCACAGATGAAGGTTTTTCTCGTTCCTTTATTTTACTAGATGGAGGTTCAGTGCTTTGGTCAGGTTCTATCACTGCTCCTCTCCAGCTGCAAATACATGGAATTGTAATTAAGACTTAATATGATCACAGAAAGTCATGCAAATAAATGAGACTTACCTCTGCATTTCTTTTTTCTCCCAATACTTTGATAAAACAGGAGCTGGATTTTGTATCAAGGAACAAAATAACTACGTTGTCCCCTAGATAATTTTTCTGTTCAAAGAAAAGTAATTTGCACCAGAGAAATTTTAATGGATTAAGAAATGTGTCTTACAGGCTCTTGGAATTTCATTAAATTATCTTGGCAATGGAATTTAATAAAGAACTTTAAAAAGAACTAAAACACCTGAGAATGCTGCATTAGAAGTATTTTGTTATCTACCAGTTCCGAAATGGTCATAGGAGCCACTAACACTAAATAGTACCACACAAATGATGATCATCAAAAAATCATGAATAAGCACAAAGGACTAGCCACTTAAAATACTTGCTTTACTACCAAGGGGTTCACAAGCCTTCCCTACCACCAGAGATGCATAAACCAGTTTTTACAGGTTTTTATGAAGAACCTCCTCAAGGAGAAGTCTTCCAGAATGGACTTCAAGTCAAGCCAAGTTCACATCAAGATCAAACAATCTCGACCATGCTGTTTAATATGTAGATATGTTGCCTTTGAGTTCACTATACGCCTCCTAAGGGAACCAGGCTTACAGGACCTTTAAAGTTTATATTGTTTACAGTCAGCATACCTTATGACTTACATAAATCTCATCATTTCATTTTTTAGTTTCCTTCTTTAAATTTTTAACTAGTCTTCACTATGCTTTAATTGCTCTCCTAAGTTTTCCTGTTACCACCTATTTAACTCTAGGAGTCATAGCCTAAGCACAGGAATAAAACACTTCAAGTCATTCTGAGAGATTTCAGATAATACCAACAGTCAAAATGCTGATGCAGGCACAGTTCTGATGCTATGATCAGCTCAGCTGTGCCGGTGCTGAGAAGAGCACAAACATACAAGAAAGCCAAGCTTAGTGTTCCAAATCTTAAGAAACTCTGCTGAACTTGTAGTCTTTTCTATATCCAAGTTACATCCCTCCAGTTATTCCCAAATCAAAAGATTTCAAACAATAATATGAGTGAATAACTTAGTATAAATATAATCAGAGCAGCATAGACCCTCTGTAAAAGATATTAGTGTATCTGCAGAAGGGTTCTTTGAACTGTGTGATTAATCTTTTTTAAGAAAGGAGCAAGCATGTCTTGTACAGTTACACACACACAACTACATACACGTCTACAGCTTCCGCCAGTTCAACCTGGGCTTACTTTTAGTGGCATCATACCCCTGACCAACACAGACACTGTAATAATTTTCCAAGTCTGACACAGGACAAAGACACTTGTGACAGTATTATTGTAGTAAATGTTGATGCACCAGCATCAATACAAAACAAACAGCAGAAACCTACAGACACTGAGAATCCTCCTGAGCATTAAGAGTGTCTAAGTGCATCAGAAATACAGACAGCCTTGTAGGGCTCCGCAGCCTCTGCAGTTCTACGATGCAAACAGTAAAAATAGAAAAGCTGCACATTCATCAAAATTAAATAAATCAGCCCAGCAATATCAACAGATGTCAGGCCAGACCTGAGAACAAATACATGCAAGGAGAGGAATCAACCTCAGACAGAGACAACAAAAAAGCCCTTACAATTTTCACTCCAACATCCAATGGATCTTGGCGGGAGCAAGGCAGGGAGGAACTGTAACTTGCTGGAAACATTTCTACCTGATAACAGATTTCTCCGTTTTCTCTTCTTTATCAGCCTGGACTGGCTCTTCTACAACCCTGCTGGTATCATGTCGGGTCTTCAGCCTCACATCCCTCCATGGTGGCTTGATCTGAAGATTGGAAGGACCACGCCGAACATGAGGCGGTTTTGGCGGCTTCTGAGAAAATAAAGGAAAAAAAAATGCTTGGTGTGTTGCAGAGATGGTAAAATTTCATACCATAAATCAACAGCATTCTACTGTTAAACATAACTTCAGATAAATCTTATTTTGATATCGTATCAGGATGCAAGTTCTGCCCTGAATGGAAGGTACGCTAAAGACCTTGGGGTTTTGTTTGTTTTAAACTTTTGGTAAAATTATCCAGTTCTTTAGTTCACTCTGATAAATTACTTTTAAACTACCTCTACTGCTACCAGATATTAATTTAACACAAGGCACTGCCAAGGGATTGTAAAGATATTTGATTCCATTTTACAGTAAATTTTTATTAGAATTAGCAAAAAGCATGCAAAAAAAAAAGCTTACACAATGACAGTGTTAGGTAATACCAAGAATTACTATACAGTAATACACGTGTATTTATTCACGATGAGGGAAAGATTTAATACAAAATTTTGTATTCATTAACTGGAAATCCCAAAATTCATGAGGTAAATACATTAAGAACACCAACACCACAGTAACCAGTATTCCTCTACTCCACACAGCCAGTTCATGTTTCTTTCCCGTCACATCCCCCACAAATGTAACCCTTCAAAACCTACTAACATCTGTTCTATTTGCTGCTATTTTTCCAGCTACCAGAAAAGCTATTCCAACTCATTGTGACACTGTACCCTACATCTCATATTCAGCCATGACTCTACTTAGGGTCCTCACAAAAGCAAGACTGACATCCAGAGCGCTCCAAGTCCAAACAAATTAATCACAGCAGCCAAGTGAAGCCTCAAGTAAGAGGTCACTGTGACCTAAAGTACTGGCACTCCTAGGTATATCAGTGATTAAGAAATAGTATACTGAACACTTAAATAAAACGGTAAAGAAATACTATACCAAAGCCCTTCCTGCAAGGGGAGCATTCCACCCAGAGCAGACTTTAACTCCAAGTTATAACTTCTTTCTCCTCAACAACTGTTGGAACCAAGCACTACCTGCAGTTTTCACAAACTCTTTGGTAGCTTTATAACACTCATTTCTTCCCATAGTACCTGCGGTGAAAGCTCTGGGTGGTTTCCAAGGCTGCCATCTGCTTTCTGGGGTGCTGGTAGAACAGCTGGATTTGCCAGCTTTAATCCAGGAATTTCTGGTTCTGTTGTCTGATCATCCAATGATTTGTTTGTAAGACCTAGACACACAAAACTGCTCAGCACAAAGAATCAACAGTTCAGGCTCCAGCTAGAAAATAATAAGTTTGCTGCATTCACATACTAGATTTGCCTCCAAAAAGCATTTCCATTCACAAAACATTAATAAAAACACACTAATTGTTAGATACAAAGTGTCTTTTGGTATGAACACTCTCCCTAATGTACAAAGAGGCTGCTAAAAGGCACATGCTTTTTTAATTGCCATTATTTTAGCTTCTCAATACAGCCAATAAGATAATATCAAAGGTAAATATGCCTTTGTATTGTAGAAAAGCTTGTAATTTCTAATCTGATGGACAATCAAAACCAAGAGAGGATTGTCTTATCCTACTGTTTAGGTTTGGGTTACTGATATCTACATACATACTTAATAAAAGAAAAACTCACAGCCTCCAAATCTTAATCAACTAAAACAAAGTTGCTCTAGTCAAGGTAAACAATGAAAAGGCATATGAAAAACATTTCTGATTAAGCAGAAACAAGTCATTGAAATATGTCACACAAAGTCATCTCACAACTGCGCTTTAATGGATATGCCCAGTCATTGTCCATAAAAATTAAAACTAGTTATAAGAACTACAACAATCTCTTAAATGTAACACCACATTCCGGTATTTCTGAGCTATACAGAACACATACTTTTCCATGGTTCCCCCATGCTTGTGTATGAAATGACTCCACAGACTGCCAAGAAGGCAAACAGGAAGAGAATTATGCTCCGCTGTAGTCGAGACAGCTGCTTCCATTTCTTTAGGAGAGAAAATAAGTAAGAGGTAGAATATTTAGCACGACATTAAGAGCCTGCTCAGTCAAAAATAAACTCTTATCGGTTCATTCAGAGCAAGCAACACAGAACTGAGTAGGTTTAATTTTACCCTCTGTTTCCAATTGAAGACATCCATTGCTTATTTTCTTTGACAACAGAGAAAATAGAAATGTAAGGTGTTAGCATATGGCACAGCAGGCTCAGAGAAACATCACAGCCACTTGCTGCAAGAACCTCAGAGACTGCCAAGTGCCAAGACTCCCAGAGAGCATCACCTAGAGTGTGCTGACTTTCATCACAACCTTCGCTGGCTGACCTGTACTTCTGGCCAGAGACCAACCAGGAAATAAGCCAAAAGCCTCTTTCCTCCCTTCTGGCTAGGGAAGTACTGCAGAACATATATGCAAAATAAGAAACAAAAGAAAGTGGTAGGAAAACTGAAAATGTTACTAGAGTGAAGAAGAAAGGCTCAAAATAAGCTAAGCACCAGTCACTGGACCAGAAAAGCCAGGCACCCTGCCTCTGACAGACCTATGTGGAAGTGTCACACAGAACAGGTCCTGCCACCACAAATAAAGTCACCAACCCACAGCAACATGAAAACGAAGTAAACAAACAGAACAACGAACAAGACAAAACCACAATGTCTTCAAGTTTAGTCCTGGACAAAAATGTGTTTTTAAAACTGAAGTATATACAACAAAATCACTAAAAGTCAGACAGCAAATGCTACATTAGCCCGAGAGAGGTTTCCTCCATTTAGCGAGAGAGCAGTTGGAGTTAAACATTAACTGCTAAATTACCATTTTGTTAGTTTTTTAACAGTCCTATCAAAACTCACCAGAGCAGCATTTTGCTTCTAATTCCTTGTTTTGGTGTACAGAGACAGTGCTTCAGGGCCAATCCTACACTTGGGAACAACCCGCAGTTTCCTACAAACCACTCTACACCCCACAGCAATTCCCATAGTCCTCATCCTCTTAAAAACAACCAGAGGCTGCAAATGTTTCAGTGAAGAACTGTCAATGTGCTCACACTGCCGAGCCCCACAGCACACATTTCCCATTTTCCTCCCACGCTGCTGACTGCACAGTAATCCTGTACACCCTTTCCTACGCACACAAGATGCTGATCCCACTCCTTTGCCTTCAGCTCTACCTGCACGGCCAACCACATCATCATCTCCCAATTGCAGAAGGATGCTTGAAGCCAGCAGCTCTCTGTTTCCTCAGGGTAGGATGGGAAAAGAGGCAATGACTGTGGGGTCCTGGGACAGGTAGGAATGAGGCACAAGAATACAGGAAGGCATTCACTACCATCTTTCTTTGTCAGCAAAAAAAGTATAAGGATAAAAAGAAGGGTGAAACACCTTGTGCCCTATCCTCACATTTCCCTAGCTGTTAATGTGTGTCCCGAAACAAGCTCTTCATACGCTTCTTCCAACCACGTGTAAAGCCTCTACAGGTGGCTATACCTCATCTTCTATCTGCAACAAGGGTTATCTTGTCCCTTTTTCTTACACTTTCCCACCCTACCTCTCCAGCCCAAGACTCCCACCCACAGTAAAGCTGCCTGCCCACTCCCTACCGCCAAGCAGACAAGGAGGTCACTTCCACACAGCTCTGCTTGAGACTTCTCACACTCAGCCTTCCCCACAAAAAGCAGAACCATTTCCTTTCCTAGGGCAGAGGACAGGGCTCCCCTTCAAGCCCTAAAACAGGAAGCAAAGGCACCAAGACCAAATCTCACCGCCCCTCCACTCCTGCCCAGAGAGCGCAGCGTTGCCCCCCAAATGCCCACTGGCAGAGGCAGGATTCCCCTCAAATGCACACCGTATTCCCTCACCCCGGCTTTGTTCACAAAAATTAAGATATGACTTAGAGCACTCTCCACCAGCCTGCACTCCACAAACCCCTACCAGGTGGGGAGCTGCCACCCAAACACTGCTCTTCTCAGAGCCCCCAACCCGGGGCCACCCTCCCCAAGGCCCAGGGCACCCCCATCATCAAGCGCCCGCCCCCCCCCAGCTCGAACTAGGGGGTCCCAAGCCAGGACCCCCAACACACAGTCCAGCTGCGCCCAAGCCCAGGGACACCCCTCATTGCCCGCTCCCTGCAGCCCACTCCTCCCCAGCCCAAGAGCCCCCCTCGCTGCCCCCTGCTCCCAGCGCGGGGGTACCCACCGCTACCCGCTCCCTCACGGCCCGGAGCCCCCCGCGGCCCGGGTCCCCTCACGGCCCCGAGCCC
>WEKW01024664.1:150372-170133 GCA_013389905.1 Sula dactylatra | reverse complement strand
CCGCCCGCCGAGGGTGCCACGGGGGGCCGCGGCCTTCGGCCTGGGCTTGTCCCGAGGCCGAGCAAAGCCAGCAGCCATCCTGGCACGGGCCCCGCCGCCGGGCGGGGGGCTGCTGGTGTTTCGGGACTGACTTTCTTTCCCTCTTCCCCCTCGCGTTACCTGCTTTCGCCACGTAGCCAGGCGAGGACATCAGCTGCCTGGGCAGGAAATGAGACGTAAGAGAGGCTGGGAGCCCTCGCTTTTCACCTGTGTTGTGAGATTATAATATAGAGACCAGTCACAGAAACATCGGCATGAAAGAAACGTAAATGGAAATGTGCACGTGGGAGGGCATCAGGCAAAACAACAATTAACAGAAGGGCCTGCGCACTCCTGTCAGCCAAGCTCAGGGACGTGCAGTTCCCATCCAGCCCAGAGAACCACACTCTAGCAAGAACCACGCAGCACAAGGCACTGCGCCCCGACAAGAAGAGGGTGCACCACGGACGCCGTTGCTCCTCCTGCCAGGAAGGTGAGCACAGTGAAAGAAACCCCCAAACAACTGCTGACTCCCAGGGGACAGGGAAGAGCTGTCTAATGTCATTATTACCCATCAGTGAGAGCCCCAGAGACAGGTCTGACAGCTGGCATCCCTCATCCTCTGCATCACACACACACAGTCCTGGGCAGACAACACGGGCCCAAGAGTGAAAACTGAAATCTGCGAGAGGATGTGTGTGAGTGGATGAAAAGCAACTTAAGTGGTAGTGCAAATAAACCCTTCCACAAGATCTGGCACTGAATTTAGGTACTCAGCAGGATCCACTTGTCCCACTCACTCCCTTTCCTCACCTGCTTCTCCATAGACTCTCAGCCCTTCATCACTCCCTGTGCAAATAGTTCTCTGCATCTTCACTGGGGCAGAGGAGGGACATTATCGGTGGGCATAGAAGAATAGGGAAGGGCACTGTTTAGTGACATACACATTCAGACCCACAACATGACTGTGGTTTTGTAATAACCATTACTTCTACATCAGGTTCTGAGTCCAACAGGAAAAAGAAAGTGTTGAAGCAGCCATGGACTCCTGCTTTAAGTGCTGGCACTGAATTTACCTTCAGCTGTGCATAACTATTCAGTTAACATGCATCATTTGAGCCTTTAAATTTGTAATCCACTTCACACTGGATTTCCAGATAAAACTGAAAATCGGCTGGTTTACTGAGCATTTCATGATTAGAAAAACTAAGCAAACAAAACTCTGGTAGATCTGAACACTCTGCAAAAACAAGCAGAGGAACAATTTAACAGAAGACCGCGCCATGCACTCATTTTTAGTATTTATTTTCCTATCACAGGAAACTACTGATTCATGTAGCTTAAAAACACATTGAAAACCCCAGCAGCCTTCATATGGGTGCCAGGAGAGAAACGTGGGGTGGAAGAATATCTACTTCTGACCTTTGCTGGGTTCAGCACTGAACCCCCAAAAGGACAATCTGTCATTTGTGAAAAATTACTAACTTCCCCTCCTGATTGTTCTATAAATAGAGCCCCATTTTAAAAGTGCCTGTCAACAGGAAGCCAAGCAGAAGTTGCACCACAGTGAGTGCTCATTACCTACACAACAGCTGTGAAAGCCTGACTCAGATCCAGATCACTCAAATCTACTTTAAAGAAAAAACACACACCACCCACAATTAAACTCCCTCCCTTTGGCAAACTGAGTTGAAAAGCTTAAAAAAAACCCAAAACCCCAAAAAACAGGACTGCAGGCAAGAACAGTGTCTTCTGTTTTCCGATGAAAAAATACATCCCACAACGTCAAACCCCTCTGCCAAGTTCCACATCCCCCTGTACATCTGAGGTGTGGGCACTGTAGCCTCCAGCCATGCCATCAGTGACACTGTCTCAAGTGTCCTGCAGCTGTGGTGACAACACCCATGACATGTAGGGACAAAGACAATTGTATTTTCCTCATGAACAAGAGACACAGACAGACACACAGAAATCACTGTAACATCTTTATTAGGCACTTAGGTATCCAAAAGTTTCTGGAGTACTACAGGACCTCCCTTTGTTTCAGGTACTTTTTTCATTTCATAATGCATACTGAAATTACTTTGTTACATACAGGACAGATTTTTGTTTTTTAAAAGTTCTCTCAAAATTCTGTCTATGTTCCAGTTTAAAATGTGAGGAGTCATAGGAAAAAACCCAACAGACAAGGCATTAAGCATTCTAATTCAGCTTCTCCTTAAAAACAACCTCTAAAAACCACATCAGCAGCTCAGTGTACACAAGATTAAAGCACATGGAAACTGAAGTTTCAAAAGAGAAAGCACTTTAGAAAGAGCAAAAGAAATAGCCTTTCTCTATAGCACAGTACAGTTTAAAACGAGTATGTGCCTGAATCAACAAGCAATACTCACAGAGGTACAACACAATTTGTTCGCAGACATAAAACTTGACTGACAGGAATGGAATGACCTATAGAAACACTGCGAAAAAAATTACATAATTGAGTATAAAGGACAAATGCTTCATTTATATCAAAAATGGGAATTACTGGCTGCACATGCAAAATGAGGTAATCAGAACTGCCATTAGCTGGTTTGCATGCACAAAAGGCTCATTACTTATGTGCATGCAGATATACTTCACACCTGAAAACCCTGCCATTGACATTTAGATGCTTTCTTTGGAAAACATGAGCCTACTTACAAACTGTATTTACTCTCAAAGCCATTTTTATGCTTCTCCAACATTCTGAATACAGTTTCAGGAATTACAGAAAGCTATGCAAGTTATTTAAAAGATTTATGCTTAATAAAACAGCATCAGCAATTCCTCAGTAGAAGCAGATGCATGAAATAACAATGTTCCAGTTGAGGCATCTTCCTCACCACCTTCCTTAACACCTGATTTAGAGGAAAAGTATAGAGTCCTCCTCAAGCGAAGGCCACCCAGCAGTGCACCTGAAGCATCCTCACCATTGCTGAAATGACTTTGGCGTGTTCAACACAGGTTCTGCAGCAAGCAGGTGCCCACCTGGCACAAGCTTGCCGGGGCAGTGTCCAAAGGCTGAACAGGAACAATCATTTGTGGATCACTGCCACCCTGGGATCCCTCGGCTAGCGCCAAGTTCACATGCTACATATGTTCTGGCAATTAGCGTCCTTAATTAGCTGACACTTACCTTTACATTATGGTTAGTAATACATTTAAAAGGAAGGCATCTAAAGAACTATTTTATAAGCAAAAGAGTGCTGGAAAACTACCTGGCCAGAATCTGTAGAAGCAGAGGCTGGTGTTTTACTGTATACACTGGTTATGCTGGGATTAAGTCTTTTTTTTTGTGGGGGGGTGGGATTAAATTCTATCATCAGGATTTGTTCCTCTTATTACTTTCAGATACTTTAAAAGAGTCCCCTTTGAGAGATATGGTATACATTAAACAGAAAAATGAAAAGATAAATGTTTGTTATCTTACAAGAAGAGCAGAGGGTTGTTGTAAAAAACTCATCTTTTTTTTATTAAAAAAAGCCAGGTCAGTACAGCTATAAAGAGTAATCAGTCTAAGCTGTGTATTTACTTATGTTTTCTTGGAATGGCACCAGCGAGCCTCGATATGCAAACTGGTCTGTTCTGCTTTGGAGTCCAACCTCAAGCAACACTTACAGCAGCTTCCCTACCTATAGCAGACTCCTCTGTATGAGCTGATTAGAGGATGCAACTGCTGAATTGGATCTTCCAACCAGCACAGGATTAGGGAAAAGACAGATCAAATTGATTCTTCAGCTGTGCACACAATTTAAAAACAAAACAAAAAAAAACCAAACACAACCCCACCAGCACAAACAAGATACCTAACAAGGCACTGAACAGATTTAATCTTCATGGATGCAAAGCTGATTTATTAGGCCCTGACTGGCTCTTCTACATATTCATATGCACAGCAAATAAGAAATATAAAATCTGTTTGGTACCCAGAAGGCATTAATCTTCATTCATATTCAAGTCTGCAAAACAGACTGAGGTAAAAGGCATAGCCTTCAGAGTCACCAAACAGAACTGCTGAGCACGCACGTGTGTGTAAACACAACTGCGTTGTCCCAAACAAGGATTTGGCATCGAACCGATACTGCAAAGCCATTTTTTTTTTATAATGCACTTCATACTGACATTTAAGTAATGTCAGTTCTTATAATGGATCTGACAGACAGATATCTGATTTGAGGAGGAAAGGCCTCCCTCCTCTTCAAGAATTTCTTAGCATTTCCCCTTTGTTTTCATCAAGTACAAAGGGAGAAGGGAAGTCTTTGTTCTTCATGTATGCCTCCAGACCCTGAGAACATGTGAAAACAGCACTGTTAGGTCATAAACACATCAGACTGGTTACCTGCACTATTTTTAAGTCTATATAACGTCCTCAAAGAACAACTGACTACCGTTAAAGTTAAAAGGTCACAGCAAGGACAGACAACAGCAACAGTTTCCCCAGTGACAGAGATGGAAAGCATTTCAGCCCCAAGCCCAGGGCTCATGAAGGAAAGGCACCGATGAACCGTAAAACAATGGATCTCAGAAACAAGCTTCCTGGGGAGGGGCAGGCATGAGAAGGTATGTCCTTAACTCACATTATAACAGTCCTAGCAAAGAAAAGTCAACTTAAATTGCCTTGTTTTCATTTTGTTCTTACAATGCATCGATTGCCATGAGTTCCCTACCTGCGAAACCTAGCAAAGATGTAAAGCTTTATGAATGCCCTTCCCCACAGTGCCCACATATCCTCCTGCAATCCACGATTTCTCACCCTGTCTGTCCAACACAGGGAAGCTCCTCTTCTCACTGCTAAATGGAAGCAGCTTTCCCAGGACCAATTATTTTCAGAGAGACAAACTTGAGAAATCTGTTCTAAGACATGGCTTCTCTAAAGCCAATGCACATATCACACTTCTCATTCAGTATTCACTCACTGTGGGAGACAGGCACAAATTAGCATACAACTGAATACAGTGACCCCGTGGACTTTGTAATTTGAATATTCTGCACTTTTCATTCAGAAGATCTCAAAGTACTTGTGAGTCTTAATGAAACTGTGCAGCCTTGCTGTAAATCTGATTTTACAGACGGCTAAAACTGAGAGTGAACAAACTGCTGAAGAGTATGCCATAGTGGAACCACGAATGTAACACAGAGCCCATGTCCTAGTTCCCTTGATCTTACCATTTCTCAGCAAGCCCAGGCTAAAGAATCCCCAGTGTTTGGAGGGAAATCAGACACATACCTACACACTCTTAAAATACCTCCATAGATAGTTTCTCACCTCTCCAAAGTAAGACACTAATGGAGAAATCTCACACACAGCTGGAGGATCTTCAGTTCCTGAGAGACTAGAGAAGAGAACACAGGATTAACTTCTTGCTATGCTTAAAAAACAGTGCATCATCTTCGAAAGATTAGGATATCCGGAAGGCTAAAACATTTGTTATGTTCACATGCACCAGACATTATTTGAACACAAAGTGTGAAAATAAAAGGGATTTAGCAGGTCCCAGATATTTCTCATCAAAACAAGAACACCGCTTTTACAGAGGTGCTTTTCAAGTAAAATGAACAGCTTGTGCGTTTATTAAACTATGAGTTGATGAAGTACAGCCCCACAGAGTAAAAGCAGCTTCCCATTCACCATGATGCAGGAAGCATCTGAATTGGAAACTGCTATAAAAGCTGATCCTTAAGCCCTCCTGAGAACCTTGTTGAGCTTTTAAGCACAGTGGCCATATTCAGAAAAGCTGGTGAGGACTACAAATTAGAATTCCTTGGGCTGGCTAAACCCAGAATGATGGAAAAGGTTGCCCCTGCCTAAAAAGTTGCTATAAGAGGAGTCAACTCATGACCCCAAGGGCAGGAATCTCTGCCAGAGATAAAGCCCAGAGCACTGTGCGTTACTGTCCAGAGCACTCGCAATCACTGATGGAGCAGGAGCTGTCATAGACATTACTCTGCATGTTCAGAAAAGACCAGCTGAATGAAAATCATGCAGAGTCACCCTGCGATCAAACTAATGCCTGGTTTTGTAGAGCACAGTACATACCGTTAGCTAGCTGGCATGCTTGGGCAGCCACAGGCAGACAAGCTGTGAAGAAGGTCACAGAGGTGCGTACCTGAGTTTCTCCGGTATCCTGCAACCATTTTCGTCCAGAAATCTGGCCCCAGCCTTGAGAGCCCAGCGGTAATGCTGGGCCAGGAGGGCTTGCCGAGCAGTGGTAGGAGTGTCTTTGTCAGCTGTGTCGGCATTTTTTAGTGGCGAGAACTCCTCTTCTCTCAAAACTTCAAATGCCACAAAATTCCTACCAGCAAAGGGGAGAAAATAACGATGATGAGAAGCAAAGCTAGCTATCAGCCCTGTTGATGCAACAACAACTTTCATGGGAAAAGGCTTATATATATTTTAGGGAGCAGCAATGTATGCAGCCTGCAGTCAAACTAAGGAAAGCCTAGCTCCCACCTGAAGAGCAAAGAAGTACCAGGGCTGTATGATGGAAAAACACAAGCCCAGTCTCTTTGGGAACATAACAGCAGCCACATGATCATCCAGAGCTGTGCACAGGTGAGAGGAAAAGCAACAGTTTTGCAAAGATCCTACAGAAACCTCTCCAGGCACTGAGGCTTGTGGACAAAAAGTCTCAGCTAAGAGCACATCAGGATGGAGAAAGCAGCGATGCCTGAAGCTCAGACGCAGCGCCGAGCTGTGTGGCTCACTTCAGAGCATCGCACCCCTGCTCCAAGAAACGGCCACTCCGCCTGGGAGTCTGCAGACAATGATCAGCTGAGGACACCAGCTCCCAGCGATGAAGAAGCAATATGGGAGGATTCACAGTTGAATTTTAAGTACAGCTGTTTACCAGAAATGGAATGCAAATTAAAAAAATCCCACAGCAGCATCTGTGCATTTCATGTGTGAAGAGCAGCTGCCAAGCTGGTTTTGCAGTATTATTAACAAAACACAAGGAATCACTGCTTGCAAATGAGTCCTTTCAAAGTTCAGAACTCGGCACTATTTCCATCACAATGGTTTTGCCTTTGGTATGATACTTCTTCACTGAACACATGTCAGGAAACGGACACCAGTTCAAACCTTGAGCTCTCTATCCTAAAGTAAATCCTCTAAAACAAAATAGACTATCCCCAAACAAAAGTAATTCAGTTTGCCTGAGGCCTCTTTTGGCCATTTATTTCAGCCTAAAACAGAATTTGAGACGTCAGAAAATAAGTTTTATAAGAACAATTATGCTAAATTCCTAAATTATTAAAATCCCACATTCCCTAAACGCAAAGCACCCCTGACTGTGCTAACACTGTGACGCAGGACCCTCAGCTATGTTTTAGAGCTTGGCAAGTCAACACTGACAGTTCCCACAGCAACAGTAACTCAGGCCCACAGTGCTTAAGCAACCTGTTTTCCAAGCACAAAGGGTGTGAGCTGAGCCCTGGCGTAACATACACCGAAAACATAACCAGAGCTGCAGTTACCATGGAAGCCGCAATCCTGAAAGACCCAATTTTTACAAGTCTGAATACTCCAGCATGGGCTTGTATTAAACATTGGTTTTGCGCTCAGTTTCCTTTTTTTAACTCTTTTCTTTCCTAGGGCTGACAGAGGCTGGTCCAGCCAACACATCCTCAGGGAAACGAACAGTTCTGGGAGCATGGTCAGAGTAAGCCTGGCTACCACCAGGCACCCTGTGACTGCACCTCTCAGAGCCTGCGGCATTACTGTTGTGTTGGAGCTTAGTGTAGATCCAACAGCCTTTCTAACAAGCCACCCACAAACCACGTGCTCCCTGGCAAGGCCTGTTACAACCTACAGTCGTTCAAACAAACATTGAGAAAGGGAGGAAAAAAATAAAATCATGTCTGCCACTAACTTAGAGAACTGGAACACATCAAACACAAACTTCTCCAGCTTTATCCCGTTTGGTTTTAGCGGTTTTACCAGATTTCCCCCCTCATCAATGTAGGGCACCTTCTTTATGGCTACATGATGCCTCAGCTGTGGCTCGTATTTCCTGCAAAAGGAGAAGAAACCAGGTAATTTACTTCATGCCCACTTAGAAAAAAGTAGTACACTTCTGGAAAGCTGATGGCTTATTACTGCTCTGGGTCATCTCTCAACTGTTGTGGGTGTTGCTGACTCCAAATTGACCCAAGTCACATCCAGGGAACACTTCACTGAGCAGAGCAGCCCAGCTAGCAGCACTCCCTGTACCAGTGGGACAGGACAGGGTAAAGCAAGAGGAGAGGGAGGACCTAGCATCAAGCTGAAATTGCAGGCAGAGATGAAAAGAAGGTAACCCAAATTGTTATCTGATCAGGATGACAGTGGAGCAGAGCAGATCCCTCACACAAGGGTAGATCAAGCTCTTCAGGAAGGTCGTACAGCTGCTCACTGAATGCCCAGCATCACATCCCCATCTCCCAGTACCAAGGTACAGAGTCGTCCCCCAGCTTCACCCTCTCCCTCTACCTCTGTTGTCCCAAAGGATGGCATGGGTGACATTCCCATTGAAAATCCTCAGTGTGGGGCTGCATCACTGACCACACTGCAGCCCACGTGGCTGCTCACCCTTGCAGACCCAGGAAGGTCATGCACTGGTATCTCTCAGTCGATTTAACTCAGCAAAACATGCAACCTCTTCATTGGGTAAGGCCTGAAAAGCATGCTGGGTCTGTCAGAAAGCAGACACAACTGTTTTGAAATGGTTGGAGGAGAGAAGAGGTGAGGAGCAGAGCAGGAGGTACCCGTAACTGAAATCATAAAGTGGGAAACAGGAACACCTTCTCTTGGAGGCATTTCTGGGCTGCACAGCTGCCTAGCAGGTCTGCTGGAACTTACTGGGCCACTGTCTCCAGGAACTCAACTGTGAAGAAATGGTTGCAGATATTGCCAGTGCTGTACATCAGACCCCCATCGGGGCTTTGTTGCTGAGCAGTCTCCAGGCTGATCTCGCTGTACTCCACCACCTGGTAGACCCCATCCACACAGCACACCACCCCAACAGGCTCTGTGGGGTAGGCCTTCTCCACCACCTGCAGCCACAGGACAAAGGGCTATGACAAGGAGGAAGAAAATCCCAGCACTATTCCAACTCCCACATACAAACAATCCTATAGGCTGCTGCACGCTGATCCTCCAGCACCTCGGGAGCACGGGCAGGGCAGTGCTGGGTGTATGGAGTAGCCTGGAGCACATTTTGCCCAACAACTGGGCATAAAACCCAGTACTCGACCACTTAATTCCACAGTTGCTCAGAAGACAAACCAGTTAAAAGAAATCAGCATACTGTGGGGTACTTTTCTTATCAAGGACTGGGACCTGGCATTTAATGAAAAATGTTTGCAGCTATTAGCTTTCAGCTTCCTATTTGCACAGTGTTAATGATTTGTAAAACATGACCCAGTCCAATACGGCTTCTAGATGGCCCAAGTGCCTTTGTAGAAAGGGCAGGGCATAAAGGGGAAGCAATTCCAGTTTGTAGTTTCCAGTGCAGTTACAGTCCCTGCTCGAATTGAAGGTTACTTTTCCACAGTGCTCTTGGAAGAGGGGAGGAGGACACCCACAGGTAGGGATTCTGAATGCAACACAGGCAGCAAGCAGCTCCCCTAAATCTGCTTGGAGCAAGCTGCTGTTGGACAGAGGCCTGAACATCCCGGTTCATCTCAGCTCACCCTAGCCAGCAGTTTCCAAGCATAATCAGACCTTAACTCCCCATGGGGAAATGGCCCAGCATTAACACCACCTCACCTTTGCACCGCAATCTGCCCCTTTGGAAACACAGAAGCCTATGAAGACTGGATCTGCCATTTTCACAAGGATATTGTCCACACAGTATACATGGACATACTGGATTCCACGCTGCTTCATGTCATCCAAGATCTTATTATCCACCAAAGCACGGTATAAGCCACCATTGCCATCTATAATGCAAGAAAAAAGAGAAAGCCCCAGTTTATTAGTGACTTTGTGGGGGTTTTGTGGCTAACAGAGCAAAAACTGAAAGTTCTGAATGAACTTTCTTCAACAGCAAAGCAGGGAATGCTTTCTAGCCAAGAGTCAGTGCTACCAGATTTTATTTCCAGCTCTGCCACACAGTTCAGGCAAGCATGTTCTCCTCCGCACGCCAGCTCCCTCACCTGCAGAGCAGGACCATGGGGACCAGTCTCACAGAGAAGCACTATGAGACCTTATGAAACTTTGTAAGATCCTCAGAGGGAAAACACTAAAGGGCAAAACATTATACAGAGGGTGGGAAAAGCCTGTTACATTTCTCCTGTTCCAGTGCAGAGCAAAAGCATATTTAAAACTCAGCCTGGAGAAAAAGGCTAAAATAAATCTTACTCTGTTTATTTTTCCCCTGCAACTTCCCGATGCCTTTCTAAAGGCTTGAACTGCAGCGGCACAAGAGACACCTGCACGTTTGTTCATCACAGATCACCCTTTCACGGTTCCTCCTTTGACACCCCTGTGAGCTCAGGAAAAACACTCTGCAGCCACAAAAGCGCATCGCTGCAACATGGTCCCAACCGGCTACCTTCACTGAGTCTCTTACCATGTCCAGGTTAAGAGAAGAACTTTACTAGGTAAGACACTGCAATCATTTCGGAAAGAGTTAATCTTGCTGCTTTTTTACCCATTTCCAGCTATCAGCCTTGAAGAGGAGACAGCACCCCAGGGACCTCACGCACAGCCCTGCTGATGCATGTTGTTCCCAACCTGCAGCTGTCCCACTCCTAATACTGCCAGTACTCCCAGGCTTTGATAAAATCCATGTGCTGTGGGCAAATCTCCAGGAAGAACTAATCAGACATTGCTACACTCTTGACTACCAGCCTGAAACTTTTAACTGAACCCTCCCACGCTAATCAGAAGCATTAATGTTGACCTCCAAAGACCACTCTGTGTGCCAAGGCTGGCTGATGGATAGTAGCAGTTATCGACACATATTACATCACTGCACCATGTAAGGGTGAACAACGGGGTACCTGGAGCCATAGCAATTTTCCCCTTCTCCTCCAAGATGGCCTTCCCATCAAAGGTGACAGCGGGCAGCATCCTCTGTTCAAACATGACCACGTTGGATCTATCCAGGTTGAAGTAGTCATGTTCTACAAAGAACTCCTCTGTAGGCCCCAGCGTGAACTCACTTGTCATGATGTACCTGGGTAGGAATGGGAGCTAAGCAATGAGCAAGAAAAGCACAGCAAAAGACAAAACTAAAAATGGAACACAAAAGGGAAGAAACTCAAGAGTGTTAAATAAAAGCTACTGCGGTATCCTGCGGTATGCACACTTCCCAAACCCTGGCTCAGACCAGGCAGTGATTTCATAAAGGTATTTCTTCATAGTCTAACAAAGAACACTTAGCAGAAAACATTCCCAGAAGCATGCCACAGCGCCTTCCTCTCTCTCACCCACTACATCCCATAGGGAATTCATATTTTGCACCTTGCACAGAGCTAGTCTCTTTTGAAGCCTGGAGGCTTTTGAAAGCTAGGAGCAGCCAGGAGAGATGGCAGCCAGCTGTAAACAATGACAGCAGGAGGTGGCCTGAAAATGGAGCATGACAAGCATTTACAACTGCGAGGGGAAGAGTTTTTTTGCTGTGGCAGAAATTGCAGGCAAGGGAAGGCGGAGGGTCTTGGAAGTTCTATGCGATCCCTCCCTCCGTGCAGAACCTGAGAAAGCACAGCACAAACGGATGAAGTCTCTTGCAAAGGATCTGAAACAGGCACTGAAAAGTGCTGTTTATAGTGTTGTCAGGGTCTGTGCTTGAAAAGACAGCACAGTACAGTAGATAGGGTAGTGATTCAAGGGCAGTGCTCAGTCCGTCAGGTCTGCAGACACAGATCGGCCACTTTCCATCCCTGCGCACCCTCCTCCAGCTGCTGGCATCACAAATCCTGCCAACAAAAAGCTCTCCCCTGACGTGTCTCTGCACAGCACCCAGCAAAGTGCTTCTGAAAGACAATGCAGGCAAGACTGCAACACAAAGACACCTGCACGGTAGGTCTGTGGCTCCAGGTCACCTACCAGGGAATGGCACACTTGCAGTGGTGTCTCTGGCCAGCGAGCTGCTCCACTTTGCGGATTCTTTCTGCTTGGATCTGATACAAGGTCTTGCCACTGGGCAGCCCCACGTTGTACATGCCCTTGGGATAGCTCACTCCCAGGCGAGTTCCTTGTCCTCCAGCCAGAAGCAGCACTGCCACCTTGTTCTGTGAGATCTGATGCAAGCCTGAACAGGAGAAAGAAGCCCAAGGGAACATAAGAATCACAAAAGCAATCAACACCCCGTCCTCTTCTCCTGAGCCCTTCTGCAGAGCTCAGGCAGCAGCCAGAAGCTGCCATTTCAATGCCCACTGCTGGCAGTTCAGAGAGAAATATGATGCCGCATACAACGCTAAAAAATTCATTTCACCTCTTTGATGCAGCAGTTTCCTCACCTAAAGCAGTGAATGGTGTAACAACAGCCATGAGTTGCAGCTTAGCAGGTTCAAACTGGACATTAGGATAAAAACTCTTTACTAGGAAGGTGGTGCAGCACTGGAAAAAGACATCCAGAGAGGTGGGGGATGTCCCTCCCTTGAGGTTTTCAAGGCTTACTTTGACAAAGCTATAGCTGACGTGACCTACGGCTGGCTACAGACCTATTCCAAATAGGGGCTGGACTAGAGACCTCCAGCGGTCCCTTATCACCAACATTTCTACATCCCAAAGAAGTGAAGTCTCATCATCTTCAGTAAAGCATAAGAATTTCTGGGATCTGCCTTAATCAACTATCTGTACATGCACTCCAGCTTCTGTTCGGCTGCAGTCAGGACTAATAATGCAGCCAAGCCTGCAGAAGCCACAACTTCCACAATCTAATTAAAAACAATATCATTTCTCCTGACAGACCAGGAAAGTCCAGAACTTGGGGAAGAACCAGACCACATAATAAACACACGGCTCATTCACAGTCTTTATTCCCTGCCTTCTCTCAAGTCAGCATCACAGTGATGACTGGCAACCATGAGAAAGAGTTTTCCTTAGGGAACACTTTGTATTCCTCCAGGAATGCAGTGAGCTCTGGGACTGCCCAGGTCAAAAACCACAGTTCTGCTTGCAACTTAACGCAAGAAGTCTACCACACATCGCCAAGTCTGCCACTGCTCCCTGCGGTCCAGGACAGCCCGTGCTTCAACCCAGCCTCCAAGGAGAGGACAAACACCCAACTTTTAACCATGTCTGGGACTAAAAGATTCCTGACTTGGACTGAAAGACACAGGGATCAAAGATATTGAATTAGAAGAAAAACAGGATTGTTCTCCTGCTGATCTTTAAATAATTAGCTGTTTAAATGAGCAATAGAGGGAAAATACCAATTGCTGCTATAGCAACCTGGTTTGATTTTAATTCTGTTCAAGAGTCTAGCTTTCAGCAATAAAAACAGACACAAGTCACCCATGACATTGCAGTAATACTATTGACCTCCCCATGCTTAAAAGTTTCAGTTCCACCACAGCAGTAACACCATGTTTCTGCCCAAATATACCTTTTCTGAAAAGGCTGGTAACGCCTACTCAGGCACACTGCAGGAAGCCAGTTATGCAGCCCTGCCATTGCTTTGCTGCGGAACAAGCCTTTGAGCTCACAAGACCACAGAAGGGTTGGTTGGAAGCCGCCTCTGGAGATCTGCAGTGCACCGTCCCACTCTCTAAGAGGGAAACCTGTGCTGAAGGTGGAAGTCTTGGGATTTCAAATTTTCAGGAGGTCCTTGGACAGAGGGGGAAGCTTGAATGGGTTTAAACTTAAAATTTAAAAGGCACAGACAATAGCACTGGGTGAGCTATATGGTGATGCAAATAAAATAAGCATAATTTTATGCAAAAAGCCACAAACAATTAATGGCTCTTTTGCATCTTTACTGAACTTCCCATTGCAAAAGGCTTAAAGCACAGAGCAGGGAATCTAAGGAATTAGATATGGCACTATTACTTGCCCTGGTCCTCAGGACATGGTTTGCCACCATGTACTCGGCAGGCTGTTTGCCAGCTCATGGCACCATCATGGGAGAAGGGATGGACCAGAGTGAAGGGCCACAGGAGCATGGCTCCAGGCCTCCCAGTGCCCCGGCTCAGGTGGTGGCTGTCCCCCCAGCCAGGACCTGGCACAGAGGCAGCAAACTCACGCAGGAGGGAAGCATGCAGGTGAGACCTGTGCTTTGCACACAAGCTTGGCTTGCCGCAGCCACACAGCCCTGGGGAACTCAAACCTGGGTAAAACCTTCTTTCCTTTGCCTGCACAGACACAGAGATTCAGCAAACCGACAGACAGCTCAGCACCAGGCTAGCCGGCGGTGCTCAGCTCCCAGCTGGCCCTTGAGTCCACATCCCCACCAAGACCAGCCCCACCATCGCCTCTGCTTGCACCCACGCCTTGGAGCAACAGCTGTGGGATGGAACGGAGAGGAATTACAGGCCAGTGGAGGGGTCAGCAGTGATGACAAAATTACTAGTGGGGAGAGGAAGGGAAAGTGATTGTGGTTAGAAACCAAAGCCAAACTCTTCAGCTTGGGTCACTCTGTTGTGGCAGCCACCCCTGGTCCTGGAGCAGGGCAGGGAGAGGACAGGCACGGCTGTAGCTGAAGCAGTGAGCACTACCATAAGCGAGGATGTGGTTGCACAGATCCTGCCCATTCCCTTCCCCTGCTTTATCCCAAGAAAAGGAATAAAAACTGTCATGGTCCTGCTGAGCTGAACCATCACGGGGAGCCGATTCACCACTCTGCAAGGAAATGCCTCTCGCTTGGACAATCTATCCCTGAGCAAGCTTAATCTTGGCCTCTCCACAGTAACGATAAACCTCTCATAAAGCAAGATAAATAGCAGCGCCTGAGCAAAGAGAAGCCCTTGGCCACGATCACTGGCAAAAGTGTACTTGCTCTCATTCCCACAGCCAAGGATGACACTGGATGAGTCACACTCCAGTGATTCCCAACTGCATTTAAAA
The DNA here is from genome assembly GCA_013389905.1 of Sula dactylatra. Classification (NCBI taxonomy): domain Eukaryota; kingdom Metazoa; phylum Chordata; class Aves; order Suliformes; family Sulidae; genus Sula; species Sula dactylatra. The sequence continues at coordinate 155,096 of WEKW01024664.1, read as the reverse complement.
CCCACAGCAGATGGACACGGGCCCAGAGACCTGGCAATGGGGAGGGCTCTGAACGTCACCATGCCACAGCTGCCCAGGGCTGAACGAGTAGCACCAGACAGCAGCACGAGACCACCATGTGCAGCTGTGCAGGGCCAGCAAGCCCAGTGAGCACACCCTACTGGGGAGAGGAGCTAAGACGGAGATACGTCATGATCCAGTTGGCTCCAGCTACTTGCTCCTCAGTATGCAAGCAAATATCCAGCTTGTTCACAGCTGCACCAGTTGTGTCACACCAGTGCTCCACAGCACCAGTTAGGAGGGTCACGAGGGCAGCGGTGTGAAAGGAAACACACAACCTTCCTCTGGTATCAAGACGACCAGCAGTCCCCCAAGAAAGCAAACCTGAAGTTCTCTAAAGATCTGAACAGCCTTGGACTGAAGTTGAAGGCTAAGGCATGTGGTTAGCAAAACCAAAGTACCCAGCCACATCCCACTAAGGACCACTCCAGGTAGGGATGCTGCGTGGATAACAGCAACCAGTCAGAGTGAGACACTGAGTCACGGTGCAGCTGCAGCACATTCATCACCTACCTCCATCAACTGCCTCCATCGACACAGCACTCCCCCATGCTCCAAAGCCAAGTACTCATTAGTGCTCATCCTTATGGAAGCCTTGCCTTACCACAGGGCTGGGGCAGGCAGCACTTCTCCGTTTGGCCTCACATATGTGAGCGGGGAAGCACCATGACAGGCTGGCGCACTCCTTCCACCAAATCTGACCCAAAACATGCCAGTGGAAAAAGAAAAATTAAGGGAGGGAAGAATTTATGGAGGGGGAAAAAAGAAAAAAAAAGACCTGAAAAAGTTCCCCTGTGGGACACTTCCAAACTGTTCTGTTTCAAACAGGCAATAAAAATATTTAAAAAAACCTAGAGCTGAAACTGCTCGAGCTGAAGTATTTCACATTGATTTAAAACAAAGCTGTCTGAGGTCTGAATTCAGCATTTGCTGGTCTCAGTTGCTGCAACACAGGAGATGCTGCTTTGGGATGCAACTGAGATTCATCCACCAGTGGACCAAGTCCAGCGCTCACCCTGCCCCATCCCTGGGGCAGCACTGCCGGGCTCACACCAACACGCACACTCTGGTCCTGACACAAAGGACCACATCTGACTGATCTCAAATTAGAGGTTTATGCAGAACAATAGACTGTGACCAAGGGGCATGACTCACATGAAGCTCTGGAGTGAATGCTGTATCAGAAGAGCCTGCGAGGTCCCATTTGTCATGCAACATCCAGCACAAACGGCTGCGATCCTGGGCCACAACTCAAGGGTGCCAGGGCTGGTGTCATCCCACTGAACGGGGATACCCCAGAGGAGACAGCAGTTCTCAGAAGTTTTCCATGCAGTGACAAGTGGATGGGATCTGCCCAGGGGTGATTTGGCATCTCACACCCACCTTCTGGAGGGGCCTCTCACTGCTGGGACCAAAATCTTGACCTAAGCAGGATGAGCCTGAGGCCAAAGCAATACCACTGACAACACTGACGGTGACATTCTCTTTTTCTCTTCCCAAAATCCAGCAGAGTGATGGGGCCGTGTTTCTGGGAGAGGGCTGAACACAGCACGCATGAACAACTCAGCAAGGGGACTCTCCTTCCCATCATTTATGGCATTCCCAGTATTTACAGTGCAACCCTACAACTACCAGAGAGTTTTTCCAAGTTTCTGATCTTAGGTCACCATGAAAATGAACATCCCCAAAAGTTTGAGTAAGTAGGTCTGCTCTGACTTCCCAACTGTAAAACTACTAATATTCACAACTGAAGTTCATAACAACTGACTCATCTTCCCGCACATTCCTGCAGTAAATGGAAGTATTTATCCCTCCTAAAAAAAGTCCACCTTGTTTTCTGCAGCCTATGAAATATGAACAGTTCAACCAAACGAAAAAGGGAAGATGTGTTGGCTGTTAAGATACTCACCAATGCTGCAGTAAGTCTTATTCTGCATAGAAAGTAAAACACAAAAATAGATTTTGCAGGAAGAACAGACTGAACTTGCAAGAACAGACTGAGTTCTCCTGCTGAACAGGAGCATCAGCCCAGTTACAACAGCAGTCAGCAAGAGAAGAATAAAGCAAAAAGATCGAAATCCTTAATTCTGCAGAGCAGTCAGAAAACCGGAACGGCTCATCAAACCCTCTGATGAAACACGAGCTACGCTGCAGCCCATGCCTAAGACTTAAATTTCGTTAATAAAACATTTACAGAATGTAAAAGCGTCTGTGCTCAATTTATACCATCATCCCTAAGGCTGCCTAGAAAATGCGATCGCTTAATGTTTGTGTTTAAGATCTGAAAGCAAATCTGACCAGGCTAAGTTTTATCACTTCAGAGACAATAACTATATATACTTTTTTTAAACTATTAAAAAATATGTTGGGCATTCCTAAGACTAAGTTTTGAGTTGACTAGTTCTTTTAACCATCATTTCTTTAATCACAAAAAAGGGGGCAGGGGAAAAAAGACGACATCATTTCAGCTGCTCAGTCTTTGTTTTCTAGAGGACATGCTGCAGGTGTGAGCTGCTGGGAACTCAGACACCCACGGGCAGAGCACAGACAAGCGCAGCTGAGAGGTGACCCCGACCCTGCAGCCAAAGGATGTATCAGCTGTGCAGCCGCGGGGATGTCGAGCAGTGGGTCAGGACTGCTCACTCTGCTCTCGTCCAGCTCAACACCATGAGCAGCTCACTGGAAACAAGAGCCTTTCGGAGCCTGCATCCCCTCAGAGACCCACAATCCCCACAAAGCCTGTGCCAACAACACCAGCTCCACTGGGAAATGCTGGGCAGGGGCACAGGGATGCTCCCAGGGGTGAGGCCACATCCGCAGGGACACGCAGCCTGCCAGCACTGCCTGGGTTCAGTGGCACAAAGTCTCGCCCCTGACTGCCCTACTCCAGGAAAGAAAACTGAGGGCTGATTTCCATCTCCCGCATTAATCTGGATCATAAAAAGCAAACCAAAGGGAAACAGAAGAACCATGTCCCCCTCTCCTGGTAGAAATTAAGAAACGCTGCCTGCAGGACTGAAGTGGCTTGGGGCCATCCGGACTTCAGGGCCAAGTGACTTGTGCATGATGCCAGTGGTCCCAAACACACCAGACCTTCTGGACTCCTGCAAGCACTGCTCGCAGCGAGTGAGGCCAGCCCTATGCAGTGTGCCTTCCCTTTCCTGCTGCAGACAGCAGCTCAAGGCAGGTACGCCGGCTCCTCGCTGGCCTGGCAGGGCGGAAAATGAAGGACCCAGCTTGGTAAAATTGCTAATTTAACTGTGTGGCCCTGACCTAGACCCATCTGCCTGTAGGATTCATGGGTTCCCTTCCTCATTACCGCAACACCCTCAGACAAGGGACAGCGACCACCATCCCAGTGGGTCCCCTACCAAACCCCACCGGTTATGTCTGGGCGGCCGCCGTGGTGCCAGCTGGGCACTGACATGCTCCTCTGCTTGGCTGGAGATGTTACAGAGCTGGTGGAAACCCTGGCTGGACTAAGCACACGTGGCCCCTGGGTCACCACAGTTTCCTCCTACTCCCTCCATCACTGCTCAGCCCTGTCAGCGGAGTCTGACGCGGCAGAAAAGCTCCTCTGCCCTGTGACCCTGCTGCTTCTATTTTTGCTTTTGTTCAGAATTTTTTACTCGCTGCCCACACATCCCTACCTCTTTGCCGGCAGGTTTAGGTCAAGGCTGTGCAGACGCTTGCCACAATTTAGACAAGTGTGTCTCCAACCACAACTGTTTTTTTCTGGCTTCCTTTTTTAATTATGATTATTTTTTTAACAGTGCTGTTATATTTTATAAAGAAGGAGAGGACACACATCTGAACCTTTGTAAAGAAATAAAATAGAGTGTGCCCTTAGAAAAAAGGACAGGATGTCTGTGTAAGACATAGGTGCTGTGGGGGGAACACAGCACCCCACATCCAGCCACTGCCTCCCCCATCGGCACCCCGTCTTTCACACACCCATGGGGTGACCAGGGAAAGCCACCAACATCTACCAGGCTCAAAAACCCATGGATGCCGGGCTTTCCTAGGCTTCTTCCATACTACCCAGCCACTCTGCTCCCAGATCCTATCTCCCTCCTGCGCTGCACGTGGCACAGCCTGGATGGGGCTCCCCGCCAGCATGAGACCTGCCTTTGCATCCATAAGTGGTCTGGGAGACCACCCATGTGCCCCCATGCAGCTCCGTGTTTCAGCAGCAATGCAAACCCTCTGCTCCCACCCTCCCCAGGGACACCACCTCCGCCCGCAAGGCACGGCATTATCCCATGTCCTGCCGACCACGCGCTCTCCAGCCTCAGCCACCGTATTTAACAGCAAAGAGTGAAAAATCAATGTCTCGGCCCCAAAGCGCCTCCACAGCCCCTGCTGGGCACCGGGCACCCGGCTGCCTGTGTTCGGGGCCCGGTGGTACAGCCATAACCTCAGATCTCTCCCCAGCCTCGCCGCCACCCTTGGCTACCGCTCGCCTTCCCCCGCCTGACCCCAACCGCCCCGAAAAGCCAAGGTGCCGCGGTGCGGGCTGCTGGGCGCTACCGCACAGGTGCTGCCGCAGGACGCGGCTCTGCCCTGAGAACCCCCCGGGAACTGCCCCGGGCTCGGCACCGGCCGAGGCTCTGCGGGATGCCGCCGGGATGGACGTGCCTCCCGGGCACCCCGCGCCTCGCACC
>WEKW01024664.1:113407-142735 GCA_013389905.1 Sula dactylatra | reverse complement strand
GGTGCGGGGGCAGGCGGGGACCCCGCGGCTCGCTGCGGTCCCCGGGCAGCGCAGGCCCGTTCCCTCCTCGGGGCTTAAGTCAGCAGCGGGTCCTTCCCGCGGGGCTGATGTAAAACTCCGCAAAAGTTACGGCGCTCTTTAATTTTGGCTTTGGTGGGCTCGGATCCAAGCTGCGGGTGAGCCGGGATGGAGAGCGAGCCACCGCTCCGCTCTCCGTCTCGGTCTGTGCTTCCCTTCGCATCCCTCCTCGCGTGGGTGCTTGCCTGTTTATAGCCGTGACAAGAAGAATTAAGGGCTTTACCGTAACGTGTCCGTGGTTGTCCCCTGGCGCAAAGTCAGTAGGTGACCTTCGTCGGGGAGTGAGTGATGCAGCTGGTCGTGTCGCAGAGTCGCTGGGCCCTGGGGTCTCCAAGAGCCGAGCGGCTTTGCCGGAGCGAGAGCTGCGGTCACGGAGCAGCCCTGTCCTCGGGTGGGCTCCGTGCTGTGGCTTGGTTCGTGATTTCATCCACGTTTTGGAGAACAAAAAACCAGCAAAACCCGATCAAATTTTTTTGTTTGGCTAATTCCACAGCACTAGTTACAATAACAAATAATTAAGCAATAATTAAGTGGGAAAGTGGCATCAGGGAGACTTGCTTTGCTGTCCTGAAGCGCTGGCCAGGTGGCCAGGCCAGGACACTGACCACAGAGCTCACCAGCAGGTCCCTGTGGGCTCTGCCCCTTCCTTGGGACCTGGGGTCCCCGTGCTGGGTCTGCCAGGGCCCCCCACCCCCGGGTGGCATGCTGTCTTCGGCAAGGGGGAGACTATTTCACTGGCATCTTGATTTGTTGCTAGTCAGTAGGAGACTTTAGGAGGAAGCCAGGCTTCTGGACTTATCTAGTGTAGGTAATACTTATTTATCTAGATTTGTGAAGGACTTTGAGATCTACGAACACAAAGGCCTGTGTGAGGAGCTGGTGTTTGTTACTGCAATGCTGGAGCGCGATGACTTCCTCTGTCGTGGGAAAGTTGTCTGGGCTGGTTTGCCTTCCCTTCCCACCCGCTCCCTCCCAGTCCCCTCTTCTGTTGGGTGGAGAAGAAACTTTAGCCATGGCTGAGGTTCTCTGCTTTTCATTTTGCCTCCAGACTAATCGCTGGAGCTTCATCTAGGGAATATTATTAAGTAGGCTGGTTCTTCTATTGTCGAGTGTAAATCTGGAAAAACCTGAAAAAAATCCTGCTTGGTAAATAAACAGCAAATTGAAAGCTCTGCCCTGGAAAGGAGCGAGCAGATGACTACAGCAGCTCTCTGCTGAGGATCTTTCCATTATAGGCTGATGTTATACTGATGTCCCAAGCCTGCGGGCAGGGTTAGTGCCTCAGCCCTTGCTGCCAGCTTCCCGCAGTACAGGGCTGTATTCTGGCAACAGGCCTGAATTTCAGGTTGATTCAGCAGCTTAGCAAACCTTATAACTCAGAGTTATTCTACCTCTTTTAGCTCCAGATCCTGCAGAGCTGCCCAGCACTCCTTTCCACTGTGGAGGGTTTCCCAGTGTGTGGTTGAATGAGTAGTTATTCTGCTCAACTGGCTGCGAGGGAGTTGGGCACTGCCGTGGCAGGATACCGCTCTTTCTCACTGTGGAGAAATGCACTGGGTGCTGGGAGCTGCCCGTGGGTCCAGGAAGCCCTGTATCCATTAAGATTATATCGTTTGGGCTCGAGGCTGTTCTGAGCCTCCAGCTGCATGAAGTAGCTTCTGTAAGAACCTAACCACGTGTAGTGAGATGGTGTATCAGTCAGTGCTCATCAACTGCAAAGAGTCCGAGGAAGCTCTCCTTGTCTGTGTTTTGGGGGAAGGAGATGCTCACAGGATGACACCCTAGCTCTGCTTTCTGGTCCAGGGGGCCTCTGCATGCATCGGAGGTGGTTCGGATGCGAATCATGGCAAGATGGCAGAGCTTGGGGCCAGGTGATCCTCCTGGCACGTCTAGGGGTGCAGTGAGGCAGTGGGGGGGTGATTCTGTCCCCTCTTCCCCGCTAACCTCCCTTAGGGTATGGGCAGAAGTGCTTCTGAAGGAGTCCCTGCTCAGGGTCAGCTTCCAGCTTCTCAGAAGCTCTCATCAGTCTGGCAGTGCTGGAGCAGCCCACAAGCCGCTGCTGGACACCAGCCACAGGCTCTGGGGAGCCAACAGTATCTGCCAGGCACGAGGATGGTGAGGCTGGTATTGGAGAAGTCACTGGACATGGAAGTCACCGCGATGGCTTCCTTACCACTGGTGCCATGGTGGGCTGTCACAGCAGTGTCCGAGCATCTCAGAGTTGGGGTCTTTACCCTTGTGGTTCCCCTGGGAGCTGAGGCCAGGGGAAGTTAAGACGCAGAGCAGAAAGTACCTTGCCCAGGAGGTCTGTGGTGACCCTGGGCATTGCCTCCTCCCCAGCACAGTGCTTGCCTTTCTGGCTAGGGTGGCCTGGCTCTAGCAGCTGCCTGGAGAGCTGCTGGCCCAGGCAGGAAGGAGAGATGGTTTGTAGGGAGCTGTTACTGTCTGGGCCATTGTCACGGACAGGTGTGTAAATGTGTAAAATGACCATGAGGTGTCTGCTCTGTCCTGGGCACTTGCTGTGGCTGGCGGACGCTGGGCTCATGCCCTGCAGGGGCAGAGGGGTGCTGGGAGGGAGGAGGCCATCCTCCTCCCCTCAGACATATGGTGTGAATTTGGGGTTGTCCGGTGCAGGGAGATGAGTTGGACTCGATGATCCTTGTGAGTCCCTTCCAACTCAGGACATTCTATGATTCTATGATCCCATATCTCATGGCAGGATCTCTTCCACCTCTGGTGAGCTGGTCCTGCTCTTTGCCTAGGAAGAACTGATCCCAGCTCATTATCAGGGGTCCTGTTTTAGCCACTACATTGTCAGGGCAGGTGCACAGAGCTCAGTTCTTTGACCACAGAGCACTATCTTACCACAGGTTCGGTTCAGCTCAGCCTGGCACTTCCAAGTAACAGCAGTGAAAACCTTTTTGACATGTTTCTACCCTGCAGGTCTTCCCGGAGGTGCTCCTGGCTTTGCTTTGGGATTCCACCTATTGAAGCTACCCTTGGTTTTGGGGCTGTTCCTCAGCTTCCCAAGCAGAATGTGCTACGGGTCTGCTAGGAGAACATGTGCGTGGTTGCACCGGTCTTGCTGGGTTCCTCCCAGGTAGATAAGGGTGTATGAAACCAAAGATAGCTGGCAAAACAGACGAATGGGTGATATCAAAGACTTTGTGCTTATTGACATGCTAGAGACCTGTCTACGCCGGAGCACTTCCTGATAGGAGAAGTGGAATGCCGTGATGGCCGGAAGGAGGACTTTTCCTGTGCCATGGTGGCTTCTTTCCCCAGTGACACAAAGTGACAGGCTGAGCGAGGCAGTTGTGTAGCATTGCCTGCTGCCCTCTGAGTCTGAGTCCAGCTCCTGTTGCTGAACCAGCACAAACGTGGCAGCACAGGCAGCCCCGGTACGGTGCAACATCTCCCAGACCTCGTTGCCTTCAAGGTGAAGGGTGGCTGCCCTCTCTTGCCCCGTACCCTTCTTCCATCACGTCCATATACTTGGCTGAGGAGCCTTGTGGAGCAACGTGCCAGCCCAGGCAATGCTACGCACCCCGTCCCAGCACTTGCAGTCCTTCATGTCCGCACAGCAGGGAACATGCTAGATCTGTGCCAGGCAGCGCTGGCGCCTGGGAGCTGGCACGTGCCCAACCCATGGGGGAAGGATTGGTGATGGGTGGGGGTACCTGGGAGATACGTGGGGAGCAGTCCCAAGGAGGAGATGTTTTCCCCAGCTGCCTCACTGCCTGCCTTTGCTTGCCTACCTCTGCGCTGCTTTTGTTTGAAAGCCAGGTTGGGAAAGAAACTCTTGAGGAAAGCTGTGCGCAGAGAGCAGGGTGAGCTGCAAGAGTGAGGGGGTGAGCATGAGGCAGCGTCTGCTGGGGACTCAGCAGGGGACCAGGGCAAGAAGGGAGGTGCAGCAAGCTTGCTGTTTGGGCATGTCTGGGGAGGGTGCTGGCGGCACCCTTGGCTGTCCTGGCGCCGTGGATTGGGGTGGCAGGGAGGCGCTCTGCCAGCTAGGCCAAAAGCAGGGATCTGAGCTGGCTTGGCCATGGCTGCAGGGCTGCATTTTTGGCGAGTTCTCCAGGGTGGGTTGTGCAGGGCTTGTACTGATTTTACTGCAGGTGCCCAGCCAATACCTGCTTCGGTGTACAGGCAGCACAGGCAGGAGGTGTCTGATCCAGCCTAAAACCTGCCAGTATGAACTTAATCTGCAAAAATAGGTTATGCGTGGATTTGCACCAGCATCATGTGTTTGTAGTAGATCAGTCTTTTGCAAGATAGGATGTTGGGATTTTAATAAAATTTTGGAAAACATACAGCCTGATTTACTCTATGGCTAGACCACAGGCATGGGGTTTTGGGGGGGACGTCTGCATAGCCAAGGCCAGCACCAAGCAGGAGCTGCCTTCAGGAGGCGCCAGGCTCCTGGCGGAGCCTGCGCCACCTGAGTGGGAGCCAGGACAGGACAAGGGTAGGCAATATCACTAATGGTTTAATTGCCTGTGCCGGGACTGAAACAGCATTGCCTGGAAGCTGCCTGCTTTTTGCAGAAAATGACCACTGAGGTTTGTTACCAGCCTGGCGCAGCCAAGTAAGTCATCGCTGAAGCCTGCCCTGCCCATACAAAGATGTGACCAAGCACTCAGGCTGGTGCTTTGCTCAGCTGCTCCCTACCACGTCCGCTTGCAAGACCACCCTGCAGATAGTCCCATAGAAATGGCCATGGGGAGGTTTTTGTTGCAAGCGGCTGGTGGCTTCATGCATTTCTCTGTTAACAGGTGGTGATGCTAAGGCTGCTGGGCAGTCCCAGGGAGACGGCAGCCATTCAGGGGCTGGGGACACTCGGAGGCATCAGAGGGGACGTGCAGAACACCGGAGACACACCATCACCAACGGTGTAGACTTCAGCATGGTAAGGGGACAGCCCTGTTGTGGGCTCCGGCAAAGGGGCCCATGGTCCCTGGGGGAAGGTGGGTTGCGGGAGCCCCTCACCGCTCACACCAGCTCTGTTTGAGCTGTGGCTCCCCTCTGCCCACCCTGCACGTGCGAGCCATGGGGCGTTGGGCAGGTCCTGGTATTCTGGATATAAAGCTCTGTTGATGTACGTGGAGGTCCTGCCGTTACTTCTGAGGTGCTTTCCGTCCCGAATTGTGCCAGACACAGAGGAGGCACGTCTTCCTCCCTCCCCCCGAAGTGGGGTCAGCCCACGGAGCCAATGTTTGACTGCACACGTACCTTTCCCATGGGCAAAAACTTGGGCAGGGAAAGGCAAATGTATAGATGTAGGAGCAGATGGGTCCCTGGGCCTCTCAAGCACTCTAGCGAAGGTCAGGTGTGCTCTGTGCTGGTGAGCAGTGGTGCTGGGCTCTGTCCACTGCCAGACGTTCTCTGTAGATTGGGGCTCAAGTATGCTGAAACTCCTGGATCCTGAGAGACTTTTTGTCGGTAATGCAGAGAAATCAGCATTGAATTTAGCTGGACAGCCCAGGATGGAGGGATCTGCTCCCCTCTCTCAGTTCCCATGTGGAGAGGCTTGGATCAGATTGCCTGGATGAAGGGATCTGCACTGCTCCCAGGCAGGATGGAGGAGCTGCCTAGGCATGTTGCCCACAAGCTCAAGCTGAATTTTCCTGGGAAGAGAGCCAGGACCCAGTTTGCAGGATGAGTGATCGTCCAGAGCTCGTCTTGCCGGTTGTTGGAGCTGCTGCCGACGCTGTGACCATCACTTCTGCACTTCCACCATTCGCACCCTGGTGTCACCCTGCTCCCTGAGCCCAGTGGGGCTGACCGGTGGCGCAGGCAGCATCTATTACAGCCTGGCGCTGGCCTTGGAGGACGTAACGTGCTCCGATGCCTGGCCTGGGGACTGGGGGTTTGTGCACACAGGGTTTGCTGGGCTTGCAGCCATTCAAGGAGTTGGGGTGCTCTTGGGTTGAGGGGGTCTCTGCTGAGAGGTGCTGGCAAGGAGTAATAGATGTAGATAAGTGCATATGGGGATGGGGTCTCTAGTCCTCAGGGTTTTGGTGACTGGGAGCTGCTGCCTCAGAGAGGGGAATGTCCCTCCTTCCCTGGTAAGGCTCTTCCTCTGCATGCAGCTCCAGACTGGGGCTCATCACTTCCATGAGCTCAAGGCCCTGCCTGGTACAGGCATGGAGGGGCTGGTAGCCAGCATATCTCACTGAGAGCTGGGGTTTGTTCCCAGCTCTGCCACAAGCGCTCTTGCTCTGGGCTTGTGTTGCCCTTGCCTCTGTTTCCCCAAGGGCAGTGGGAGGGAATTCCTTTGCCTTTCTTCCCCACTCCTCATGTACCCGAGTGCTGCACTGCCTTTAGCATGCTTCTCCCCCAGAGAAGGGGTGTCTGTCCCTGTACCGCAGGTGAGAAGCCATCCCTGGCACCCTGGCAGGAGCCTTTGGGTACTATTCCCACTTCTGAGTGTATAGAGACAGTTGGAGCAGGTTTGAGTCCAGCAAGGACCCAAGCTCTGAGCAGAGCGGTGCTGTTACATTCCTCCCCCCTCCAACCCCATGCTGGGAGGTTGTTGGGCCCTGGCAGAGACTAAGCACTCAGCTGTGGTTAGGCTAATTTGCCTAAAGCCCATGGGGTGATGGGAGCACTCGTATCCATCTGCATCCTAGGGTGCACTAGGACAGGTTCACCCTGAGCAGCAAAGCAGAGGTGTGGGGGCTGTGCTGCAGCCCCAGGACCCTTTGCACCACCTCAGCTGGTGCCTGCTCAGCTGGTGTTTTTCAGCCAGTCCATCATCAATCGGCCTGATTTCCCCACGGCCACAGGGGATAGATGGGATGAGACCTTCTGTGAGAGGCTGAGTGCCTTCATTTGTAGGCAGCCCAGCGTACGGGCACTGTCCCCTCCCCTTCTACCCCAGGTAGCACCAGCCAAGTCCAGCGTTCTGTCTTCCTCCAGCCCCAGAAGCTGCCTCTGCCCCCAGAGCATCCCATCCTTATCTGTCCCCGCACCCTGCAGAGCTGGTGATGTCCCACTGCTCTGTGGGATGCTGCCTCTTCCTCCAGTCACTGTGCTGGCCAGCAAGCCTGGTGGGATCGGGGCAGGCCAGGCGGTCGCAGGCTGCAGCCCAGGTTGGGTGGGGGTCCTTGCCACGTGCAGCACTTTCTTCATGCCCCTCAGCAACAGCTTGCGTAGCACCAAGGCTCTGCGCTTCTTCCTGTGGGTACGTCCCTTTGGTCCGTCTGTTCGTCTTAGCATTGGGGTGGGGGGGACCGTTGTGTTGCAAACAGCATTTCTAGGAGCAGCAGGAGCAAGAGTAGCCCTGGCATAAAGGGTGGCTGGCATGGGGCGGCTGGGAGGCTTCAGGGCTGGCACTGGGGATGGGAAGTGCCGGCGGCCTGAAGAAGGTCTTGGTATGGTCTCATTTGTCCCTGGGGGCGGGGATCTGTTCAGAGTCACTTCTGAGCTGAATTGTCCCCCTCCAGATGCTCTTCGAAGCAGCAGAAGTTCCTGAGCATCCAGCAGCTTCTGGGTGACCGAAGTCCCACTGGTGCCTGGAGGAGACTCTCCTGGAGCCCAGTCTGTGCTGTGGGTGGTGGAGGCCAGGCTGTGTTGTGGCAGAGAAGGCAGAGGCAGCAACGTAGGCAGCTCCCCATGCTCTTGGCATGGAGCCAGGGGAGCAGGCTGGCACGTCGTGGGAGAAGGGGAGCGGGAGCCCTGGGCTTACTGGGTGAGGGCTGATGAAAGGGTCACTGCACCAGTCGCTCTGTTTCCCAGGGATGTCCCCTCTTCTCTCGCCACCTCTGCCATTGCCAGTAGCAGCGCAGTGCTGAGGGGCTGCAGGAGAAGAAGGTGGCAGCGGAGCAGGGGACCAGGTGTCCCCTGGGGCAGAGACCACTGCTCCAGCCCCGCTGTCGATGGAGAGGCCAAGCCACCTGCCCCGCAGCAGCCCTGGCCCTGCCGCACGCAAGGTCCTGCTCTGCCTGTTCCAGGGGGCTGGTCTGGGGGCAGGAGTCCCAGGCACCCTTGTAGCAGCCCTCTGGGCGCATAAACATCCCCACCTCACCTGTCCCACTCCAAGTGACGCTGGTGGTTGAACCTGACAGGCTCAGAGACACTCAGCAGAAAGGTATGCTGTGCTCTGCTCAGCTTGGAGGTGCCTCAGGGGTAAAGCAGAGGAGGGAGGAGAGCAGAGAGCTGGGGAAACGGGGCTGCAGGTTTTCCCCCAGCTTCCAGTCTGCAGATTTAGCTCGGCTGCTTGCCCCTTGCTGAAAGCTGTGTGTGTTTGTGCTGCTGGCTGATGCTGCAGCCTTGGGGGGGATTTGGGGAGTGGCTGCAAGCCCTGCTCTTGCTGCGTCCCTGAATAAATACGAGGCAGAGAAACCTGCTTCTTCAGTGGGGAGCAGGAGCGTGCAGGTGGCCTGACTGTCCTTCACCTGCTTCTGTTCTCCTAAGTTGGAGAACTCTTCCCCCAACGCAGCATGAGGCAGCGGCCATCATCCCGCTTCTCCATGGTTTTTCATGGGGAGAGGGGCTGAGACCCCTGCCTGTATCCACATCCCTCTGCACCTTGTGAAGAAACCAGCTCCTGGGGCTTGACAAGGCCTTGGTGGGGAGGGGGTGACGTCTCTGTGCGCTCTGTCCTGCAGCTGAAGCACATGAAGGAACTGGAACAGGAGAAGGATTTCCTGCTGCAGGGTCTGGAGCTGGTAGAGCGTGCCCGGGAGTGGTACCACCAGCACATCCAATTCATGCAGGAACGCCAGAGGCTCCTGGGGAAGAACAAAACCAGTGCCGTGAGTCTGGGGTGCCCATCTGCTTGCGAGGGTCTGGGGCTTCTCTGTGGGTTTGGAGAACGGGGCTGGGACTTTGTCGGACCTGGAGCCGGCCCCATGGTAACCCCCAGCCTCTTCTTCCTCCCATCCCCCAGGAATTCCTCCCTGAGGGCAGCCAGAGCCACCTGGGGCACCTGGTCCCCAAGCTGCAGGAGGTGAACCGCTGCCTGGCTGACCTCCTTTCCACCACCAGCAAGGTGAGAGCAGCAGATTAGCAGCCTGTGGTCGTTGTGTGAGCTTGGGACCCATTCTTTCCCCCGTCTTACGCTGGTGGCTGGGCTGACATTGGAGCTGCCAGAGTTTTCCTGGGCTCTGGGGAGGTGGCTTGGCTCTGTGGGCAAGACAGGAGATGGGGGGATGGCCAAGAGAACAGCACAGCTAGTCCTGAGCCAGGCTGGAGGATGCTCAAGGCATGTGGGGACTAAAGGAGATCCCCATAAAGGTGTAGCCATTGTAAAGTGAATAAAGAAACCATCCTGCTGAGGTGCTGAGTTGGCGTTCTCGGAGCTGGCTGTCCTGCCAGGCTCCTGGCAGGAAAGCTTTCCACCTCTGCCTGCCTTGCTGGACGCCCTGAGACAGCCTGTGCTGGGGTCTTCTCCTGTGCTGGGCTTCTCTCCATTCCCCATGTGCCACAGAAAGTTTCTGGCCTTGGAGAAAGGCTGGGGAGGGCCACTAGGAAGGATGCTCAATGTTTCATCCCTTCCCTTCATCTTCTCTGCAGCCAGTGAACCCCTCCTCAGCTCTGAGCAGGCTGGTCCCTGTGGCATCCCCAGTGTCAGCAGGCTCCCAACAAGCCATCAATATGCTGAAGGAGCAAAATCGGCTTCTCACCAAGGTGAGCGGGGGTAGGGGGGGATGAGATCACCTTGGGGGGGCTGGGAGAGGGGGAGGGGTAGGATGGGGCTGGGGAAGAAATACGAGGCAGTGGGAAGTGTTCCTTCAGCTTGGCCAACCTTGGTCATCCCAGAGAAGGGTGTGTGGGCTGCACCTGGAGACCCCCCCATCATGCAGCTGTGTCCAGCTGTTTGCTGGGTGAGGGTCTGTGGGCAGGGATGGGGCATCCCTGCTGGAGGGAAAAGACCTTGACAAATGCAGGGCATGAGAGGGTGAAGGTGCTGTGGTTGGGGTCTGCAAGGAGGGCTGCTGGGGAAGGGGCACCCGTGATGCCCGTGACAGCTAGGCTAACTGCTGGGGTTCGCATCCCAGCACCCGCAGTGCAGCAAATGCCAGCGTTTTCCTCCTATGAGCAGCATTTTCCTCCTCTGTCCTGTGCAGGAGGTGACTGAAAAGAGTGAACGCATCACCCAGCTGGAGCAGGAGAAATCTGCCCTGATCAAGCAGCTCTTTGAGGCTCGTGCCCGCAGTAACCACGAAACAAGCCAGCTGGACTCCACCTTCATCTAGCACCCGTCTCCCCACTCCACATCCTTGAGGTTCCCCAGGGGTTTCATGGGACTTTTGCACCCATTGCTCCAGGTGTCGTATCTCCAGGTGTGGAGCTGCTGGTGGCATCTCTACAGGAGGAAGCCAGGAAGGTGTTTCCCTGACTTCTGCCCGGGGAGCATCCCCACACTGCTCTGCTGCTGGGCTTTCCAGCTGTGCTGCTCTCAAGCTGCTCCTTCTCTGTCTCTAGACTGCAGGGACTGTACCCCCAGCCCTGTGATCCCCAACGTGCTGGGGGAAACAGCCGCTACCCATGCTGCCTGTGGTGGGGAGCAGCTGCTGTGCCCTTGGCCTGACTGAGGCTGAATTTTGGCTGCTCTCAGAAAAAGATGATGCATCTTCAATGCTCCAGCTGTCATCTCCAGGCAAGCCTGGCCGTTGAAGGGTGGCCTGTCCCCTGCTTGTCCTGCAGTTGGCGGACAAGATTGAAAATCCAGTGGGGCGTGCCTGGCCCCTCTCTGCTGCCTGAGTTCTGCCTGCCAGTGACAGTATACTGGGCCAGAGCAGTGCCTGAGCTGGTGCTCCTCCTGGTGTAATCCCATTTCCCAGTTTGTGGTAGTGATGCCATAGTCGCTGTTTACATGTCTACAGGCACCTCTAGTTAATGAGCCATAGACCCAAGTGAGGTAGCCTGTACCTCTGAGCTGCTGTTTCAGGCTGTTTGCAGATTGAGGCAGACATCTCTGCATCCCTCTATTTGGCCTGACCTGGCAAATGTTTTCTTATGACTGCCAGGCTTATATTTTTTCATGATGACTTTAAAAGGAGAGGTTATGTCCTAGAGCATGAGGATGCTAACACAAGCCTGACTTCACAGAGAGGCTTTAGGACAAGGTTTTGTATTTGACTGAACATGGGTGACAGAGCGGAGGCTGATGGGCTCTTTCTGGGCACATCTCCAAGTGGAGAAACAGCAGCTTTGCCTGTCCTGGTGGAGTACGCTGGCTCCCCAGGGTGACATCCTGAGTGTGAACTGCACCCCTCTCCAGGTCTCTTGGGGTGGTGGTGGTCTAAGCATGGGTCCTGTTAGTCTGGTGCATCTCAGGAGACCTCCTCCTTCCCACCCAGCTCAGTGATGATGCTTGAGCTGAACGACATCTTCCACTGTGGCTTGGTACTTGGTATTTACGGTACTTTCATAGGAGATCTTTGTGAATCCCCATGTAGCACAGGCCTGGCCCTCCGTAGCTCCAAGACCAGGACCTTTCTCTCCAGGGTTGTTTCAGGCTCTGACTCTCCTGGCACAATGCTGTGGCACAATGCTCTGAGCTGGGCAGAAGATGCTGGACCTGCCCTGCTGTGGGCTGGGCACCATGCAGACCCATTCCTTTCTCACTCCTGTTTTTATCTGTCCGGTGCAGGCATGTCCCATCCAGCTCCTCTCTTTGAGGTTGATTTTGACCTGAAGCTCACTGCAAGGCATGAATCCCCGCTCTCCCCTTGTGCCTGCTGCCCTGTGCCGGTGTGGGGATTGGGAGATGGAGGAGGAGGAGCAAGGCCATGGCTAGTCGTGTCCCCTATCTGCAGGAGTAGGGTGTTAGTTGTCCCCTGGGCATCGGTGCCTGCCATCTCTCATGATGCCACGGCTGCCTGTTTTGCCTGAGGTTTAATTAAAAGTGACCCTCTTTATAAGGAGGGTCGCCTGTCAGTAGGGGTAATAAAGTGATCTATGGGTGATCTATTTAATTTATCCTTCTGTCTCTCTGCCTAAATGAGCCCATCTACTGCTGCTACCCTTGAAGTTCCTGACTGTCCTTCCCCAGGGATGTGGGGTGAGCTGAGGTTAATCAACCACAGCTTGAGCATGAGGTGCCCAGGGGGTGTCTGCTCCAGGCCATGTTCCCATGCCCTTTCCCATCCTCTCTGGGCTTCCCTGCGCTCTGGGGCTGGGGACCCTCCAGTCTTTCCTTACCGCTGTGGGACACGGTCATGAAGCCACCTGCACCCCTTCCAGTGCTTGTAGCTGCACCTGGCTGCTCCTCCAGAAGCTGTGTGGGGCTCGTACTCCTCAGGTGGAGCTGGCGCCCGTGGCTGTGGGCAGTAGTGGCCGTGGTGCTCTGCAGTGACTCCTTCCTGCAGGGGCAGCTGGAGGGGACCTCGCGGGCACGGCACATTGTTGCACACATCCCTCCGCCCTGCGCCGAGGCTGGCAGCGCCCGCCTGGGGTGAGCCTGGGGCTCGATGCTGGCCAAGGCACCTTCCTTTGCTCCTCGGCACAGCCGGGCTGTGGGGTGAGCTGGGACCCCCTGCACCCTGCAGAGCCCTCTGTGGATGAGCTGTCTGTGCCTCCTGTGCCAGGAGAGGAGCCGGGAGGGGACCCAGAGCCAAGTCCCACGCAGCTGGGATGGGGAGCGTTGCCGCGGCCTCTTTCAAGTGGTGCTTAGGGCAGCCACAAGTCTCAGACAGGGCAAGGAGAGGGGGCAATAATTACCCTCAGTTCCCATTTCATGCCTTCGCTTAGATGTGGAGCCTGTGAGGTCTTTCAAAGGAAAGAGAGGATCATTGTCCCCACTCAATGCTGCTCTGTGCAGAGCCAGGACAGCTCTCCCCCCGCCCTGCTGCCTCCCCAGCCCAGGGGAATGTCCTGGCCGTGGCCCAGCAGCGCTGGCCCTGGGCCCATCCTTGCGGGCTGCCGGGGTGGCAGGGGAGCTCTGGAAGCGCAACGGGCCTGCTGGGACCGGGGTCCCCCTGAGAGCTGCAGGCCGGGCCATGCTGTTTCTGGGTCCCTGATGGGTCTGGCCCATGCCTGACCCTCACCTGTGTGTCTGGGCTGTGTCCACTTTGGCACTATTAACTGCGGGGGCTGGCACCACTGCAGCAGCAGTCCGGGAGCCACGAGACCTGGGTTTGTGGCCAGGTCTGTAAGCGATGCACTGGGTAACGTGGGTGAGCATCTTCCTTCTTTTCAGGCCCTGTTCCAACTAGACCTGGGTTTGCACGGATCTGTGAACGCACCTCCAGGGCTCTGATCATGTCTGGAAACTGCTGTGTGAAGCTGCGGTCCGCACGGGAAACAGCTGGAGCAGGTCTCTGCTGTCCGCAGCCAGGACAGCTCCTGCTGACCCACCTCGACTCAGCACCTCCACGCTTGAGGTTGTCAAACCCAAGTGCAACACCACGTAGTCAACACTCATGCCACTGGGCATTTATCAGAGACGCCAGGCTGAGCCTGCACGAGGGGTCCCCACTGCCAGAGCCTGGTGATGGGGGGTTGTTATCGGGAGTGGGCTGTGCTTGGCCCTTGGCTGGGCTCAACCCAGCAGGTCCCCGAGCTGCCCCGGGGGATGCGGGATCTGGTCCTCTATGTCCTCAGCCATGCAGTTTGGGAAGGATCCAGTCACCCAGGTCTATTTGTAGTTTCTTCTCCTGCCCGGCTCCATGCCCTTCTCACGCCCTTGGAGGCTGGGCTGCATGCCAGCTACCCTGCTTAAAGAAGGGCTGCTCTCCCAGCAGAGCAATTATCCCAAATGCCAGCAGGAACAGCCACGTCTTGGGCCCCTAGCCGGTACGTTTTGTGCTTTTTGCTTTTCTTCTGTGCTGCACGGTCAGAAACTGCTCTGCCCAGGGCAGGTCCTTGCTGCCCTGGGTGGTTTGCAGCAGCTCCAGTGCCCAGCACGCTGTCAGCCCATGTGCACTGCACCCACTGTCCTGCTCTTGCCAGTGCAAATCCCTGGGGGATGAACTGTTGATGCGATGACTTGGAGAAGCCCTTAGGTCCTGGGGCTGGTCCTCACCGGGACGGAGAGCTGGGCCCTGAAGGGCTGTCTTGGCTAAGGGGGTGCCTGGTGCATCTCAGACCTGCAAGCTGGCACCTGGTACCTCTTGCTCATGCCCTTGGTTCCTCGTTGCTCGTGTTCTCCTGCCCCTGCCTTGTTGCTGCAGCCTTGCCTGTATCCCAGGCTCCAACTCACCAGTCCCTTTCTCCTCTTGGTAGAGATCAAACTGCCTCCTGCCTTAGCAACGTTACCTAGTGCATGCTCAGTGCTCCCTGTTCCTCCTCCCTGGCTGCGGCCATGGGAGAGTTTTGTTTTCCACTGGCATTTGAGGCTCGGTGGAGCAAAGATCCACTCCCGGGTGGCAAGGGACCGGGTCTGCCCTCCCTCTGAAGGGGGCAGGGGCAGCGGTGGGTCAGCCTCTGCTGCACCACCCTGGCTCGTTCCTGGGGGGATGCTGGGGCCACAGCTGTGCCAGGTGTGCCAACGTCTCCATCATGGGGGAAAGCAAGCACAGCATCCTGGCTCTGCTTTAGAGTCCTGCCAGGTCTGATGTCTCCCTGCAGCCGTGACCCCAGCCTGGCGTGGGTGCTCACCGCTGCCTGCACAGCCAACTGAGCCTCTTCCAGGGTACAGCTGATTGAAGCCAGATGCTCCCTCCGGGGGAGAGCCGGTGCGGGAGGGGTGGAGCTCCCAAAATTCCTGTTTTGCTCCGCAGCTGCGTGCCACGGGGACCATGACTTTACTCCCCGCATTACATAAAGAGGCAGCTGCCTGTGGCAGATATCCGCCCTGTTTCCTCAGTCTTGGAGAAGCAACCATTGGGGACCAGAGCACAGGCTGGGGTCCTGGCCAGCTCCCTGGGGGGGCCACACTCTCTGTGCAGGTGCCCTTAGACCCAAGTGTCTCCTCATGGGTCCCCAGTGTGGCGGTGGGTGCAGACATGGTGGAGGGGTCCCCCTCCTCCTGCCCTGCCATCAGGACACCTCCGGTCACCCTTTCGAAGAGATGGGATCACGTCAAGTAGGGCCATGCCCTGGCGGGGACAGGCAGCTGAAGGGGCAGGAATGGCTGTAGGGGCAGAGAGCCTGTGCTGGAGGCTGGGCTGCAGCCACGTCCCAGGGAGCAAACAAAACCCACCCACGCGATGACGCCATTAACTGCTTTGCCTCGGTTTCCCCATCTGTAGACGAGGGCTGGGCACATGGACCAGCATGTCCCCGTGGCAGGAAGCCTGGGCTGCTCCATGCCTGCACGATTTCAACAACCAAGCATTTTTTCTCCATTAATTCCCACGTCCCACTGCAGCCTGGCCCCGTGGAGACAGGCCAGGGAGGACGTGCAGCATCCATTTGCCCTGCAGCTGCAGCCGGATCCAGGGGCCAGCACTGGGAACAGTGAGTCCTGCTGCCCCATAGCCTCTCCTGGGCACGTGCTCCTCATTTCCCCCCAGGGCATCCCTGCAAGGGCCCAAGGGACCCCACAAATCTGCTGTCCCCTGCCCCAGGCAGCCAGGGACACCCTGTCTTCAGACAGGTCCAGGCAGGAAGGTTTGGTTTCTTTTGGCTGCTGAAAACAATCTCCTGCCCATGGAGGAGGTCTGCGGGAGTCTACAAGCCCAAGACACCAAGTAGGGATGTGGTGTCTGTAGGGATGTCCCCGACCCTTTTCCTTGGGAAGAAAAAAGAGAAACCATTATCAAATCTTTCCGTCAAGAGCCTGATGGCAGGCAGGGCTGCCTGCACTACCTGCGCTGGGGCATCCTGCAGCTGCCCCCAGGCGAGGGTCACGGCGACGGCCGTGGTTGTGTGTCCCACAGATGGGGACACACAGGGCAGGGCTCAGACAATGGCGATAGCTCAATGCAGGCAGGACGTCCTCGCCCAAGCTTCCCAGACCCATGTCACCAGGTACGGCCTCCAGCCAGCTCCTTGCCGGCGAGGACAGAGCTGCCAGAGGGACTGGTGCTGGTCAGGCCCTGCCAAACCCCGCACAGGTGCCATATGTCACCCTGCCTGTGAGGAGGGGGTCACAAGTGACGTGAGTTTGCCCCATCTCAGCCCTGGGCTCCTCCCTGTCACCACTGTGGTCCTAGCAGATATCTGAACCGGGCGGCAGCATCACAGGTGGGCAACCTGGGCAGGTCTGCAATGGGAGCGAGGGAAACAAACCCAGCCGCACCATACTGAGAGGGTGCGCCAGATGCATGGGCTGACTTTTGTCCCCCTTGTCCCCCTTCATGGCAAAGCAATTTTTATCTGTATTTACTGCTCGGGGTCCCCAGAGTGATGCGATAGGCTCTGAGCAACCTGATCTAGTTGAATATGTCCCTGCTGCTTGCAGGGGGGTTGGACTAGATGACCTTTGGAGTTCCTTTCTGAACCAAACTGTCCTGCGATTCTGTGTGGAGCTGGGGAGGTGAAGGGAAGCTCTGGACGAGTGGTGCCACAAGCAGAGCTGGGCTCAGCAGGGAAGGGCTGAGCACGGCAGGTGCCGCGGGTGCGGGCAGGCTCTGCCTGAGGTGATGACATTCCCGTTCGCAGGGTCTTGCACAGGGTTTTGTGTTGCTTCATTTCTTCAAAGGCGCTGAGCAGCCCTTGAACCACAACGGCTTTTCCATCCCTGTTGGAGATGAACGGCTCCCACGCGTTGCTGGTCAGACTGGGAAAGAAACAGGATTTTTCTCCCATTGACTAAACAAAGAAACCCAAAAGACATCGCCTCAGTCCCCAAGGGTTTTTTTAGCTCAAAATGAAAATATTTTGTATTGGTATGAGTTCCGTTTGGGCTTTTTAAACACACTTTCCTTTTTCCTTCTGCTGTATTTAGGGCCAGTTGAAATGGAAAAGCTGTTTCTAAGTAGCAAATGGAGAAATGGTCCCATCCCGGTACTCCTGGCATGAGCTCTGCCATGCGGAAAGCTTCCACTTTGTGGGGATGCTTCCAAAATCTTCATTAGATCTTAAATTCTTCCAAAACCTCCATTAGTCCTCAGGCTGAAACACTTTGCAGGGGAGACCTGGTCCCATGGGCGGTTTGGACATCCCTCCATGCGGGGCCAGGAGCTGGGGTCTGGATTCAGCATCCCATGAAGGATGCGCCCCAGCCTGCTTGGAAAGAGCTCAGCTGGGTGGGCCTGCAAGATAATAACCAAATAGTCTAACGATTTCATCATTAAATATTTAATATCGATGGCTTAAAAAGACAATAATTTCAGCTTGTGAGAGACATCCTGGTGCTGATGCTCCTGCTCAGATGCAAACGCCTTCTTACCAGTGGCCACATGGCGGGGCAGCGCCAGCGCCAGCTGCTCTGTGCCGAGCTGCCAGGCTTGTCCCGCAGGGGTGGATGAGCCCAGCACCCCAGTAGCATCCCTGGCATCCCTGCGGCCAGGGCAGCCAGAGGCACTCGGCTGACCCTGGTGGGGTTCCTGCAGAGGCAGCTTCATCCCTGCAGCTTGCCA
Source organism: Sula dactylatra (assembly GCA_013389905.1). Classification (NCBI taxonomy): domain Eukaryota; kingdom Metazoa; phylum Chordata; class Aves; order Suliformes; family Sulidae; genus Sula; species Sula dactylatra. Next base: position 125,240 of record WEKW01024664.1, on the reverse strand, counting down.
TGCTCTGCACCGCCCAGAACACCTCAACACGTCAGCTCTCATTTCACTTCTCTGACCAAAATCCTGAAGGGGTTTTTCTGGCCCAGCCATTTTTCACATTTTCCTCTGATGAGTAGGTTGTTACACCAATGCCAGTTCCCAGAAAGTCATAAATCTCCCTGGCCCTCCTAAAATCATTAAATTAGAGGAGAAAAAAAAAAAAAGCAGCTTTTGAAAACAATACTTTTAGGAGAAGGCCTTTATTTCTCTCTAGGGTCCTCAGCCTTCATCACTCCCATCACTCAGCTTTCTCCTGCAACGCCCATCTTTAGTGGGAGCCTGGTGTTACAAAACCAGAGGAACTGTGAAAACCTAAATATTGCAAAACTTTATCTCGTTAAGACAAAGTCGTTGGGGCTGTTAGAGCTGTGAGGTTGAGAGCAGCTCACCCGGCAGGATCCAGCACTGACAGAAATGTCCCAGTTGCTTCGTGTCCCACAGGATGGCTGCGCCGGCAGGGTCTGCAGGGGCGGGTACGGCTCCCACCACGGCTGCACTATGTCCTGGGGAGAGGGGGAGCTCAAAGCCCACCCACCTGTGCTGCCCTGCATCCTGTCTCTGCTCCCTATGTCTTTTCCAGGGATTTCCACCATTTTCCCAGGGCCACGAGCTGCTTTTCCTCCTCCTGTCTCCCAGCGGGATCAGTGGCTCTCCCCACTCAGAGGGTGTTGGTGTGGCAGGCTCAGAATGTGGGTCTGCAGGACAGGATCTCTTCTCCCAGGTCCCCTGCCCAGCTCTCCAACACCCCAGGCCCCTACTGCCCCTCACAAACCGGGCTGGCACCTGGCTCCTGCTGCTGCGACCGCAGGGGCCGTGCTGGCCAGCGGCACCTCTTCGTAGGGCGACGTCCTCAGGGCTAGGGCAGCTTTTGCCATCCCTCCAGCTGCCAGCCCAGCTGCAGGGCCGGCAGGTGGCTTTCCCTGTCCCCCACGTGTGCCGGTGTCGGGCTGCGACCCTGGCCATGTGCACGGCACTGCAGACCGCTGCTGCAGCTCGGGAGCAGCTGGGATGCTCCAGCACAGCACGTGAGTGCCCTAACAAACACCCCCAAGCGACAGGCAGACACGGGGCTGCCAAGGGGGAGACACTGGCACAGACACCAGTGTGCCAGTGTTCGTGGCACAGCTCCGGGCGGATGCTCAGGGATTCAGGCACTGCTGGACAAACTGCCTGCTGTGGGTGCATACATGGGCACAGGCACAGGCACAGCAGCACACCTGCGGGTGTACGTGCTCACCCCATGCCAGGCTGTCCTGCGGCCACGCACAGCATGTGTATGCCCACACCGTGTCCATGCTCACACCGTGTCTGTGCTCCCACCATGACTGTGCCCACATCATGCCAAACTGTGCTCCCAGCTCCGCTTTCCCCACTCGGTTCCTGGCTCCCCAGCAAGGCAAAGAGGAAGGAGCCCCTCCATGGGCAACAGGCTCTGTCGAGGCTTGACATCCTCCACTACAGCACACCCACACACCCTATATCCACCCATGCACCCCTGCCTGCATGTGACACCACACCGGCTATGTGAGCATTGTCCGTGCTGTGGGGTGAACCCGCACCGCGAGACTGGGGGAGGCACCTCGTCCTACAGGGGCCTGGGAAAAACAGGCCGGGTATAAAATTAGCAGGAGCTTTTATTGCTGGGACTTTATTTTTAAATGCAATGGAAAATACATCACTGGAGGGAAAACCCAAGAGGTCTGGGCCAGCCTGTGGGATAGCGGCATACCTCTGTCCCATGGTGAATGTCCCGCTTGCCCCTGGCCGGGACGCAGGGTGGGAGCTGGCTGCAGGGTGCAGTCGGTGCGGCGGGAAGGACTGCGAGGGGCTGATCCTGCTCCCCAGGACGCAGCCAGGGCAGCGCGTGAGGAGCAGTGGTGGCCGCAGGGGTGGATGAGCCCTGCCTGCAGGCGTTGTGGTGGCCATAGGGTCCCTGAGAAACCGCAGGGGAAAGGGACCTTCCTCTCTGAGCAGGATGGGACCCGCCAGCCAGAGAAGATACAACTGGGGGTCTGGAAACTCAGGACTGTCCTGGAGAGGCCAGAGAGGGATGGAGCCACCAGCTTTTCCAATGCATGAATGAGGTGAAGGTGGCAGCCAGACTCAACCTAACCTGAAACAGGCAGTTCTCCGTGCTGGAGTAGCAAGAGCTCCTTGCTGAGGGATGGTGCTGATGCGGGAAGTTTGCCTGCACCCAAAGGGAGGGTTTTGAGCCAAATCCAAAGAAGAGGTCTCTATTGAAGGGTGTAAATACAGAGATATCACAAAATCACCTCTGCCTCAGGAAATCCCCTGAGCTGAAAACAGCTGGAGAATAGGAGATGGCTCAAGGGAAGAATCATATATGCTTGCTGTGATCTTCTTCATCCCTGGACACTGCTGGGTGGCAGAAAGGGACGGTGGGGACATCACAGCTGTGTTACTGGTGCCTTCTCCCAGGCTTATTCGCTCAGAGAGGTGTGTGCCAGCCACAGTCCAAGCAAGCGCCTGGTTCCCCAGTGAGCTCCTCACCACGAGCTGCCTGGTGACTCCCAGGGGACCCCAGTTATTCCAGACACTGGAAATGCGGCTCCTTGCACAGACACAGATGCTTATGAAGCGACGGGTCCCGGTGTTCATCCTTCCCACTCTGAGCTGTCCTCCTGCCTCACTGGCCCAAGAGTCCTGGTGGGGTGATGAGAGAAGCCGGAGTTGCATCTGCAGCCTGGGACATCTTGGATCCATGCACCTCTGGCTGGCACTGGCCAGGATGCAGCAGCTGCTTGGCAGCTGTGCTTGGCCCCGGTTTGCAGAAGTCCTGCTGCAGGCGGGCACCCGCGGGCACATGCAAGCCTTCCCATACAGTGAGGTGGGAACAGGACACGGCGGCAGCCGGGCAGGCTCCTGGCAGCAGTTTGGCTCTCAAACGCTCCCTCAGGGGCTGAGCAGGCTCCAGCTGTGGGAAGGCGGAGGTGTGGAGTCCTCCACAGGCTGCAGTGGACATCTGCTCCACCGTTAACCTCCACGGGCTGCAGGGGACAGCCTGCCTCACCATGGTCTTCACCACAGGCTGCAGGGGAATCTCTGCTCCTGCGCCCGGAGCGCCTCCTCCCCCTCCTTCTTCAGTGCCCTTGGTGTCTGCAGGGCTGTTCCTCTCACATATTCTCACTTCTCTCTCCCAGCTGCTGCACAACATTTTTTTACACTTTCTTAAATATGTTATCACAGACAAACCACCATCTTTGCTGATGGGCTCAGCTGTGGGCAGTGGTGGGTCCATCTTGCAGCTGGCTGGAGCTCGCTGGGTCAAACGTGGTGACAGCTCCTGGTGCCTTCTCACAGAAGCCACCCCTGCAGCCCCCCGCTACCAAAACCATGCCAACACAAATCCAACGCAGTCCCAAGGACATGACGTCCCCCTGGCGGGAGGGGGACCAGGCTGGAGCAGAGGGGGGACGTGCTGGCAGCGGGATGCAGTCGTTCATCCACACCAGCCTCTGCCCAGCTCCCTTCTGGTTGACACAAGATCATTTCTGCCGCGATAGCAGCTTACCACACACCAGGGCTGGTTTCAGCTCTCCTGAGGACTCACCAGCCTGGGCAGCTCCTCCAACACCCAGCACAGGGTGTGTTTCAGGAGCTGGACCTCGCTGGCCGCCCCTTGAAAAGGAGATGAGCGGCTGCTGGCTGCTGAGCACACCTCTGGCAAGTCATCTGCACCCCTGCTCTCTGCCAAATTTCACGCTCATGCAAAAAGCCATTTTTCTGCACTGAGGGTTTAACATCAGCCCTGCCCAGGGACTTCATGCTGAAAAAATCTTTCCAGCAAAGGAAGCTTCTTCCTCGTGGCAGGGCAGTGTCTCCCTGCGGCTCCCGTCAGCAGCAAGTGAAGCGATGATTGCTCTTCCTCCCCACAACAGAGCAAAATCCAGCTGAAGCTGGAAAAATTGCACTCTCTAGTTTCATCGAAGTCACCTGCTGAAACATGAGAGCAGGTGTGAACCTGAAGGTGGGATAAGCATCCTTCCCACGCCCTTCCCGGGCACAACCCCATCCCCACGGGTGCAGAGGAGCACCTGGAGGTCACACTGCCAGCTTCCCACAAATGAACCTGGGTGGGTTTTTCTTTTCCTTTTGTCCCAGTTACGGAGCACAAACATCTCTTAAAAGGGCAGGGTGGTGGCTTTGAGTGAAGCATTAGCAGCCCTGAAGGCCACAGAGATCATCCCAGGGCACAGCTATTCTCCATCTCCTGACTCCATCACCTCTGCAACCTGCTTCATCCTCAGGGACATATGTTTAACTGGTGGCACCCCAGGCATGGGTCCTGCTTGCTCTTCTGTCCTGCAGCACATAACATCCTTCATGGAACCATGTTTCTTCAAAATATTTTGCACATGTTAGTGAAGAAGGGAGGCTGAGACTCTGCCGCCAGCCGGGATGCTCCCAGAGCTGAGCGAGATGCTGCATTGTGGAAGCGGGGCAAGGGACACGGAGCAGTCCCTGACCTGCTTCGTGCTGAAGCAACTATCTTTTCATTTTTCAGAGGTTTGCACCAAGCCAGCTGGCCTTCCTGAAGTGGCCTGAAGAAGACCCACAGAGAGGTCTTTGTTTTGGGGCAGAAGCAGGTAACCTGCAGCACTGGGGTGCGTCTGAGGGTGTGCATCTCCAGCTGGAGAGATCCCTGTGCATCCTCAGGAGCATCCAGCTGCTCATAAATTTTACTAATTTGTAGCATCTGGAGGAAGAGGAAATGAATGAGGCTCTCAGGGGCTTTTTGAGAGCTTCACAGCACATGATTTTCTTAAATTGCAGCTGGTGGCATCCCACGATGAGCTCAGAAGCTCCAGTTTTCCCTGAAAGACAAATAAAAGTCCAGTTTCGCAGTTATTTTCAAAAACTAAAAAGTTTAACAGTGAAAATCTCTGCAGCTCACAAACTTTCTTTTTTTAAATTTCAGGATTTTGGGTTGTTTGACTCCCATTTTTGGGTTTTGAGTCATTTGAGAAAAAACTCTAAAGAGGGAAGGGGGAGCCAAGCGTGCACCAGGAATTCAGCAGGAGGGTTCTTACAAAAAGCCCCGGAGTGGGTAACGGTGGTGAAGCAAGAGGATTAAATATGGAAAAAAACCTATTTAATATATTGATTAAAGCTGATTAATTCGCTGGCCTGAGTATGGATCAGTTCATCAGTTCAACAGCCTGATGTCAGCAACTGGTGATCTCACAGTGGCTCTACAAAGCTCATCCCTGCTCCCTGGGCAGCCCTGGGGAGTGCTGGTTTTGCAGGAAGGAGGCAAGCCTGAATGCTGAAGGCTGGCTGGGAGGCAGATGCAGAGGGAGTGTCTCCGGAAAAGCAAAGTCCCAGTGGTGTTTGCCCAAAGTGGGAGCTGTCAGCAGCTGGGAGAGATCTGGCTGATGTCAGTGGGTTTGGGTCAGGATCCTGCAGGGCCTGGGCAGGAGGCACAGGCAGAGCTGCTGCCTTGAAGCAGCCCAGGGCAGCAGCCAAGGGCTGGGAAGTGAAATGGGAGAGGATGGGCTCACTTGGCTGAGCCTTGGCCAAACAGTCACAGCACCCACTCTCCTGCCCTTGTGCTGCAGCAGGTCCCTTTGCTGCCATCCCTGCAAACAGGTCCTTGCAGCCAGCCAGGCGCATCCCAGGCTGCTCCGGGCGCCTTGTGCTGCCCTCCCTGCCACGGTGGTGAGAAATGAAGTCTGTCCTGCCTGTGCCATCATCTGTCATGCCTGTGCCATCGCGCTGGCATTGCTCTGCTGGACACAAGGGGTCCCGCCGCCAGGAGCAGTGACAGCTTGAGGCAGAAATAACGACAGTCCATGACGCCCCCAGTGCCCCCCTTCAGAGGAGGTCAGTGCTCCTCCCTTCACCACCGAGGATTCAGAGCCCCGGGACCATGTGGGAAATGACTTGCCAAGGTCACTTGGAGCTGAGCCCTGGTGCCGCTGGGCTTTCAGGGTTTTCAGCAAAGTCAGCAGTGTGACAGCAGAAGTCCTTGTCTTGCAACAAAGGATGCTCTCCCAGTCTCTGGACCAGCATGGGTGGCTTCAAGTCACCTTCTGCCCTCTAGCAGTCAGCTGGCTGGGACTGCACCCTGGAAGCCCACCAGGCAGGGAAGGATCTGGCTGCCTACGCACCAGTTTGGTGGGGAGAGGATGGGAAAATGCCATTTGGACTAAGGCTGGGAAGAGAAAGCATGTCACACTCCGCTGGGGATGGAGCAAGCCCTGGTGCTCTGGCAGAGGAAATGTCCCTCCAGATATTTCTTGTTGCATTTTGGGACGCGGAAAGGACTGGAAACATGCCCTCACGGCTGGAGGGTGATCCTCAGGGTTGTGTGCCTTTACACAGAGACAGTAACCATCTAGCAAAAGGAAACTCCGTTATTAGGGTGAGAAACAACACTATGTATACACTTAAATTTAGATATTGCTAAGCCAGGCGGCCAGACTGACAAGGGGCTGCCCTGGGCTGGGGGCACCCACAGGTGTGGGGCTCTGAGCAGCTATGCTGGGGCTGCTCTCACAGCTCCTGCTGGAAAACAGTGGAAAAAGGAACTGGCAGAGCTGGGAGTTCGGATGAGATGCCTCCCTGTTGCAGAGCTTTCCCCAGAAGGACCGTGGCATGGGGAGGGGATGGGATGCTGTGGGACAGCTCTGCTGGCCATCCCCAACCTTGTGGGGAGGCCACCAGGGAGCCCAGCCTGCATTAGGGATCTCGTTTTTATTAAAGTCCTGCCAAAGAAGAAGAGACACCCCTCTTTTCCCTCAGGCTGAGTTCCCAGTGTGAGGTCTGAGATCAAACAAGTATAGTTTGATGCCAAAGATTTGAAGGAACAAACAGGACAGCTTCTCCCGCCGCAGCACTGCACAACAGCATTGAGGGATGTGATCACACCTCTGCAAGTGGGAACCCTCCATGGGATGCTGGTCCTCAAAACCAGCTGCAAGCATCAGAGGGAAGCAAAATGATCTTGCTTCGTGCAAAATGGGATTGGTCTGAACTGACACCTTCCTGCATCCCTTCCCAGAGCTCAGGAAGTGGGTGCTGGAGCAGTGTCACCTCGCTGGGCTGAGGCACATTGCCAGATAGCTGCAGGATGGCGATGGAAAGGTGGCTTCTGCCCTAACAGAGATGCTCCTACCTCCTGAACAGGCTGCTGTGGCATAGCAGGAGGGTGGTGGATACCCAGAGCCCTCCTGATGCTCAAGTCCTCCTAAAATGTTAGTTTTGCCCCCAGTTAGTTAGTGAGGCCACCTCCAGAGCCTCAAGGGAACCTCAGACCAGAGATTTTCTCCATGCAACAGCAATGGGAAAAGAGAAAATTCACTGCACAGGACAGCTAATGGAGAGATGCTAACACAAACCACATCCCTCTGGGTTACTTGAACTCTCCTTGCGGAACAATGCAATAGCCAAGAATGGAGAACCAGGCTCTGTTTGGACCTTCAGGGGGCAAAATCCCTCATGCAACCAGGTTAAATGTAGACAACTGGGGAATAAGAGACTGCTTCAGGTCAGAAAGTAGCATGGGTTTTGGGGGAAAGTGGATTGCAGTTCTTGCACCCCGTGCCCCCAGGTGGAGGAGGCATGGCCATGGGCACCCCTATGCCCCCCCCTTCTGTCCTGCTGCCTGCTGCTGCTCACAGGGAGACATTTGCAACGGCCCCTTGGTCCTTGTCACCTCCAGACCTTGGGAAGCTGAGCAGCAGCCCTGTCAGGGAGTCCCACACAGCTGCCCCTAACAGCCCCCTGCTTGTTCAGAGTCCCTCTGGAGTAGCCTGGGTGTTTTGGTTCTGCATGAGGACACGGTGGTGGCCATGGGCCGCCGGCGCATGGGGCTGCTTCAGCAAGCCTCCTGCCCTGAGAGCCGGGGCAAGAGCTCAGCCTCTGCGTCACCCGGCTGCTCACCGGTGCTGGCCGTGGGGCTGATGCTCATGGTGGTGAGCCAAGGTCGTTCCAAATGTGTTTTCTCACTTGTGACTGGAGGCCTTGGGTAGTATTGGCCAGTTTTGAGAAAAGTGACAAACAGTCGCCTGCTTTATTCTAAGCAGAACATAATTTCCCCCTCCGTCCTGCCAGCCCTGTCCCCACCCCACCACGTCCCCTCCCTCATGCTGAGGATGGTGATGAGCCCTGTGGGCAAGGCTGCCCCCGTGGGTCTGCGCATGGTGCTCTCTGCTTTCATGCGGTGTGCCTCCCTCCTGCCCACACACCCTGTCCCACAGGTTTAGGGAAAGGCGAGCCTGCGGCAGCTGCAGAGAACCAGAGGGATGTGACCATGGCCCCGGGGCTCTGTATGCCAGCACACCTCCGCCCTGGGGCCACTGTCGGGGGAAGGATGCTCTGCCGGCGGGTCCTGTGTCCCACGCCGGGATCCGCAGCCTCGTACCACGAGCGTGGGGAAACAGCTCAGCAGGCACTGTGCCACAGCCGCATGAGCAGAGCTGACAGCACAGGATGCCTGCCAGCCCACGGTGGCTTCTTACTGCAACGCCTGCCCTGTGGCTGGACGCCTCCCTGCCATCTGCCCCTTCACAAGAGGGTTCCTGGCAAGGCAGCTGTGAGAAACCGGTGGGGCTTTTCCGGAGAAGCTGCCTATTTCCTGGCTGATTCTGTGCCGGGGCAACAGGGAGCAGATCCCTGCCCCTGGGAGCCCCCCATGGCTGGCATCACAGAGACGCTGCCCTGGGAAACAGGAGAAAGAAAAGGTTTTAGGAAGTAAGGCAAGAATGGAGACTTGTGCTTGGGTTTGATCTTCCTTCCAGGCAAGTGTCCGTGCCAGCAGCGGGATTATAGCCTTGGATACACTAGGGTCCTTCCACTCTTTCAGTGCCTGTAGGAGGAAAAACTCTGGGCTTGAAGCCAAGGCTCGAGCGCGTCGGGGAGCTCCCACCAGCAGAGTGTAGAGGCAAAGCCACTGGCTCAGCAGAGGCTGCCCTCAGCCACACTTCGGTTTCTTGCAACCCCTTATTTTTCTCCTCTACCAATGGAAACACTGGTTGGATTTGCAGCCTTATTGCCCACAGACTCAAAAAAAAAAAAAACCCACCAAAAAATGCCTTGCATGCATGTGTCGTGGGCTTGCTCAGTGCTGGGACCAGTGTGGGCACCCCCAGCTATTCCATACAGGCACTCAGTCCCCAGCCAGCCCTGGCCCGGCTCTCACCACGTCGGTGACATTGTGCAGGTGGAGATGTGGGTGAATGCACCCCAGGCGAAAGCATCATTCAGGCTCTGGCTGGACACACCTCTGCTGGGCTGAGGGGTACATCTCCCCAGCAGGACAGGTTGCTGGAAGGTTTTCCAGTACTCTGCACAATTTTGGGACTCCTTCATGCAAGGCAACAAGTCACTGGGGAGGGAGTCAGTACCAGCAGTTTGGGAAGACCAAACACCCAAGTCCTTCGGTTGGTGCCTGCCTGGAGGTCCCTGGGGAAGGGACAGCTCTGGACTTGCGGGGTGGCTGGCCTGCGCTGGCCTACGACCTCCGAAAAATACACCTGACTTATCAGCTGAGTCCCCAAGGTTGGGTCAGTCCAGGTCCTGACTCCAGCGAGGGCTGCAGAGCTCAGCTAGGCTGCACGTGGCCCTGGAGACTGGCAGCAGGTTACAGCTCCTTCCACCCGGCTGTCGGTCCAGTGCTGCTCCCAGGCAGGACTGAGACTGGGATTAGGATTGGGATTGGGGTTAGGGTTGGGATTGAGAGAAGGGCTGGGGGATTCCCCCTGCCATGGACGACAGCACCATGTGAGCAGTCTCAGCCCAGCCTGTGTCTCCTGTAAATGGGGCACGATGAGAAATGGCTGCTCATGGGAGCCTCCCCTTGCTGGGGCCATCGCAGAGATATTTTTCTGGCTATACATGGGTTCACGTGGCTGTCATTCCCCTTGCGTGGCTGGGAGCATTTCCAGCCCAGCATGTCCCAGCTCTTGGTGCCTCCGTGTTTGTGCTGAAGGTTGTCTCCTGGGACAGCGGTGATCAGCCAGGGCTGGGCACAGGCTCCCTCAGACCTTGGCTCCTCAACCCACCCTGCCTCATGGGGCTGGGCAGGGAGTGGCAAACGTGACCCCATGCAGAGAAGGAGGAACAGTCCCTCTTGCAGTGGGAAGGGATGCAAACACCCTGCTCCATGCCACATACAGGCAACCTGCAAGACCAAGGTATGGAAGACATAGCTGCACTCAGATCCCAGGAGGGTCCCACCACACCAAGTAACCACCTACCAGAAAGGGACTTGCTCCAAAGCCCTAAAAGCAAAATAAGGGTGAGGAGCAAAGGACCACCCCTACCCCCACAGGGCTCTTCCTGCCCCGTCTCTGCTCACTACCATTCAGAAAAGACATTTTTGGTTCCTTTTCAGTCTCTGAAGGCCTCTTCTCACTGCTTGACCGGTCTAAAAGAGAAACAGGAGGCTTGGCAGCTATTAAGAAAGGGATTAAGCGCAATCCAGAGATCTTTCTGCTTCTGTGTTAATCCCTGGTGTGGCTGCATCTGTGAGGGTTGCAGATGCGTGCCTCAGAAATATTGGACGGGTGAGGAGGATGGCAAGGAGAGTCAGGAATAGGCAGGCATTTCCCTGTGGAAACTAGAGAAGAGCCTTAAAGTCAGCAGTGATGCAGGAAGGCAGCAGAAACGATGCTCTGCTAATCCTCAGAGACAAGACTATGGTCTCCTGTCGTATTAGCAGCAGCAGAAAAGGGGAATCATTTTTTCACATAAATCACTATATTAATGGCTTGGAGTTGACTGACACAGGTTTTCCAGAGTTTAAATGCTTAATGACTTGAAGTGAGGAGGTAGACACACCTGCAAACACTCCTAGGTTGAACACAGCAGTCCTGAGGAGAAGCCCTGCGCTGTGGTGATGGACAGCAGCCGGGCAAGAGACACTCTCTGTGCCCCTATTTAGAAATTTTCTTCCTCAGACTCTGCTGCCGATCACTGCTCCGGGGGACAAAACTGGAGTTCGTCCCTGGCCATCACCTCCAGCGGCAGAGCCTCTGCGATGCAGTGGCACATGGGGACCAAGGCCCCCCGGACCACAAGCTCTTGGCACAGGATGGGCCCCTCTAGCACCTCTGCACCCAGATATCACAGAGATGGGCAAGAAGCTCTGCAGAAACCACAGCGCTGTCGCAATGCATGTTACGTGCAGGGCAGCTGTGAGCAGCAGAAAAAGCGGCTTGTGTCGAAAAAAATTAAGAAGTGCTGCAAGATGTGAGGAGCTGAAGTGTGACAGTCCAGCCTGCAACCCAGCCAGGCTGGAAGCTGCGTCCTTCTTCAGCCTCCTCTCCTTGGTGATATGTCCTTGTTTATTGTTTTATTCACTGTTTTATCCCTCTGTGTAAGCAAGCTCAGAATGTCCTCAGAGCCAGGGGCCCAACCTTCCTTGGCTCACTGCTCCGTGTGGAAACGCATTACATTATTCACTTGTGACTGTATTAAAAACAATCTCAATATACATCTGGGCTCCTCAGGGCTGTCACAAACTCCTTGTAATGATTAAAACAATAATATATTCACAGCTGTTAATCACGGTAGGCGAGAGGCTTTCTCGGAGCCCTTCTGCTGCCCGGGGTATTCTCACCTCCCACCAAGCCCAGCTCCGGGCTACGCTCTGGGGCAGGGGCGATGCCTTGCGGGGGGCGGGACGGGGCTGAGCCCCGGGGCAATGGCAGTGCCCGCTGGGGGGGATGCGACCGATGCCGGGGACAGAGGACAGGCCGGGCGAGGAGGGGCCGAGCCCCCAGGTGACGGTGCCGCCCGAGGCGGGGCGGGGGCAGGACAAGGCTGGTGC
>WEKW01024664.1:96925-113081 GCA_013389905.1 Sula dactylatra | reverse complement strand
GGGGCTGGGGGGACCCGAGCAGCCCCCGCCGGGCAGCAGCAGGACCCCCGGCTGCCAGGCCCCCCAGCCGCACACCTCCGGCACCTCCGACCGGCTCTTTGAGAGAGGAATCTCTTGGAGACGCTAAAATATAGCGGTGGCGTGTCTGGATGCGGCCCCCCAGGCCAGAGCAGCCGTGTCAGCATCTGATCCCACGGCTCTGTCTGGGGACGGGGCACCCGTGCACAGCCCAGCATCACCCGCGTTCCTGGGCTCCAGCTGCATCGCCTGAGCCAGCGCTGCTGGGCGAGAAATGCACTTCCCCCTGAAAACGAGCTGCTTTTTTTTCTTTTTCATTGTAAATTTAGATGCTGAAAGAAGTTCCCAACCAATTTCTTGTTGGCCAAGTCCCCCAGTTGACTCTTTTGCAGCCCAAGTCTTTTGTTTTAAAAAAGTCTTTTTTTTTTCAGTGACAGACCAAGCTATTCTGTGGGGAGCAGGCTCTTGTTCTGGTAAATGGTTCATCTGAAAACCCCCTTTTTCTTATTCAAAGCAATTTGCTTGGAAACTTTCTGAGCCAGCATGAATGCCAGATGTGCTGCCTTCTCTCTGGCTTTGTCACATGTAATGAAGATGATGATACTGGACAGTGTTAGTATAACTAGCAACGATTAACTCTTTCCCTGTGACACATTTTTTTGCCACCCATTGCCAAGTGCTGGGGCATACTGAGCAGTGCCCGCAGCTGGTTTCAAAACGGATTTTGTTTCTTTGGACACAGGGGAATTAGACGGATCAGTGCCGAAAGCCCTATGTGCAGCACTTGGGTCAGCCTGGGAAGACTTTTCTCCTCCTGGTTCCAAGCTGGAGCTTTGCTTTTAAGCCAGATGCATTCCCAGAAATTTAATTTTTGATCTTTTTTTGTGCTTTTTCTCTCTCTGGGTGGTAGCGCCTTCCAGTCTGCAGGCAGCGCTGCAGTTTGGGGCTGAGCATCCCTGAACACTCACATGGGTCTTGGCCCTGCTCCACCCGAGGCTGCACCACCTGGCCCGGGGACTTGGGGTCTTGCACTGTCCCTGGCTGTGCCAAGTGTATGTGAGGTCCAGCACGGTGTGTACCATGAGGCGCTGCCCACCCGGGCTCCGCACCAGTGTCATGGCAGTGCCTGTTCCCTTGGGGCTGGCGCCAGGCAGGCACCGAGGGGTTTGCCTTTGCACAAAGCTCAGGCTGGTTTGTTGTCTTGGTCTAACTCAGCCCAAAATGTGCAGACATGATTTAGAGGAGGTTGGTCCTGCTGTGGGGCACCTCGGGCACGTCCTGGGCAAGACACGGTCCTTGCTGGCTCAGTCCACGTTAGCAGCAGCTGCTGGGTGGTAGCGCTGTTCACTGCCGAGCTATGGCTCCACGTCTTCCCTTTCCAGCTCCTTTGCTTGGAATACAGCCCTAAAAATACCCCAGATTAGTTATCCTGCTGCTGGAGGGACTGATCCTGGGAGCACGGTGCTCCCCTTCCCTCACAGGTCCGCAGCAGGGCTTACGGCACTGCCACCTGACTGCTTGGAGCTGTTGCCTTCTTTTGACAACTTTTTTTTTCCCTTCTTTTGGCAAATCTCTTCACTGGCCATTTCAAAGCCTGCCAGGCTCTTCCCCTGCCAGCTGTCCTGGGGGAGCTGTGGCTCCCACGGTGGGAAGGAAACCCGTTGTAACCCACTGCAGACCTGGAGTCCCCACTCGAGGGAGGTGGGATGCTGCAAGGCTGGGCTGAGCCCCTGCTCCACCGTGGGGCCGCCCGGAGACCCTGTGGGGTGGGGGGCTGGAGACCCGGGCACGGCCATGGGGCATGCTGCTGGGCAGTTCTCAGTGTCCCCTTCCGCCTCCTCCCCTGGGGCGTGGGATGTTTCTGGGCAGAGCTATGCACTCACCGGGACACCTGAGGCCTACTTGGGTCTTTGCTGCCCCGTGGCCTTTGGGGACATCCCCGCCCTCTTCGTCACGTCTGCAGGGGCTTCAGGACTAAGCAGCCCTGGCTTGGGCTGGGCTGAGCAATGCTGCATTGAGGCAGAGCCCACGGGGCCACAGGTGCTCCAGGAGGCAACAGGGCTACTGGTGGCATGGGGACAGGCCTGGTGTGGGGCCACGTCAGGGACCCCTGTGTCCCCCAGCCCTGTGGCATCACCAGGGTCTGCTCAGGGGGACCTGTTAGAAAAATCCATCACCCCTGTGCCCCAGGAGATGCTGGGGCTGGGGAATGTCCCATGGGCTGGGGCCAGGGCCACGAACGTATGTGCAAGGCCCCGCCAAGCCCCGGGGCGCCGACAGGCAAACATGCTGGGGAGGATAAGAGGGATGACAGGAGCCAGGCGCTGGCACAGGAGCATGCCAGGGCATCCCTGTGTCCCTCCAGCCCTCATTTCCAGCCCACTCGTTGGCAAGCGCAGGACACCTCAGCTGGAAGAGCTGAGGGCGGTGCTTATGCTGCAAATCACTTAGAAGATGGGGTTTTCAGCCAGGTTTCTCCCTTCCAGGACTTCCCATCTGCAGGACCCCTGCAGACAACCTGCCTGTGCCCCCCACGTGGCTGCAAGCCCACAATTCGGCCACAGCTTGAGCCCGCACAGCCGCTTGCTCTGCACTGGGTGGTGCAGTGGCTCCGATGCCCAGGCACAGGGGCTGGGACAGGGGCAGGGGCAGGGGCAGGAGCTGGGACAGGGGCTGACACCATCGCAGCCCTGCTGTGGGTGATCCCACCCCCGATACCCATGCAGGTGCTGGAGGCGTGTGTGTACCCCCAGGCCTGGAGGAGGGGACAGGACCTCTCCTTCATCCCTGGGGACCCTCTTGGCCATCCAGGTCCGCCTCGGGCCCTTCGTGTGCTCATGCCCGTGCACGTGGCTTCCACCCCTGCTCACTGCGACCAGCGCTGCTGGGGAGGATGGTTCCTCTGCAGAGACAGGCTGGGGTGCAAAACCCTGTGCCCTCCAGGAGTGGGGCAGAGGGGGCTGGCACGAGGCCACGATGACTCCTCTCATGCCGGGGCAGCCAGGGTGCAAGCTGTGGCATCAGCGGCTGGCTGGGTGCCAGGCACTCCCTGCGGCTGGCAGCACCCACCTCGCTGCAGCAAGTTCGTGTTGCTGCACGTTGTTCCGCCAGCTGGGCCTGAGCTCTGCTTCCTTTGCTGCTGGGGCCGGGCCGCTGCCAGTCGGGGGGTCCCACAGACCATCCCTCGCCCATGAGTCCTGGGGCTGCTGCACATCTTTGCTACCCCGCATCTGGGAGTGATGGGCTCTGCCCGCCTGGACAATGGGATCTGAGAGGAGAGACCCCCCACCCCGACCCACAGGCCTTGGCAGCAAAGGGCACCGGGATGCGCCTGCCTGGGGCAGCTGGTTCTGCAACCTGTCCTGGTGGTGTCACTGCCACCCCAAGCATGAGACCTTCCCGTGGGGCTTGCCCTGGGTATGGGGTCACTGCCACCTCTCACTGCCGGCTGCCCTGTGCGGGCGGCAGAGCCACAGTTGCAGCCACATGTGCTCCGCTTCCCTGGGCCTGAGCAGGCAGCGTGGCTGCCCCAGGCACGCACACATCCACACGAGCGCTCTTACGGGCGCACACTCGCATGCATGCCCACGCACACCCACCTAAATGCATGTATGCATAGAGACACACAAACACGTCGGCACACCTATGTGCATGTACACCCCACCATGCACGCCTACGTGCACGCACTTCCCCGTGCACCTCCAACCTAAATTTGCACACGTGCATATGTCCATGCACACCCCCCCATGCATGCCTGCAGGCACGCATGCCACATGTGCACCTACGTGTGTGCACCCGCACGCACGTGCAATTCCCCCCTCCATGTGCAACCGCCCCACGTGTGCAGCCCCACGCGTGCACCTCCGTGCCAGCTCTCCATGGGGCTGGAAGCAGGGCCCAGCTGTGCCAGCCCTGGCAAAGGTGGGAGAAAATCCCCTGAACCAGGTTTCCCCCCCACCACAGGCATGTGGGGCTTCCCCTGCCCACCCTGGATCCAGCCCTGTGTCTAAGCTCACGTGGCCACATCCATTCCTGCCGTGGGGTCAGCCTGGCATCCCAGCACTGCTCCCGCCAGGCTGTCCCCATCCCTGGTGTCTGGCACCAGGTGTCCCCGATGCTGCAGGTCATCCTTGCTGCCTCCTACTCCAGCATTTCTTAGCCCCTGCCACCCCGCAGGCATCCCTGTCTCCAGCCTCGTCCAACTCTGGGGGCTGCAGCCTCCCAAATGTTATCCTGGGGATGGAAACTGCTCCTGGGGTCCCAGCTGTGCTCAGCCTCAGGTTTGGGGGTGACTTGTCCATGCTTTTCCTTTGGGGACAGCGTTGTCACCCTGCTAATGCCAATGCCACTCTGGGTGTTATCTGGGGTGGTGTGAAGGTGGTGTAGTGCCCTGTGAGGACACCGTCGACATCTGCATGGTGGCCACAGGGCGTGTGGGCACATGCGTCGCAGAGGCGGGCAGGGGGATCTGCTGGGGTTGGACCCTCCCTGGGGACCCCTCGCAGGGGTGCCAGCACCCCCTTGCGAGGGCTGGGACGGTGAAGGGGACACCCTGAGAAGACTGTGGGGTGGTAACGCACCAGTGGGTGTCCCCTGGGACAGGCAGCTTTGCTGGGGCAGAGTCAGCATCGTTTATTGCTTGTGCATGTGCCTGGCAGGTGATTGCCCATCCGGGCATTGCCCACGGGGCCCCAGGGCAGACAGGCAAAGCAGAGGGTGCTATGGTGAGGGGGGACTGGGGGGGACAGTCAGTGCCAGGGGGTGCATGGCCTGCAGGACACTGGGCAGAGGAGAAGGCTGAGAGCCCTCCCAAGGCTGCCCGGGACACCGACCCTGAGCACCCCAGCCCAGAAATGGCCCAAACAGGGGGTCCTGCTCCCCAGCTTTGTGCTTTGGAGCAGCAGCTGGGGTGGGGGGAGGCTGTCAGAGCCCCCTCCTCCTCCTTTCTGCAGCGTTCAGCATCTCCAGGAGCTGCTCTGGGACAGCAGTGCCGTGGCACACCAGCCCCAGTCTGGTTGCGGAGGGGGATTCTGCACTGGCTCGTAGCTTTTGGCCCAGAGCATGTGGCAAGCCACTGACAGTGAACGGGAGCCAGGGGAGGCCGGGGAGGGTCACTCATTAGAAATGGTTCCCTGGGGGACCAGGGGGTACCACTGGTGTGGGGCCATGTGTTCACATGGGAATGGGGGCTGCCTCTAAGCTGGGACCCCGGGCATCTCTGCCTGTGCACTGACACTTTATTTCCGCTGCCTGAGCTGGCCAAGACCCAACCCTGCAGCCACCCAGGCTGCAGCCCGCTTGCAGATGGTGGGGACAGGGATGGGGATGGGGACAGGGATGGGACCAGGGCCATGCACCGGGCAGGGCTGGGGTGGCTCCTGGGTGCTGGGCAGGAAGGGGAGCTGCCTGCCTCAGCCCTGGGGCTCCACCCGGGTCCCGGCAGGGCAGACAGCAGACAGAGCCTTTGTACAAGCCTTAAGTGGTTTCACCCCAGAGATGCTCAGCTGCTTTCCTACCCCCAGACCCGCAGCCTCCTCTCTGGCAGTGAAGCAGCTCCAGCGGGGGCATGGCAGAGGCCAGTGCAGGCAGCCCCAAGCCCGCGGGTGGCAGAGGGTGAGGCAGAGGGGTCCACCCAGAGGGGCTGAAGGCAGCATGGGGTGGCCCCTCCCTGGAAGCTGGGTAACCTTTTTTGGCAGGAGGAAGCGGTGTTATTTATAGCCGGAGAATGGCCAAGCCATACAAGGGCAGGAGGGACGACGTGCCTGACTGCCCTTCTTTGGTGAGCTGCATCCCCGAGGGGCTGTTCCCAGGTGTCCCGTCCCCCGCACTGGCCCCAGGGACCCGCTGTCATGGCTCAGCACAGACGCCCATGGCCAGGAGCGGTGCTGCGGGAAGATGGGAGCAAGCAGCAGAGGAAGGGCCTCCCAGTCTGTGCTCCGGGAGGCAAGGGGTCCCAATGCCCAAAAAGCCGGAGTCCCTGTACTGTGCCCAGCAGCATCCTGGGGCAGCTGCTGTCCCTGGCTGGGGAGAGCGCCCGCTCCCAGCTGCATCCTGAGCAGGGCCCCGTGCAGGCAGGTGTGGGCAAGACCATGCCTATGCTGGGCTGAGCAGTGCTCACCTCTGCCAGACGGTGCTCCTGAAGCCGCCGGGCAGGGCACTGCCAGGGCAGGACCAGCCGTGCACAGGGGGTTGTTGAGCCCCAGTGCCTTCCCTCAGGATGGCCTGGGGCAGCTGGGGGTCCCTTGCCTCCGGCCTCACCCGCTGCCTCCCCCTCCCTGCAGTATGGCATCGTGCTGGACGCCGGGTCCTCCCACACAGCCATGTTCGTCTACAAGTGGCCTGCAGACAAGGAGAACGACACCGGGGTGGTCAGCGAGCACAGCATGTGCGATGTGGAGGGTAAGGGCTGTCTCAGTCCCTGGGGGAACGGTGGCTGATGGCAGGGTCTGTCACATCACCTGTGGGCAGGGCACTGTGACAGTGTGAATGCCCCTGCCATGCCCAGCTGCCTCCCTGTGTAGTCACCAGCACAGTGAGGTGTTATAAGGGGTCCAGCTCTGTTCCAAAACCTTCCCCATCTCCCCCTCAAGGCTTGCAACCATACATGCCTGTGGTTTTATTTTCCTGGCATCCACTGAACCACCAGGAAACAATTCAGCTCCCTGCCTAGCCCAGCGAGGAGCAAGGGATGGTTTTCCACTCTCCATTTAAGCAACCTTTCCTAGCTACCAGCCAGTGGGGGATGTGGTGTGAGCAGGGAGATGTGGCTGGACTTTGAGTGGCTCCATGCCCACAGAAACCTGCAGCACCTGCCTTTTGAACAGCCTGGGAGGGGCAAAGCTGCCCACCGAGCATCTTCCACCACCTGCAGGGAGCAATGCTCTTTCCTCTCCACAGGTCCTGGCATCTCCAGCTACAGCTCCAACCCTCCGGCTGCTGGGACAAGCTTGGTGCACTGCCTGAACCAAGCTCTGAGAGACGTGCCCAAGGACAAGCACGTGGGCACCCCGCTCTACCTGGGTGCCACGGCCGGCATGCGCCTGCTCAAGTGAGTGCTTGCTGTGGCTGTGCCAGCTGCCCGGCCTCAAACCCTGCCTGGAGGGCCCTGCCATGCCACCCTGCCATCTCGCCATGGCAGGTGTAGAGATGGTAAAGGACGGTTGCGATGTCTCCCCTTTGCCAGGCGAAGCTCTTAACCCTCCAAGTTGCCCAGCTCCATGTCCCTTGCGGAGGTTCTCCTGCCTTTCAGAGCTGGAGATGCTCTGCAGGGCGCAGCCAGCACATCCCTGGCTGAAAAGGGGCTGGCGTGGGGCCAGTCCTGGGATAACCCACCCAGTCTTTTTGGCTAGCCAGGAGGAAAGTCCCCCTGCACCCACTGCCAGCCTGATGGGATGCAGTGAGAATAATTACCCCTCCAAAAACCACACAGAGGAGGGAGACATGCCCCCCTCACCCCGCCACAGAACATGGCTCAGGAGGAGGGAGCACACCTCCATCCCTGCCGCCTGCCTCCCTCTCCAGCAGAGACAAGGGGAATTAGCTGGGGCTTTCTGGGGGACATCCCTACAGGTACCCAGGCGAGGACCCACCTGCCTCCCACCCCACGTGCCACAGCAGGGCCGGGCACCGAGGGCTGTGCGGGCAGTGGGGGCTCCACTCACGGCACTCCAGCGCAGCCCTGCCACTCTGCCCTCTTGCCTGGCCCGCAGCATTGCGAACCTGCAGGCTTCAGACGCCGTCCTCAGCGCCGTGGCGGCCACGCTGAAGACGTACCCCTTCGATTTCCGGGGGGCAAAGATCCTGTCAGGGGAAGAGGAAGGGGTCTTTGGCTGGGTCACTGCAAACTACCTCCTGGAGAACTTCATCAAGGTGGGCAGGGGAGCACGATGCCCATCAGGGACAGCTGTGGTGGCCAGGCTGTCCCACAGCTCATCGCATCTTTATGCCCGCTCTTGTCTTCCTTGCTCAGCGCGGGTGGCTCGGGGAATGGATCCAGCCCCAGAAGACAACCTTAGGGGCCATGGACTTTGGGGGCGCTTCCACACAGATCACGTTTGAAACCAGGCACACCATTGAAGACCCCAGAAACGAGGTGATGCTGAAGTTGTACGGCCAGGTGTACAAAGTATACACCCACAGCTTCCTCTGCTACGGAAGAGACCAGGTCCTCAAGAGGCTGCTCTCAAAGCTCCTCCAGGTACCAGCATGTGCTCGATGGGGATGCTGGCTGTCATCACCCCACAGCTGCCCTGTCACCCTGGTGTTTATACAGGGGTGTCCCCAACCCTGCCTCTAGGACAGCCCCGCGGGGCCTGCTGCACACCTTTACCAGCTAACTTTTTGCCCCCAACCCTCTCTGATGGTCCCAGGGCTTCCTCCGGCCCACTCCATAAGTTGTTGCACCCCTCGGCTAGAGCCAAGATGTCCCGAGTCATCTCAAGGTGCTTGCGGCAACTGCCAGCTCTGCGTCCTGCTGCCCAAGCTCCTCGGCATCTCCCTAGCAGGGAAATGGAGGCAAGCAGGCAGCAGTGCTCGGGCTACGGCACGGCTCACGCGTCTTGTGTCACTTCTCTGGCAGGCTGAGCGCTACCAAGCAACTGTCCCCCATCCCTGCTGGCCCATGGGCTACCACAAGAGCCTGTTGCTGAGCAGCATCTATGACAGCCCCTGCACGGAGAAGGAGAGGCCCAGCCTTGCCCTCAACACCACCATCACTGTGGTCGGCACTGGGAATGGGAGCCTCTGCGCTCTGCATGTCAGCAAGCTCTTTGACTTCACCACCTGCTCCTTTTCCCGCTGCTCCTTCAATGGCATTTTCCAGCCGGAGGTTTCAGGAAACTTCATCGTAAGTCCTGGCATGGAGCAGGGTGCTGGCCTGGCTGCTGGGTGGGCAGGTGTTCCCAGCCCCCCAGCATCACACAGCAGCAAAGCCAGACCCGTCTCTGCAAGGGTGGTCACTTGTGCCCACCACCCTGGTCAGAGTGGCTGTTCGTGGCGAGAGAGTTTGCTCCCAGCCTATCCCACAGCTGCCTCCTTTCCTCCGTCAGGCCTTCTCTGCCTTCTTCTACACAGTCGATTTCATCCAAACAGTGATGGGGAGACCCGTGCACTTCTCCAGTGACCTGAAGGATGCTGCCAAGAGCATCTGTGCCACCAGCTGGAGCGAGGTGGGCTCCTCAGGCATGGGAGGGAGGAGAGGGCTGCTTCATGTGGAGCATCGCCTGGGCTCTGAGAGCAGCCCTTGGAGTGGGTTGGGTGTCCTGGCACTCATGGAGTAGGGAGAGGGTGGGTGATGGCTCCCACAGGGGACCAGGAGAGGCTCAGGTGGGTATGGGCAGCGCCTTGGCCAGCCAGATGCAACCACCCAGAGCTTCAGGCCACAGAAGCAAAGCCTGGACCCTGTTGGTTTGACCCCTTTTCTCTGTCCCTCCATGCATCCCACCCAGCTGCTCCAGAAAGCCCCCAAGCTGGAGAAGAGGCTGGCGGATTATTGCGCTGTCAGCACGTTCATTTATTTGCTCACCACCAAAGGCTACAACTTCAACAACCATTCCTTCCCCAACATCGCCTTCCAGAAGAAGGTGGGTAACAGCAGAGCACATACCCATCCCATGGTATCTGTTTGGAATGAGGCCAAAAAGCCCTGCAGGAGAGATGATTCCACACCAGGAAAGAGCCAAGCAATGTGAGGGAAGATCTCAAGGGACAGGGGTAGGATGGGATTCCCAGTTTTTGGGTGGATCTTCTGGGAGATGGAAAAAAAATGAGCTGAGCTGACTGCCATCATGGAGTCAGGCCTTCCAGTCTTTCCTTGGCCCTCAAGACACCAGCCTTCTCAAACAACTCTTTGCTCAGGCTTGTTGGGAAGTTATCTCAGGGCAGGATCCCACCTTTGCCAAGTGCCCTCACCTGCATGAGTGATGGGATGGGCAGCGATATCAGGACTGGCCTGAGTGGATGACATCCTGCTCCCACCAGATGAGCCCAGCTCAGCACAGGATGGTCACTGCTTCATCCCTGGGCTGGCTGGACCCGTGGGCGAGTGAGGGCTCAGGGTGCTGTGGGCTCCCCCACACCCTTCTCCTCCATTGGGCTGACACTGAGGTGGTCCCCAGAAGGTCTCTTGAGGCCTGTGGAGCTGGGTTGGTTGGAGTGGGGACCCTGCCGTGCTCTTTCCACAGGCAGGAGAAACCTCCATCGGCTGGGCCCTGGGCTACATGCTGAACCTCACCAACATGATCCCGGCGGAGAAGCCCTCTTCCCACAAAAGCATGCTGTACAACTACTGGGTCATCCTCATCCTGCTCTTTGTGGTCACCGCCCTGATGTCTCTGGTGACTGCTGTCTGCCTGCTGCGGCGCAGCAAGTCCAGTGCAATCTAATGGCCCCCAGGGACAGGGGGGGCCTTGTCTGCAGGACCCAGCACCTTCCTTCCTGCTGGATTCTCCATGGCCTGAACACTTGGGATGCAGCAAGTGCTCGGAGGTGTCCTCCTCCAATATCTGATGCTGCCTGTCCTAGAAGGAAAGCTGTCCCTTTTTGCTCTCCCCTTGCTTCAAGCTGCAGAAACAGGCGTACAGAAGAGGACTGCTGGCCCTGCAGGAGAATGGCTTAAGGGTTTCCCAGCGCTACTCAGGGACGGACCCTGGAGCAGGCTCAGAATTTGGCCGTTCAGACCTGGGGCATCTTTCTGCCACCAGACCTGGTCTGGACTGGGCCAGTAAGTCCAGACAAGAGCAGGATTTATTCTCATGTGCATGGGGTGGGTGGGGAGCATTACTTAACGCTAGTGCTTATAGCTGAGCTCTCTAGCCTGTCCCTGGAGCATCAGGCCTGCCTCCCAGGGAGCCCATGCTGTCTTTCTGGCTGACGCGCTAAGCTCACTGACCTTCCTGAGGGCCAGATCTTGGCCTGGACTTCCACCAGCCCCAGCACAGGGGCTTTGGGTAGGGACTTAGCAACAACCTGATGCGGGGAGCAAGCAGCTTCCCAGGTCCCACTTCAGCAACAAGATGCGGTGCTTTCCCCATTCCTGGGGTTCCCAAGCCAGACTCGCCTTTGCCACAGCCAGAGCCTCCTCCGTCACCCCAGCAATGGCACAAAAAGCCCCCACGGCTCCCTGGTGTGTGGCTGTGCCAGCGCAGAAGCAATTGGCTCACTGTGGGAGTGGGGCTGTGCACTGCTTTAGGGTTTGAGCCCTGCATCACCCCATGCCAGGCAGCTGCGAGGACATACCTTCATTTCCAGCTGAGTAAGAACAGGGACACACAAACATGCAGAAGGTCTGGTTTTGTTTGGTTGTTTTTTTTATAATCAGAAATACATCTTTGTAACCACTTCTATGGCTCTGTGGCTCTTGTCAGCAACAGGCTAATCAAGCCTGGCTGTCCTGCGGGGGTAGAGCCACTTACGGGGTCTACTTGGACAGAGCCGCAGGTCAGGCTCTGCCTGAAGGTCTCAATCCCTTGCAGCCTGCCCAGTGCTGAGACACCATCGCAGCTTCATATGCTCTACCAGCCTGGAGAAACCTCCCGAGATGGACCACGGTGGGCCTGAAACCTCACCCCAGACTCAGGCCCACCTGGAGGTGGAAGAGTTTCAACCAGCCATGGTTGCAAAGTTGAGGTTTCCCAAGCACTAGAGACCCAGTCATCCCAAAGGTGTGAGCAGGCAGCACTCAAGCTGACTCTGCCCTGTGCATTCACCGCTGCACTCGTGGCCACAGCCTCCACGCAAGGAAAACACGCAGGGAGCCTCTGCTCCCAGGGGGCCGGGTCTGGTGCCCACGCAGGGCAGGAGGTCAGCCCACAGGGTTGGCAATTTGTGTCGCTGGCAGGTCAGCCACCACGGCATGCATCCAGCCGCCGGGCAGCTGCCCAGGGCCAGTCCCAACTCATGAAGCCTATCTGGAAGTAGCCTCCCGCCCCGCTGTGTTCCTCCACATGCCCCAGGAGAGGAGTGGCTTTAGCGGGAGTTGTGGTTTCCCACTGCCCTCCCTGCTCTCACATGCAGCATGAGCTCCGTTGTGGTTTCCCGCTGCCCTCCTTGCTCTCACATGCAGCACGAGCTCTGCTCCCCGCTCCAGCAGAGCTCCTGGTACGCTGAACTCAGCTTAACCTGCCCGTACCCTGCAGCTACTTCGCTTTTAGCTGTTCTGGCAGCTGCTTCCCATCCCTCTGCACAGGCCAAACGTGGTGCCAGTTCAGATGATGTTCTGAGGCCCTAAACCCAGTTTCCTTCCCAGGCTCCCCATCTCCCCAGCACAGGGACTTCCTCCCATGGCAAAGCTCTGTCTCCAGCTCTGACGTGGAAGGTGGCATTTCTGGTCTCTCAAGCTGCTGCTCTTCTCTAAGAAACCAGCTAGCTTCCAGAACTCAGGCTGGGTTTCCCCTTCTAAGAAATTCTAGCTGCAGCTGAATCAGAGCTGGACATCCACCAAGTGAAGCCAGTTTGCCCTAGTCATGACTTGGAGTTTGCCATTAGGAAAAAATGAAGTAGAAGAGGCTTCTTAATCTTCCCGTGTGCCTCTCTGGATGGGTGGGATTCGAGACAGTACCATTCCCTTGCCGGCTGGTTACAGATCTGGATGGAGAGTCTGGAACTGGCTGGGTGCATGCCTCAAGAGCAAGATGGGCACCACACAGGGGGGCCTCAGGGACACCTGCACCCCCTTTGCAGGGACAGAGGGGACACCCCCAGGAGCTGCAGAGCTCAGCTCAGCCCCATTTGGGCAGGCAAGAAAAGCCTCGCTGCTACGGGAGCAGGGACAGTGTGACCAGCTAGGCTCAAGAAACAGAGCACACGGCAACAGCTCTGCCCCCTCACAGCTTAGCCCAGACCCGTCCGTGCCTGCCGTCACTTCACAGCCCTGTGCTGTTGGATTGCAGGTGCTGTGGCCTCAGAGGGACCAGAGCTCTCTGCTCGAACATTTACTGCAAAGGCTGCCTCAGGGTGACAGTTATCACCTGCACCCCAGCTCTTCCTGTCCCACCACAGGCTTCGCTTCATCCACAACACGTGCTTTCAGCTCTCGCCTTTTATTGTACTCCCCACGTGTGATGTTCAGAGGCCACCTGGGAGGCAGCAATCCCTACAGTGCCTCCACCATGCTCTCACTGCAGGATCGACTCATCCGAGCTCCCAGGCCGTGCCACAGAGCTCACCAGTCTCCCAGGCAGCCCAGGCACAGGCAGGCTGGGCAGGCAGGAAGGGATGAAGCAGGACACAGGCACGGTGCGCTGTGCTCTGCTGGCTACTCCACAATGTCCCCGTACTTGTTCCTCCTCACCAGCGGTGCCGTGCTCTCTCTGTCCTCTGGGCTTGGCTGATTTTCTGCAACAGAAAGAACAAGCTAACTGGACCCCTGACTATCCCGGCACGTTTGCCAGGGGTGGGCAGAGAACCACAAAGCCATGGTGAAGCGTTTAAAGCCTCTTCAGCTAGGTCCAGCTTTGGGAGCGGAAGGTACCAATGGGAGAAAGCAGCAAGCAGCCACGGGAACCACCCAGCAGCTGCTGTCCTGGTGCCCCTCCAGCTCTGCCTTCTGAGCTGTAAGACAGGGATGGAGAGCAGAATAAACCTCCCGTAATCCAGAAAAAAGCAGTTTACGACCTGCTGTGCCACCTGGACACTCACAAGTCTATGGGGCTGGATAGGATCCACCCAGGAGTACTGAGGGAGCTGGTGGAGGAGCTCGCCAAGCCACTCCATTTATCAGCAGTCCTGGTTAACAGGGGAGGTCCCAGACGACTGGAGGCTTGCTGACGTGACACCCATCTACAAGAAGGGCCAGAAGGAGGATCGGGGGAACTACAGGCCAGTCAGCCTGACCTCGGTGCCGGGGAAGATTATGGAGCGGTTCATCCTGAGCGAGCTCACCAGGCATGTGCAGGACAACCAGGGGATCAGGCCCAGCCAGCACGGCTTCATGAAAGGCAGATCCTGCCTGACCAACCTGATCTCCTTCTACGACCAGGTGACCCGCCTGGTGGGTGAGGGAAAGGCTGTGGATGTTGCCTACCTGGACTTTAGCAAACCCTTTGACACTGTCTCCCACAGCATCCTCCTGGAGAAGCTGGTGGCTCATGGCTTGGACAGGTGGACTCTTCACTGAGTAAAAAACTAGCTGGATGGCCGAGCCCAGAGAGTTGTGGTGAATGGAGCTAAATCCAGTTGGTGGCCGGTCACAAGTGGTGTTCCCCAGGGCTCAGGGCTGGGGCCAGTCTGGTTTAATATCTTTATCAATGATGTGGATGAGGGGATCGAGTGCGCCCTCAGTAAGTTTGCAGATGTCACCAAGTTGGGCAGGAGTGTCGATCTGCTCGAGGGCAGGAAGGCTCTGCAGAGGGATCTGGACAGGCTGGAGCCATGGGCCGAGGTCAGTTGTATGAGGTTTAACAAGGCCAAGTGCCGGGTCCTGCCCTTGGGTCACAACAACCCCAGGCAACGCCACGGGCTTGGGGCAGAGTGGCTGGAAAGCTGCCTGGCGGAGAAGGCGCTGGGGGTGCTGGCTGACAGCGGCTGGACACGAGCCAGCGTGTGCCCAGGTGGGCAAGGAGGCCAACAGCATCCTGGCTTGTATCAGGGATAGTGTGGGCAGCAGGAGCAGGGCAGGGATGGTGCCCCTGTGCTCGGCACTGGGGAGGCCGCACCTCGAATGCTGGGTTCAGTTTTGGGCCCCTCGGGACAAGAAGGACATTGAGGTGCTGGAGCGTGTCCAGAGAAGGGCAACGGAGCTGGGGAAGGGTCTGGAGAACAAGTGTGATGGGGAGCGGCTGAGGGAGCTGGGGGGGTTTGGTCTGGAGAAGAGGAGGCTGAGGGGAGACCTTATCGCTCTCTGCAACTGCCTGAAAGGAGGTTGTGGTGAGGGGGGGGGCTGGTCTCTTCGCCCAAGTTACTAGTGATAGGATGAGAGGAAATGGCCTCAAGCTGTGTCAGGGGAGGTTTAGATTGGATATTGGGAAAAATTTCTTCACTGAAAGAGTGGTCAGGCACTGGAACAGGCTGCCCAGAGAGGTGGTGGAGTCACCATCCCTGGGGGGGTTCAGAAAACCTGTAGACATGGCACTTTGCGACATGGTTTAGGAGACATGGTGGTGTTGGGTTGACTGTTGGACTTGATGATCTCAGAGGTCTTTTCTAACCTTAATGATTCTATGATTCTCTGCCCACAGAGCAACCAAGGTCTGGAGGGATTTACTGTCTCCCTCCGTCCACTACCCTCTTCTTCGTCTTCCAGCAAACAAAGCCCTTCACACTGGTTCTCGTGAATCCACAAAGCAGGCAGGGCAGCAAACAGAAGCAAGCGCTCCCATCCAATGCCACCAGCCCTGCACAGGTACCTGAAGCAGAGGTAGTGGGCCCAGAGAATGGAGGGACACAGGAGCCACGAGACCAGGCAGGGAGCTCCGGCCGCCCTACACTGCTGCCACCCCAGGCGCCTGCTCCCACCCTTCAGCTGCAGGGTGCCAGTGTGGGACTTATATGGGGATTTTGGCAATGACGCAAACAGTCACCAGCTTAATTACGAGGCGGAAACAGCAAATTGTTGCAGCATGGAAGAAACAGGCAGGACAAGGCTAGGGAAAGCAGCAGGGAGAGATGTGAACGTACCTGCGGGCTGAGACACCTTATTAGCCACGGCGAGCTCCTGTGGGGACTTGCCTGTCTCCAGGTAAATCCAGAAGTCGGAGCATTTCTGCGTCTCAGCTCTGGTTACCACGTAGCTGGCGAGGGACCCTGCAGCTGGAGAGGCCAAGATGCTCCCGAGAATGCCGGCAGCAAGGGCATTTGCTAAGGGCAGTGGTGGGGAATGCACCTGCCACCTTCTGAGCTGCTGCAAATGCCTGCGAGCTGTCCCTGAGCCCCCCAGGGCTCTGGAGAGCAGGGATGTGACAGGAGCCAGGGAGAAAATACCCCAGGCTAAGGACAAACTGCCCTTCTGCCTGCCACATGGCCCTGCTGCTGCCCACCCCGAGCACGGGCAGGGCCAGGCGGGACACTCACCCCCGGCTAGCAGGAGGCTCCACTGCAGGCCGTACGGCAGCTTCTTGTTCACCAGCTTCTGCACGGCGAAGGCGGCTCCGCTGCCTGCCGAAACCCGGGGGCCGGGCGCCGTTACCGGCCGTGGCCCCCTCCC
>WEKW01024664.1:53264-90814 GCA_013389905.1 Sula dactylatra | reverse complement strand
GGGGGCGGGCGGGCCCCGCCCCCCCCCCAGCCATGTCTGGGCTGGCCGCAGGCAGGTGAGCAGCGCTGGCAGCCTGTGGCCCCCGCTATGCTGGGCAGGGCACCGGTCCCCCGCCTGCTCCTGGGGCCTCCGTGCCCCTCCCCAGAGCAGCCTGTGTGGCACGGCGGGCGCTAGCCCTGGCACCCCGGGGACACCAGGCTGCCCCAGCCCCGCAGCGCGGAGAGGGCTGGGGCTTGGCGGCAGCAACCGTGGTGGCACTAGCGGCGGCTGTGGCAGAGGAGCGCGGCAGGGAGCGTACCAGAGGAAGGCAGTGTCGATGCTGGTGGCCCCATCGCTCCCAGGCAGGCCCTGTCCTGCCCTGCGCAGCCGGACAAACTGCCCCGGCCAGGCGGTGGCTGGGAAAGGCTCGGCAGGTGCAGGCACAGTCAGATGCTGCGCTGGCCAGGCTGCTGGGCAGGCGGCCCTGGTTTGCGGGGGCACCCCGGTCCAACCTCCCCATGCTGAGCACCCGCAGCCCCCCCATGCCTGCGGGGCAGGCAGCAGCTTGCTGTGCGGTGGCGAAGAGCCCCAAACCACCCGCTGCCTGCCCAGGGCCCCACATCTGGGTGCTGCGGTGGGCAGGGGCAGCCAGGCCATCCCAGCCCAACAGTGCCAGGGGTGGCTGCCAGAGCTGCCCACTGGCCTGGGGCATCCCAGGCCCCCATGATCACCCTCACCTTGACGAAGAGCTGGATTTGGGGTTTCTCGGCCATGCTGGGTGGTGGCTGCTGGCTGAGTGGTGGCTGTGCTGAGAGTGCCCGTGCTGGAGCCACGGCCCCTCCCAGCCCACATTCCTCCCCGGGGTGCCACTGCTCCCACCCACGCCTGGCCCCACGGCGCAGCCAGGGACGCCCTGCCGTGGGGCCCTGGCCACCGCTGCTGCTGCCAGCCTGGGCCTGGCCAGGGCGACTCACAGCATTGCTGGCTGCAGCAGCTCCTGCCTGCACTGCCTGTGCCCTGCAGGGCTTCACGCCCCCAGCCAGCCCCACCACCCACCCTGGAAGATGCCGAGCACTGGATGCAGCTGTGTTGTGCCCCACTCCGTTCGCCCACAGCAGGCTCCTGCACGCCCACCCCGGGTCCCGGTCCCCCCCCAGGGACTGAGCCCTGGCATTCCTGCCCACCAGCAACCACGTAGCCTTGCTGGCTCCAGTTATTATTTTTTATTTAAAACGATCATTATTTTCACATTTCATCTTTTTTTGTTTCTTTTGCTTGCAATGTACAGGCTCCTCCAAGGTGTCCCCACCCCTCGGGGTGCCCCATGACTGGGGCCATGCGTGACACCGGTGCTGTGCCTGCGGCTGGTGGCCAAAGGCATGCAGAGGGAGTTGAGGCAGGAAGCGGGGCCAAACTCAGCAAAGCAAATAGTGTTAAGGCAGCGGCCACCCCTGCCCTGGGGCAGTGCCCTCCTGCTCCCACCCCGCTGCCACCCTCGGGGTGCCCCCAGCAGGGTTTGGCCTGTGGCAGCCCTGAGCCCTGGGTGGGGAGGCCATTGCAGCCATGCAGGCTGTGCTGGCAAGCATACCCTGGGCACACCGTACTGGGGGCACAAAAGCATCTCCATTGACCATCAAAAGCCACAGGGCATGGGGATGGTGGCACAGCAGCGGGTGGGGACAGCTCTGCAGATGGAGGGGGGGGATGGGACGGGACACGACTCTGTGCCCAGGGTGCCAGTACCCTCCTGGAGCCCTGAGCAGCAGGGTGGGTGCCAAGCGAGGACAAAGTCCTTGCCAGAGCACGGCAGCATGGTCACCCTGGGATGCCCTGACAGTACCCCCACTGAGGTCACAGCTGGGGACCCAAAGGTGACCAAGGGCTAACCCCGAGCTGGCTTGTCCCCCAGCACCCACCCGGAAAGGGACAGCGTGCCCAGCAAGGGAGCAGGGGGCGCCCCAGATCAGGGCTGCCCACCCGTGCCATCCACCCCACCCCAGGACCAGCCAGTTTCCAGTATGCCGTTAAAAAAAATATGGTCTGAAAAATCTGAAAATAGAGCTTATCTCCCCCCCACCGCCCCAGTTTTTCCCCTATTGAAAATACTGTATATTGTATCACAATCTCTAGCAGGTGGCATACAGGACTGGTGAGACCAGGGGGCACGGGGACAGCAGAGGGTCAGCTGCCACCTGGCTCTGCCCCTGCTCCTGTGCCCGAGTGGGGCCAGGGCTGGCCCACTCCGCCCGTCCATGCGGTGTGCTGCCCCAAGGCAGCGAGCGGGGGTACCTGGTTCTGCCCGCTTGCCAGTGGGCAGGAGCCAGCCCAGGGCCTCCAGCCGATCCCGTGACTGGAGGCAGAAAGGACAGTGGGGCACACATGGGCAGCTCGGCCCTGGGTGCTCCCAAGGAAGAATGGGGTGGGGGGAGCTGGGCATGGCCACCCCAGGGTGCTGTAAAAGCCTGGGACACCCAGGGGGTGAGCGGTCGGTGTCAGCAGCACAGGCGCTGCAGTCACCCTGCCTCTGGGCACAACTGCGAACTGCTGGAGAGCCGTGGGCTGGGGGATGCTGCCAGGCTGCGGGTGCTGGGCACGGCCCCTGTGGGTGACAAGGCAGCAGGACCCTCTGCAGAAAGGAGGGGCACTGCTGGCCGCGGGCATGCCCACTGCCAGCCCCAGGGACACTGTCAGCCCCGGGTGACATCGCTGGCCCTGGTGACGCTGCCAGCCCCACCACCCTGGGCACCACTGCCAGGTTGTGCCAGCACCCAGCCAAGCTCTTTTGTTCTCAGCTCAAGGCCACCACACTCCCAGCTTTGAAAGCCATTCTGGGGTGCAGCGACCCCTCTCCCAGTATCACCAGTGACACAACAATAAGAAACCAGTGCAGGTGGCTCCTGTACAGGGCTGGACACTGAGCAATGAGCGCCAGGCCAAGGGGGAAAAGGAGGAGGTCACAGCGGAGAGGTGGCACAGCCACAGCAGTGCCCAGTCGTGGAGGAGGCAGGTGGTGAGGGCAGGCAGGAGGCGGGGTGAGGGACTCTGGGAGAAGGGACGTGGTTGGGGGCAGAGGGGAGAAACAGCTGGTGCCAGCGTGTGAAATACCCTGTGAAATACCCCTCTGCCCCACCTCGTGCTCTTCTGCAGGGGTGCCGCTGCCCGGCCCCGAGGACGGAGCCAAGTGCCCAGCGCACGCGTGGCAAGGCCAGGCAGGGCAGGGTGGCCAGACCCCTTGGCTGGCAGCAGTGTGGGTGGGCAGGATGCACCTGCTGGGCTGAGGCCCCTGTCCTGGGCAGGCTGGAGGCTCACCGGTGACATCCCATCAGTGACAGAAAGCAACTGTGAGCGAAGCACCAGAGCTCCTGCCCCCGCAGTGCTGGATGCCAAGCCCCCCTACAGTGCCAAGGGCAAGTGGCAAGCCAGCGGTGATGGAAACAAGGCGAAAGCAGCTCTCCTTCCTCTGGCCCTGCCTGGACCAGGCCTGAGGTGGTGCCAGTGCTGGGGCAGGGGGGCATCCCCACAGCCGGGTGTCCCCTGGGTGGGTGCAACATGGGTGTCCAACCGAAGGCACGGCTCACAGGCCTCATCCCCACCGCAAAGTGTGCAGGGCCAGCAGCACTGGCGCCAAGCTGCGTCCTTCTCTTCGCAGTCTGTCCATTGGCACATGCCGGCTGGGTGAGCCAGCCAAGGATGACGGCCCCCCGGCACCACGCAGTGACACTGCCCTGGAGCTGAAGGTGACAAAGGCCATCTGGCAGGCAGGGGCTTGCGAGGTCCATCCAGGCTGGCGCCGGACCCGCCATGTCCTCCCTGGCACGCACCTCCAGCCACGGCAGCTCCGCTCGATGGGGCGAAGGGAGGGGAGAGGCCAAAAGGGTTCAGTGGCTTCACAGCCAGGGGACGTGGCTGCCCCTGGGGTCTCAGCACAGCGTGTCTGTGTTGAATGACAGCTGAGCCTGCAGGCACAGAGACAGGCAGAGCTGAGGGGCTGGGCTGGGCAGGGGCTGCCCACTCTGCCCAGCACATCCCCAGTGCTGCTGGGGCCGGGATCTGGCCTGAGTGGGGAGCAGCCACCCCTCCCAGAGACCACTCTCTAGTCCATCCGTGGCCCCACCACATCCCCTTCCCTGGACAAGACCCAGTGCAGCGGCACCCAGCCCCAGTGCCCCCTGGCAGGGACACAGCTGGGAGCAGAGACACCCAGATGTGGGGACAACCTCTCACCCTCTCCTCCTCAAAGCTGATGAGGCCTTCATCGTCGGTCTCCAGGTCCTCCTGCTCCTCCACCACCAGGGCCCGCAGCTCTGTGGGGGCAGCTCGGGGGCGCAGCAGGCTCAGCACACGCTCCAGGGGCGATTGCAGGGCACAGCTGGGGCTTGTCTCCTGCTGCTCCAGGTTGTCACTTTGCTTCTTGGCAAAATTCACAAACACCTGGGGAGGAAGGGGCAGCAGACTGTGAAGGACCCCCGCGAGCACCTCCACCCCCTGGCTGCCCCTCGCCTGCCATCCATGCCCCTGGAGATGGGCCCCAGCGCATCCCACCAGGCTGTGGCCACCACCATGCCCCCCACCCAGCTCCAGCTCCTATCCCAAAGGTGGTTTCTGCTGGGCACTTTGGCACGGCCACCCTCCCTGGGGACAAGCATCCAGCCGCCCACGCTATCCCCGGTCTCACGTTGTCCAGCGTGGTCTGGCTGACGGAGTAGTCTTCAATGCCCAGCACGTCCACCACCTGCTCCATCTTGCTGAAGACCTGTGCCAGCGAGATCTGGTCCGACTTCAGCTGGTACTGGGCCTTGGTGTGGTGACGCTCCTGCAGGGGACTGGGATGTGACACCTGAGCCCTCACTCCCAGACTCCCTCCTGTCACCTCACGGGGGGTCCCCCAGAAATGTCCCTTCGGGGATGAAGGCTGCTTGCACCCCAAGGTGGGGGCTGGCAGAGGACACCATCACCACCGCAGGGAACTCACCTTGAGGACGGCCTCGGGGAAGTTGCGGTTGAAGAACCTCACCACCTCCTTGACGTTGAGGCTGGACTTGGTGCGCACCGTGATCATGTAGCCATCTCCAAACCTGCGTGGGGACAAGGGACCCCGTGAAGACCTGTCACCCCACCTGCACCCCTCTGGGGAAGGACCGACCCCATGGTAGGGGACAACGTCCTCTGTCAGCCGCTGCACCCACCAGGATGGTGCCAGGACGGTCAAAGGAGCCCATCCCCTGCCTCCAAAGCAGCACCCCCACAAAGGGCTGACATCTTGCTGCAGGTGCCATGCTGTCACCCTGCCCTGGGGTCCAGCCCTCTCCCACGCCACAGCGCACATGGAGTGCTGGACCCCCACCACACTCTTACCGGTTCTTCAGGTGTTGGATGCTGCCAAGACACTTGAGCCGCCCGTTCACCATGATGGCCAGGCGGGTGCAGAGTGCCTCGCACTCCTCCATGCTGGGGAGACAGGGCAGCCTTCAGCAGGGTGGCACTGGGGGACAGTGCCAGGGGCCACAGCTGGGGCAGGTGGGGAGTCAAGCTCCCCAGGCCACCACCTGGCTGCTGTGGCCCCACCACCAGGGATGGGAGAAGGCAACAGAGGGTGTCCCGGGCTCCTGCCGAATGCCATCCCCCGGGGACCAAAGAGCCTCCCACCCGCACAGCACCCCAGGGTGTCCAGAGGCATTGCAGGTGCAGCCAGAAACCGCCCCAGACCTGTGAGATGTGAGCACCACGGAGCGACCCGTTTTGATGACATCCAGAATGAGGTTCCAAAGGAAGCGCCGTGCCTTGGGGTCCATCCCTGTGGTGGGCTCATCCTGCAGGACAGAGAGCACCCTCAGACACGCCGGGCCCGGGGGGGACCCCATCACCCCCTTCCTGTCCTGAGCTTGGGTCAAGACACCATCCCACACTCCAGGACACTTGTGGCAGAGCCAGGGGCAGGCAGCTCCCACCCAGGGTCATTTCTCCACCCTAGCCCAGCACCAGCCTCAGGGACACGGAGGGTGGGAGGAGGACCCTGCAGGCAGGGTGCTGGACCCTGGGGCACACCAGGAAGATGAAGGCCGGGTATCCAATCAGTGCGATGGCTGTGGACAGCTTCCTCTTGTTGCCTCCGCTGTAGGTGCTGGCGGGCTTGTCAGCGTACTTGGTCAGCTCCAGCTTCTTCAGTGCCCACTTGACCACCTGCAAGGTGTGGGGGGCTGCCGTCACCCTGCCAAGGCCACAGGGCTGGCAGTGGGCGAGCAGTTGGGCTCCAGGGCACGGGCCTGCTGCCAAGGGGACCGCAAGCAATGTGCCAGTCAGGGGAGCCCCACAGCACCGCCAGCACAGCCATGAGCGTCAGTAGAGGCCTGTGAGTGCATGTGCCCAGTCCTAGCACCCCACATGGGCATACCACTGGTGCAGCACTGCCACGAGGGCAGCAGCACCAGCTCAGCCCCTGCTGGTGCCCAGTGATATGTTGTTCCTGAGGCACAGCACCAGCCTGCCCAGAGCCCTACCCGCTCCTCGTCTTTCCAGGGGATGCCACGCAGGCGGGTGTAGAGCTCTAGGTGCTCCTGGGCTGTCAGCTCATCGAAGAGCGCATCGAACTGGGGGCAGTAGCCCAAGCTCTGCTGGACCTGCAGGAGCTCCTTCAGGATGCTGGGGGAGAGGATGGAGGGGCCATGGGGAGAAGGAATTGCTTTTCGGGAGTACCCCATTGCTCACCCTGCTTTCACATGCCTTTATACTGGAGCATCTTCTAGCAGGTAACCCACAATGGGCAGCCTTGGCTGAGAACGTTTCACTTGCCACCCCCCAGATGATGGGCAGCCCAGGACACAGGGCTGCAGAGTCCCATGGAGCCACCCAGGCAAACTCATGCTGCTTCATCCTGGGAGTCCCCCAAACAGACCCTGTCCCATCCCCAGGACAGCAAGCAGTCCCCACCTCCCGCCCAGCCCATGTCCCCCGACCTGTGCCCGTTAACAAAGGCCTCTCCGCCCGTAGTGCTCTCGTCCCCCGTCAGCATCTTGAAGGTGGTTGTCTTGCCCGCG
Source organism: Sula dactylatra (assembly GCA_013389905.1). Classification (NCBI taxonomy): domain Eukaryota; kingdom Metazoa; phylum Chordata; class Aves; order Suliformes; family Sulidae; genus Sula; species Sula dactylatra. The sequence goes on along the minus strand of WEKW01024664.1, from coordinate 83,801 downwards.
CCATTGACACCCAGCAGCCCAAAGCACTCCCCAGGCCGCACACCCATGCACAGCCGGTCCACGGCCAGGATGCGCCCTATCTTGCGGGACTTGTACACCTGGAGGGGCAGGGGACGGGAGCTCAGCCTGCTGGGAAGCACCTGGACCCCCATCCCTGGCCCACATCCCTCAGATGGGATGGCTCCAAGGTGTCTCCTTGCAGCCCCAGCGCATCCCACACCACTGGCGCCCCGCTGCTGCACCTTGGTGAGGTTTTCAATCTTCAGCATGTCATTGTCGGCATCGCCGCGCAGGACACGGTGCCGCTCGTTGGCCACATCAATGTCGTCCTCGATGGGTTTGGTGGAGACGGGCAGCCGCCTGTGGGAGGGCACACGGGGCAGAGTGGGGATGCAGGCTTGGGAGCCTGCCCACATCCCTGCCGGGGGTGGGCAGCTCCCCAGCTCGCACCCACTGGAGGGGCAGCCTTGAGCTAAGGGGTCCTGATGGCAAAGCTTTTCCCTGCGGCCAGGCCGCCCTAGCCTGTCCCCCCACTCCCGGCTGCACTCACTGGGGCTTCCGGAAGAAGTTGTACTGGCACATGATGGTGATGAAGAAGCCGATGAAGCCTTCAATTGTCATAGCAACAAGCCCCCGCGTCACGATATCCCATTCGAAGGGTGATTTCATTTTATCGAACTGCCCTGAGAGGGAGGAAGAGGAGAGAGCAGCTGGGGACCTTCCTGTCGGGGCAACCTGGTCATACGTCTTGAGCTGGCCTGTGACAATGACACTGTCCTGCCCCCATGTCCCCTCCTCCACCACAGCTGCCTGGGCTGGTTGGTGCTGCTGGCACCAGAGCTGGGCACAACAAGGCTTTCCATTCATAGCACATGTGCTGTTGAAATCATCTTGCAACTTTTCAGCCTCAGCAGGATGAATCAACCCAACTGAGAGTGGGTATTGGATGATTTTGCCAGATCCTGCCCCAAAATTGCCCCTCATGATGCCAGCAGCTCCTGGGTTATAGACAGAAGCTGCTTGAGAAGCAGAGAGCAGCAAGAGCTTTTTGAGGCCAAGCTGAAGCTGCGAGTAGCAAAAGGCTCATTTTGGCTGGCCAGTGCAGCCCTACGAGGAAGAGACCAAGTCTGGAAGTAAAGAGGCCTTGCAGTCCCCATCCCTCATATCACAGCACAGCCATGGCCCGCCATGGCCCACCACAGCTCCACCATGGCCCGCCATGGCCCACCACAGCTCCACCATGGCCCGCCATGGCCCACCACAGCTCCACCATGGCCCGCCATGGCCCACCACAGCTCCACCATGGCCCGCCATGGCCCACCACAGCTCCACCATGGCCCGCCATGGCCCCACCACAGCTCCACCATGGCTCGCCATGGCCCACCACAGCTCCACCATGGCCCGCCATGGCCCCACCACAGCTCCACCATGGCTCGCCATGGCCCACCACAGCTCCACCATGGCCCGCCATGGCCCCACCACAGCTCCACCATGGCTCGCCATGGCCCACCACAGCTCCACCATGGCCCGCCATGGCCCCACCACAGCTCCACCATGGCTCGCCATGGCCCACCACAGCTCCACCATGGCCCGCCATGGCCCCACCACAGCTCCACCATGGCTCGCCATGGCCCACCACAGCTCCACCATGGCCCGCCATGGCCCCACCACAGCTCCACCATGGCTCGCCATGGCCCACCACAGCTCCACCATGGCCCGCCATGGCCCCACCACAGCTCCACCATGGCTCGCCATGGCCCACCACAGCTCCACCATGGCCCGCCATGGCCCCACCACAGCTCCACCATGGCTCGCCATGGCCCACCACAGCTCCACCATGGCCCGCCATGGCCCCACCACAGCTCCACCATGGCTCGCCATGGCCCACCACAGCTCCACCATGGCCCGCCATGGCCCCACCACAGCTCCACCATGGCTCGCCATGGCCCACCACAGCTCCACCATGGCTCGCCATGGCCCACCACAGCTCCACCACGGCCCACCATGGCCCGCCACAGGCAGTGTGCAACATCAGCAGAAACACACAACTCTGCCAGGGTTCACAACCTCCTCTCCCCATGGGGCTGCTATTCAGGATGGCCCAAGGAACCATTTTCAGCATCACCAGCACCATGCTGACCCTCAACCGTGTCTCTTCCTGCACCGCAGTCTAGTTCACGTCCCCTGGCTTTTTGATCCAGGTTGCTCTGGACCTCGGGAAGCCCCACAGGGCAGGCAGGGGGGACGTGCCAGCACCATGGTCCCCCCCAGCCCCCCATGCCCTGGAGCAAGAGAGGGAGGGAACGCGAGGCCATACCGATCTTGGCATAGTACTCGTTGATGTACTCATTGTAGGCCATCTCCATCAAGCCGTGGCCCAGGTTGTAGTTAGGGAATACAAGGAAGCAGCTCTTCAGGTAGCTGTTCACTACCTTCAGATCCTGTGGGGATGGGCAGAGAGGACACAACCATCAGAAACACCCCTGAGGACCATGAGCGCATGGCAGGATCAAGATCCCCACCAAGACACCGCCCAGTCAGGTCTCACAGCTGACCCTGCTGAGAGCGAGTTCAGGGCAGAGACCTCCTGAGGTCCCTCCCAGCCTGAGCTGTCCCACGACCTGATGGCAGCTTCTCCCTTCCTGGTGGCCCCAGGAAGAGCTGTGAATCCCATACCTTGTCATGCTCAAAGAGCTGCAGCAGGAATGTGGCAACGGTGGCCGTGATGCCAATGAAGAGGTTGATGACAATGAGGAAGACGTAGGCGGAGCTGGGCACCTCGAACCAGAAGGAGGCCGGGTACATGATGGGGGTGATGGACCAGCTGGGAAGGCAAGCGGCAGGAGCGCACGTCAGCATGGCAGGAGAGAGACTGGGCAGCACCAACTGTCGAGCACTGGGATCGCCCATCTCCCAGCCCCGTCCTCCCCGGGCCCTCCCAGCCCACCAGCTACAGGAGCCACAGAACACCAGCCAGACGGGCAGCCCCGAGGCCAGATCCTGCCTGCACAGCCACACTGCCGACAGGGCATTGGAGGGACCCACCAAGTGCATCCTGACCACCCCTCTGAGCAACATACCCGTAGAGCAGGAAGAGGGAGAGGACGGCGGGGAAGTTGGTGGGAGAGGTGTACGCCGGGAGGTCAAACACGAACAGGATGATGATGCAGCACGTGGCCGGCACCAGGTAGTTCAGCTGGAGAAGACAGAAACTTCTGTGACTGCCCACCCACCTGCCCAGCCCTGGGGGTTCGGCTGGTGGGGCCATGTGCCCTGCTCACCATGTCCCACACGTAGTTTGCCAACCAGTAGATGACGGGGTCACAGCCACTCACAAACTGCAGGTGTTTGGCCTTGGTGGCCTTTTCGGCCACCAGGAACACCACAAAGCTGGCTGGCACGAAGGACATGGCCACGATGATGAAGATGGCAATCACCACATCCGTGCCTTGCAGGCTGCATGGGGAGCAAGGAGGAGAGCAGGGACCCCGTCACCCTCAACTGCCCAGGGAAGGGCCACCCATCCTGGCATGGGACAGTCGTGCACACCACAGGGCATGGCACAGGGACACCCACATCACAGCCACCCACTCCCTGCCCCACGCAGCCTGCAGGGCAGAAGCCTCGGCATTCCCCTGCAAACCGCAGTGAAGAGCTCCCCCCCTTCCACGGGATGGCCACCCTCCCTCAAACCCACTCCCTGGACCTACAGGTAATCCAGGGACAGGCTGGCGCTCGTCTTGTTCATGGGGTGGTTGGTGACCGTGATGCCTGCAGGAAGGCCCAAGAAACATGGGAGCGTGAAAGCTGGCTCAGGACAGAAAATCTTGCCCCCAGCCTGCCTGGTCCTGGCTCGGAGTGGGAGCACAGGTTTCCTCCCTGCAGCTCAGCAGCAGCTGAGCTGTCTAAAGCAACTGAGCACCTTGAGGCCAAGCCCTCCCTCACCAGCTGGCAGAAAGCATCCTTGGACATGTTGCAAGCCCAGGTGCCTTCAGGCAGCACTTTGGGACATTCTGCCCCAGCCCAGATCTCATAGCCAAGCACTAGCCTGCTTGGTCCAAGGGGGGACATCGCACTTTAGAGCCTGCTTGGACCATGCCCTAAAGCTGTTCCTGACATGCTTCTGCCCTTAAACACCTCCAGGTCCTCACCGTAGGCAGCAGGGTTGCCTTTGCTCTTGGGCAAATTGGCTCGCAGGATGGCATTGTTGAGAGCATTGAGGTAGGTGGGCATGCTGTGGTAGCCCTTGTTGTTGTAGAAGACCTGGAGGAGCAAAGAGTGGTGGGAGGTGGCACAAGAGCTAGGCCCATGGCAGACGTACTGGAAGGGAGGGATGGGACGGGACGGGATGGCCACAGGGCAGGCTTCCTGTGCTCACAGCTGTGGGGAGAGCAGGCCACTGCTGACCGTGCTGGGCCAGATCCATGGGCGTGGGAGCTGCAAAGCACCCCATGGGGCAAGAGCCACACCAGACTCCTCGGTGGAGAGCACCACTGCAGAGCAGTGGGCGAGGGGTCCCTGCCATGCAGGCAGCGCCACCTGCCCCCTTCTTCTCCCCACCCGTGCGCAATGGCTGCTGCTGCCCACCCATCCCCAGGTCCTGTGGGGCGCAGCGTGGTCCCACCTGGGCTGTTCTCCGGACAGCGATCTTGCGCACCGTGGCAGGAGCCTTGGCCCCGAAGGAGGCCGGGATGGATTTCTGGATGTTGCCGAAGGTGAGTGCCCCGTACCTGTGGGACAAGGCACGGCTGAGAAGCTGTGACCACTGTCCTCCGCCTCCGGGAGCAGGGCCATGCTCGAGCAAGCTCCTGGCTCCCGTCAGTGCCCCAGGCAGGTGTGCGCAAGCCCCCAGTCCCCTTCCCCTGCTCCACAGCACAGGGCAGACCCTCCCAGCCTTCCCTCTTGCCTGTGCAGCCGGAAGCGGTCTGAGGTGTAGAGCAGATATTCGGAGACATTGCGTCCTGTGATGTCTGCCAGGATGTCCCCCGTCACCACCTTCATCTGCGGGGGGTGGCCCCCCACGCCACTGGGGCAGGAGAAGCCAGTCCCCTGCATGGAGCACGTGCACTTGATGGGCTCGTGGATGATGTGGGGCAGGGCAGGGGCTGAGGTCACGGTCTCTGAGGAGCAGAGAGGGCAGATAACGTGGGGGCAAGAGGCTGAGCCAAGGGGTCCTGACTGGGCAAGAAGGGAGCGCTCTGCCCCACAGCCAGAGGCTGGTCTGTGAGAGGGCTTTTGTGACCTGGTGACAAAGACCAAGGGACCAAGAGATGGACGTGGGAAAAAACTTCAGGGGGGCAGAAATGGTTCAGAGAGGGGGCATGAAGTGTGGCTGGAGAAGGCAATGGCTGGGGACTGCAGCTCAGCAAGGGTGCCAAAGGGCTGGCCACAGGGTTCTCGATGGTATCACCATCCCAGGGAGCTCCACTGGCACTGCTGGGGCTGAACGGAGAGCAGTGCTCCAGGGCCAGCACCGACTCTGAGCCAGAAGTTCAGCCCAGTGATGTGATGCTCTGCTGTGGCCAGGCCAAACTGATGGGTGCTTCCAGGAGTCCCTGGAGCTCCTTCTAAGGGCGAGACATATCATCTCCCGGCTGGGGATGAATCCCAGGCCCAGACAGACTCGAGCACCAAGTGCAGACGATACCTTTTATGGTGGCGGAGAAGGTCGTGGAGTTCCAGGCATGGAGCAGGTCCTCATCCACCGAGACAGGGTAGTCAGAGGGGGCCGGGGATGGAGGCGGCGGCACAAAGTTGGAGAGCGGCAGGCCCTGGGTGAAGGAGTCAATGCACATGGCGTCAAAGTACTTGGCTGCCAGCATCTTGGATTCATTGCTGTTGAGGTTGAGGGTCTGCACGGGCTGGTCCAGCGTGTTGTTGAAGGCTGTCTTGAGCACGCAGGTGGCCCCCACGCCGGAGGGCAGGTGGAAGGTGTTCACCAGCTGCTGGGGGCTGGCATCGGGAGACAGCCTGATGCTGCAGGGAGAGGAGCAGGTGAGGAGGAACAATGAGCAGGAGACATGGGTCTCACCACCTTGGCCATTCTTCTGGGACCTCCCTGAGGCCTTGGCACGTATCATGACTAAATGGGCATGGGCACCACAGCGGCACACACAGCCCGGGCCTGGCATGAGCCGAGCTGCCGATCGCAGCCACTGTCAGGGCTGGCACCTCTCCCAGAGACACCCTGGGGAAGATGGAGGCTGCTTTCTGCAAGGGCAGACATGGCACCAGCCAGGCTCTGCTCCAAGCCTGAGCCAGCCCCAGCGCCAGCGCCAGCCCCGCTGCAGGCTGCCCTCACTGCTGCCCCCGTTGCAGTCCCAGGGATGGGGATGAGGATGGGGCACGGGACACTGGTCACCAGTGAGCTGTGGCTCTCACCGGTACTCACGCCGCTCCTCGTTGGCATAAGGAATGAAGTTGCCCTTGGGCTGGGTGTAGTTGTGGTACTGCGATGGCGAGAGGATGAGGGGTGGCAGGTCACCTGCGGGGGCAAGGACAGGAACCTGCTTGCACCCGCAGCACCACTGCCTTGTCCTCACCCGTGCCCCAGCCAGTGTCCCCACCAGCCACACTGGGGCAGGCAGAAGGGGTCACCAGCAGCGTGCAGGTGGGTGGCTTGCAGGCACCTATTTCGGGCACGGAGAGCGCCACCGTCATGGCCACGCAGACAAAGAAGGCAGGCAGGAGGATCTGCGAGAAGAGGGCCTTGGTGTTGCGCTTGGCGCAGTGGAAACGTTTGACGATCAGCCCGTGGAACTGGCGCAGCTTCAGCCACGATCCCTCCAGCTTGAAGCTCCCCTGCCCAGCCAGATCGCTGTCCTCCGCCTCCACCTCTGCCTCTTGCTCTGGGAGGGGAGAAGGATTTCAGCCCCCACAGCGTGGCTGCTCCCGCACCTGCCTTGCCCTCCAGGGAGCCGAGCCGGGCGCCGAGCCGGGCGCAGCCACCCCAAGGGACAGGGCAGCACCCAACCCTGATGGCCATCAAGCCATAGCAGCACCACAGCATGAAGCAAGGCAGCTGGCTGTCAGGTTCCTCTTGGCCCAAAATGGGAAATTTAGAGATAGTTTTAAAAAACCAACATAAATTGCTGCTTTTTGGCAGAACCCCTCCATTTTCCCATCAGCTCACGCAGCTGGCAAGGGGTCAGCACAGTCAGGAACGGGGGACGGGACGTGGGTGGGGGGACCCAGTGAGGCAGCGGGCGTGGGGCTGGGGCTCAGGGAGCTCTGCCACAGCACTGCCTCAGCTCTGCCTCCCACAACCCAAATCACAACACTCAGAGTAGCCCCAGCCAGGGAGGCAGGGAGGCGCATCCCTGAATTAATCATGACAAGAGCTGCTGGGATAACCCAGAAAAGGATTTGTGAATAAAACAGCAGCCTCAGAGTGCCTGCCTGCATCCTCCATCCTCCAGCAATCCCAGCATCTGGGCAGGGAGAGCCCCAAGCCCAGGTCAGGGTCCGGAGAGCAAAGCCACCAGCTGGAAGATGACTTTATGCCCAAGGGCCAAGAGGAGACAATCTGATCAGGCGACAGCACGAGGAGCAAGCACGTTAGTGGGGCAAGTCTGCAGGATGGTACTCGCGGGATCCGAGGGAGGCAAAGGGCAGAGCTAACGCTGGCTGCGCCTGCTGGTTCCATGTCTCACCACGGGACTCCCCAGCGCATATGCCACCAGTTTGGGGGTGGAAACTGGTGGAAGCATCTTTCCCAGCCCTCCCACCCAGGCTGCAGTTCTCTGGGCACAGTGTTGGTGGATGCATCATCAGACCCCCCACAGGGTCTTGCCCCAGCAGGCACGTCCCCCATCCCCAGCACATCTACCTGCCCTGGCCAGGGCCAGCTCTGTCCTGCCCAGGTGCAGGGACCGGCACTGCCACTGCCCCAGCCACCCTCCACATCCCAGCTGAGCACCTCCACCGGCCCCTGCCGCTGGCCGGGCGCTGGCGGCACGAACCTTGCAGACTGATGTTATCGGGGTCCTGCCGATTATCGAACAGGGGCACGTAATCCCCAAAGAATTCGGAATAAGCCCCACCTTCGTCGCCCCGCATGGAGCCCACCGAGGAGGCCGAGCGCAGGGACGCCTGCGACTGTGCCAGCTTGGAGCAGGTCACCAGGTTGCTGAGCTCCACCTCGGGCTTCTCCGGCACGGCTGCTTCAGCCAGGGGCTCCCCGTTGGCCTCAGGCTTCGGGCCCAGCTCGGGGACAGGTGGCCGCAGGGCGTCCTTCTTGGACTCCTTCATGTCTGGAAGGAGAAGGGGGTTGCCACCAGCCATGCCACCCCTCACCATGGCATGGCACGGAGCAGTGACAGATCTGCTCTGCAAAGCCGAAGTGGAGCACAGGCCAGCTGCCCTTGGCTGGGATGGGCTCTGCTGGCGCCCACTCCTTCCCTTGGGAAAGGAGACTCCTGCGGCCATGTGCAAGGAGAGAGGAGCCACTAAGCCCACGCAACGGCACTCAGCCCCTCGCCAGCCCCAGCAGCACTGTGTGCCCCCCTGCTGCCCGTACCCACGTCACTGTTCTCCAGAGACTGGTCCTCCTCAGACACCTTCAGGAAGACCTCCTCCAGCGTGGTGTCCATCAGCCCAAAACTGGTGAGGTCCAGCTCTTCCAGGCTCTGCTCCAAGTGCTGTGGAGGCAAAGCGCTGTGTGAGGGCAGGAGCTGCCTGCAGTGCCACAGCCCCCCGCAACTGCCTGCCCACCCACCCTGCTAGTGGTTACCTGGAAGAGCCTCTCGAAGCAGCCCTTCTTGACGGCCTCACTGGGCAGGATGTAGGAGAGCTCAGTATTGGTGTCAGAGATGAGGAGGCAGGAGGCCACATATTTCTTGATGAACTGGGAGACGCGAGGCTCGGAGCAGGGGCTGACGGACGAGTGGGCCGGGGGGCTGTGCAGCTGGCCTGGCTCTGTGGCAGAGAGGCAGCACCGGTCGGTCACTTCTCACCCGGACTCCCACCAGGACCCTCCACATCCACCCTACACCCCAGCACCGCAGGGGCTCCTCCAGCCTCCATCGCAGGGTGCCGCAGATGGTGCTTGGCACCATGGCCCATGCTCGATGTCTTGGTGGGCAGCCCATGGGCCAGACAGAATCAGTGCCACCACGCAGGGTCTAACCTGGGACCCAGAGGCAAGAAATCAAGGCTGAGCAATGCCACTTTGTACACCCTCTGCCCAACTTGTGGCCTAAGGAGGCTTGGGGTGGGAGCACTTGGGTGTTGACCTTTCGTTCCTTTCCTGGGCTGGTCCCATCTACTCCTCTAAACACAGGGTCCCGCTGCCCCCCAGACCTGCGCTGTTCCTGGTGTCCGACTGCTTCTTCACCACTGTCAGCTTGTAGCCGTCGCCGTAGGTGCTCTTGAGGAAGAGCGGAGACCCGCAGCACTTGAGCTTGCCATGGGAGATGATGGCGATGCGGTCACCCAGTAGGTCAGCCTCATCCATGTGGTGTGTGGAGAGCAGGATGGTCCTCCCTGATGGTGGCACAGAGCCTCATCAGAGAGGCCAGGGCCACTGCAGCCAGAGGAGCAATGCTGGGCTCTGCCCGCCTCTACCCACCTGGCTTGTACTTGAGGATCAGGTCCCAGATGGCCCTGCGTGCATACGGGTCCACACCAGCTGTGGGCTCATCCAAGATCACAGCCCGTGACCCACCCACGAATGCAATGGCCACCGACAGCTTCCTCTTCATGCCCCCTGAGAGGGTCTGCACCAGGGAGTGGCGTTTGTTGGAGAGCTCCAGGTCCTCAATCATCCTGGGGAGAGGGAGAAGCACCAGGGATGTGGGGGGAGCAGTACTGGTGCCCGGTGCCCGCAGGGAGCACGTGATGCCTCTTCCCTACGTGGTACCTACGGCTCTCAGCCCCTGAGACAGCCCAGCTACAGCCAGGCTACAGAAGCATCTTCTGCTGGCTTCCACAGACTGATACCCCAAGTTTTGGAAAAAACTTGGTGGAGCTGCTCTGGGGGACATCTCTGGTCCCACATCATGCACCACAGCACAGCAGGAAGGGGACCTACTCATGCAAAAGGCACAGATGGAGCAGAAAGAGCTGGGGGGTGCCTACTTGTCCATCTCCTTGCGGATTTCCTCCTCCGCCATGCTCTTGAGCTGCGAGTAGAACCAGAGGTGTTCTTCCACTGTCAGCCTGTCGAAGAGCACGTTGTGCTGGGGACACATGCCCAGGTTCTTCCGGATCTCGTCCATCTCTGTGCGGATATCGTGGCCGTAGATGGTAGCGGAGCCCGAGGTTGGAGGGAACAAGCCAGTGAGGATGGACCTGGATGGTTGGAGAAAGGCAACAATGTGAGGGACCTTGTATTCCTCCCTCAGGTCCCAATCCCAAGAACCACCTCCAGGAGCATCTGCTGGGCCCCAGGCAGAGCAATGCCAGTGCTGGGCCATGTGCCCGCTGCCTGTCCCCCTCTCGTGCCACCCCCACAACCACACTGCTGCCCTCTGGGCAGGGCACCAGCTGCCACACAGCCACACACGCCACCAGCCTTGCCAGTACATCACGCAGTACACCCACTACAGCTGGCCAGGATATGACCCGTGTCCACCCCAATGGGCACTCACATGGTGGTGGTTTTGCCCGCGCCGTTGTGCCCCAGGAAGGACACCACCTGGTTTTCATAGAGGTTGAGGCTCAGCTTGTTCAGTGCCAGCTTCTTGTCCGTCTTGTAGACCTTGGTGAGCTTGTCAATGCAGACGACCAGGGGGAGGTGGGTCGGCTCCTCCTCGATGCCCCGTGTCTCCTCTGCCACAAGAGTGGGATGGTGAGGAGCTGGGGGTGGCAGGGAGGCCGGGCTTGGAGTGGGGCTCCCCAGGGGATTAACCTCCCCACCATCACCCCATAGTGGCTGTGCTGGCTCATGGCCCCTTCCCCTCTGCTTCTTGCCAGCCTCCCTGCTCCCGAGCCACGGGCAGCAGCTCCCAGACAGGCAGCAGCGCCTGCCCTAGGATCCTGCCCCGACAAGGGCACAGGGGACACACAGGGGTCCCTGGCCACTGCAGGACCCTGCAGCAGAGCCAGGGCCACCCCCGGGCCACCCCTGGGCCCCTGTCTGCCCTCACCCAGCCTCCGGCTCTCCATGGCACAGGCCTGATCCTCCTCCATGATGCTGAGGCGGGTGGTGCGGGACCAGGGCCAGGTCCATTCCCAGGTCTCCACTCGCCCGTTGCCCAGCCAGTAAGACTTCTGGAAGGGGAAGTACCAGGGCCGCGGCAAGCCAAACATGCCTGCAAGCACAACCCCTGTGGAGTCAGGGCCAACCCTGCACCCATGTCTGTGCAGAAGCTGGCTGAGAGCCAGCACAGAGCTTGGCACAGGTATGGGCACGGGCATGAGCTTGGAGGTTTCCCCAGCTTGGGGACATCACTGCAGGGTGGGGGCTGCAAGCACCCTGGCCAACGCTGTTGGACTGTGCAAGGAAGCCCTTTGGGCTTTGGGCTGGGCCTGGCTCACACTTTGGTTTTACTAGGAAAGCAAAGGAAGAGGTGAGACTCCTCCCCAAGTGGGCGATAAGGGGGAACAGTGCTCCTTGCTTCGCTACAGTTGTCCACTGAACTGAGACACACGACTGAATGTCTCCAAGGAACCTGCTGCTGTCACCTGTGTGTCAGGGCATGTAGGCAGGTGTCCCCAGCTGGACGTATGTAGGGGACCCTGAAGGCATGTTGTGCCAAATCCCATCATGTCGGGGCTGAGCACTGCCAGGAACCAGCAGCGTCCCCGGTGAGGAGGCTCCCATAAGATCAGAGGTGCCCTCATGCCCCATCTCCCACACGTACCCGGGTGCACAGCCTCAATGTACCACGTGAGTACCCCGTACACCACAGCATCCACGATCAGCATCATCATGGACAGCAGGAGGTTGAAGTCGTCTCCTTCCACAGGCGACTGGCTGAAAGTGTGCCACTGGATGCCCACGCCGGCCACCTCATACAGCGCAAAGTACTTGGAGCCCAGCCCGAAGGCCGTGGTGGACATGAGGGACTGCGGAGAGGCAGAGGGAAGGGAAGGAGATGTCAGCAGAAACCACAGGCCAGCTCCGGAGGAACAGGTTGGGGCAAATTCCTACCCAGTGCTTCCCCACCCAGCCCCATGGAGGTGTGCCCTCCCCTGGGAGGCACCAAACTTTCTGGAGGTGCCTCCAAAGCCCTAAAGGGAGTTGGTTAATACAGGCAGAGGTTTGCCTAGGGCTTGGTGACAGCTTGGTGACCTGTATATTGGACAGGGTTTGCCCCAGGCAAACCTGGGGCCAAGCACCTCCCCAGCAGCCACAGCCAACTCACCGCGATGCACTTCTCAAAGGCCGTGATTTTGTCATGCGCCACCTCCTCCCTGATGGCCACGTACATGTAGGGCACGTAGCTGAGGAAATAGATGATGCCGCCGCAGGCAGAGGCCAGCTTGGCCTTGGAGTAGAGCACCGACACCAGGAAGCTGCAGGGAGGACAGTGTCACCTCAGGTCCTACCCCACCGGGGCTCTCCCCACACCATCTGATTTTGAGGTGGTAAAATGGCCCCTCAACTCAGCTGGCTGGGGGGACGTGTGCCTCTTCACCGGCCCTTGCCCACACAGCTCCCAGCACCCTCACGCCATGGCACAAGGACCCTGGCGCTGCCGGTGCCCCCTCCCCACAGAGTGGACCAGGCAGCTCACCAGAACATGATGGTGGCCACCGCGTAGATGGCGAGAAAGAGCCAGATGATGAGGACATCGCTGTGCATGAGGACCTTGCCGTACTTCAGGATGGCGGTGAGCGCTGTGACTGAGATGGAGAGCTGGACAAAGCCGGTGATGAACCAAGCCACCCAATGCACTGCGTTGTTCAAGCCCATCATCTTCATCACCTGTGAGGCCAAAACTGCTCGGTGGGGTTGTCCCCTACTCTGCGCATCTCTGCTGGCTCACTCGCTGGGGCTGGGAGAGCAACAGCCAGCACCAAAGGGTCCCCAGGGCTGCTGGGAGTGGGCAGGCCACAGCACCCTGTGCCAGGGTGCCAACAGGCTCAGCTTCCTCCGGCACTGGGCAGGGCTTATGCCAGGGACACCTCGGAAGGACCAGCTCAGCCCAAAGATGTCTGCGTCTGCCCCAGCTCACACACCCCAGAGACTTGGGGAAGGTACCCAGGAATGCAGCGCAGAACTCAGAGCTCAGAGATGCCAGCTCCTCCCCAGGGATCTTTCCCACCATCCCCACCTCTTTCAGACGATGCTCCTTCTCCGTCACAATGTGCTGGATCATCATGGCCACTGAGTAGACCCAGGAGATCACCATGCACAGGGGCATCATGTGCTCGATGACAAAGAGGAAGCTAGTGGGGTAGAGGAAGAGAGGGGAGAGCTAGATGGTAGCATCATTGCAGAGACCCAGGCAGAGCCTGGGGCACAGGGCAGCGGAGGAGCTCTCCCACTGCCTGGGGACAACCAGCCCTCTGGTCCAGCAGCTCCTTAATGCCCTGAAAGAGCTTCTCCAATGAGCCCACAGGACAATATAGCGGTGTCCTGGCTACCAGGTCCTGGCAGGCAGGTGGGCAGCAGCTGTGGGCTTGGCCCGGCGCCCTGCCTACCCTGGTGCGGACAGGGCCCTATCCACCCTCCTGCCCTGGAGGGCTGGTGGCTCTAGGACTTCTCCAGGTGCTTCCTCCAGACCGCCGTATTCAATAACCACCAACAGACCCAAGTGCCATCCATTTACCACACTCCTCTTGTTCTCCCCAAGTCTTTCAGCCTCCAAGATACCCCACAGCCATGAGTTCCTCACTTCAGCTGTGAACCAGGCACAAAATCCTTTCCCTGCTTGTCTAGCCTGGTGATTCAAGGAACAGGGATTAACCGGTTGCTCATCGCTCCCAATGTCACCAACCTCTCTCAGACCTCCAAACTTATACTCTTCCGAGCTCAAGTGTCCTGGCCTGCAAAGGGGAAGAGGAAAGGTCCTGCCCTTGCCCACCCTGCCCACCCAGGTGTTACTCACTCGTCCCGGGTATAACATGGGTACGGGAACATCTGCACATAGTTGCCGGGCTCCACCACGTCATGGCCAACAAATGTGTTAATGAGAGCGCGCTCCATCATGTCTGGGGAGGAGGAGGAGAGGCCAAGCTGAGCAGGCAGTGTGGGCAGAGTCCAGGGAGGTGGGCAGGTGTGGCAGGGAGCTGGCACTCACCCTGGATCCAGACAAAGCCGTAGAGAAAGTAGAAGCGGCCACCAGTGTTGGGGCCGGGCCGCCAGTACGCCCGCCGGATCTCGTTGGTCTTCTCCGTAAAGCTGGAGTTCTGCCGGATCTTGTACATGACATGGGGGGGCAGTGAGCCATCCCTGTTGGTCTGGAAGATGACGCCTGCGGGCAACGGGAGAGGCAGGGAGCCTGCTGGAACCACAGGAGGTGGCCACACCAGCTGGCCCGCAGTGACAGGCAGGGACATGGAGGGGTTCAGCATGTCCCAGCCAAGGGCACCACAAGGGCTGCCATGGATGAGGAGGGTGGGCATGGCCCTGGCGTGGGATGCAAGGGCACACAGACAGCAGGCAGCAGTGGTGGGAGAGCCAGGACAGCGGCCCCGCAGGGCTCGGCCAGGGGCAAAGGATGGGTACTGTGAGATGCTCGGTCCGCTCATGCAGCCATCACGTGCAGCAAGGGAGCCACATCCCTAAGCCAGTGGCGCCAGCCCGGGGCACAGCTGGAGAAGGACATGGCTTCAGGGACCCCTGTGAAGGGGCTGGTTCCCAGGGACATACTGGCAAAGACTGTGACGTTGTCCTGGTAGGCCTGGTTAAGCGTGTAGTTGACGATGCTCTCCTCATCTGGGAAGCCTTTGAAGATGTCCACGCTGACCTAGTGGGAGGGGAAGGCCGGTGAGACTCCACTTCCCCGATGAGTCTAGCACATGGGCCCTGCACACGGTGCAGCATTGTGACACCCACAGCCACCCCACGAGCCCCCAAACCCAGCGGTGGATGAGCACCTCCACTGTTGACATCTACCCCAAAGCTCCTGACACCGCAGAAGCCACTATCTCCTCCAGGCTCCTGTCCCATGGCCTTAAGGAGGTCTGAGTGGACCTGACCCCTCTTCAACCCCACAGAGCCCAGCTGCAGGTGGTGGGTGCTGATCCAGCACCCATGTTCCCACAGGCAGGCACAACCTCACCTTGGCCATGAAGTGGACCCAGCCACAGGCAGCGTTGTCGATGGTGTCCAGCTGCTGGAGCAGGACGCTGGCATTGGGCAGGGAGAAGTTGCCATTGAGGAAGTTGTGGAGAACATCGCTGTCAGAGACATTCAGGATCTCTGGGTGCTTGTGGAGGTCGGCAGTGAACTGGGACAGAGAGGGAGGCATGGGAGGGAAAAGTTGGGGTATGCCCTGCCTCTCAGCCCCCCATCCTCCCTGCACACAGAGAGGACCCACCACTCCTCCTGGGGACAGGGCGACAGTGTCCACCCTCCACAGGGAACTGGCCTGGCCCTTGCAAGAGCAGGGTGGGCACCCAGGAGCACCTGAGAGCTTCACACGAAGAAGCTACAAGGTGCCTGGGGACAGGACACCCCTTCCCACCCCAGGGCAGTAAAGCCCAGGCAGGCTTGGTCCCCACCTTACTATCCTACCTGCTGGAGCCAGCGGATGCGCCTCTGCAGCCTGCCCTCCTCCAGGTAGGCACGGATCTCGGGGGAGATGTTCAGCCACGCCTTGGCGTAGTGGGTGACATTGCCCACAAAGGCAAAGGTCTCATTGGCCTGGAGGGGAGGAAGGAAGGAGGCAGGTGTCCCCCTGCTCTCTGGGATGGCTAGCAGCCATGGAAATATGTGCCCACCTCCCAGCAGGCATCGCTACCCCAACAAGGGCCAGCGCAGTGGCCTGCTGATGGCCGCGCTGGCTGGCAGCTGGCCCCTTCCTCCCCACTCAGCCCTGGCCCCGCTAAGCCCATTGGGCAAGGAGATCCCTGCAGAGTGGTGCTGGTGGGAGAGGAAGGACAGGGATCCTGGCCTCTGCACGCTCACCTTCAGGATGACCTTGTCCACTTCAGTGCCCACGGGCGCATACAGTATTTTGGGGTTGCTGGTCATCAGATGCACGAGGAGGCCCAGGTTTCGCTGCTCCTTGCTGGTGAAACCCAGCGAGCTCATGTTGCCCTGCTTCAGCGCCTCGGGCTCGATTGTCCTGCAAAAGGGTCTCAGGCTGCCAACTCCGCTCCAGCCCCAGCACCCCTCACTGTGGGCAGCCCCACCCATGCCCGTGAGGGGATTTCACACTGACTCCCATGCCAGTGTGGTGCTGCCCAGCACCAGCACCATGGGGAGCTGCCCCTGGATGTGGCACAGGGCCGCTGTGGTGCAGCATCCATTTCCCACGTGCTCATCAAGGGATGACCGTGGCCCTTGACCGCTGGCAGGGGCAGGGTGGGCTCTCCCACACCCCTGTCCCGACCAGAGAGCAGCTGGATCTGGCCCCCTCTATCCCCCGGGGCTCCTACCGGTTGTTGCCACAGAGGATGGGCTGCAGCCCGGCCCAGAGCTGCACAAATGCCGAGAACTGCCCCTGGGGGTTGTCGCTGCCGGATGGGTCCCTGCCAGTGCCCTCCTCCTCTGCCGTGGCGTTGCCAGCCGTGGCGTTGGCACCAGCCCAGCCAGTGCTGTTGGCAGTGGGTGGGGGGGCCTTGCTGGCACAGGCTCCCCTGGGGAGCAGCTTGGCCAGTGCTGAAAGGATGTTCACGTCGCGGAGAACCTTCTCCATCTCCACCAGGTCCTCCAGGAGGGCGCGGAGGCGGTGCTGGGTGGCCGTGCTGTTCACCTCATCCAGCTTCAGCTGTGAGGATGAGAGGGCAAGGGGTTACACGTGGCTGGGGCAACAGAGCCCTGCTCACCAGCAGGAGGGGACCAAGGGGGACCCCAAGCAGTGGCATGTGCACTTTATGGGTTAAAAGGTTGGAGCTGTGCCCAGCTGGGGCCCCAGACTCAATGCTGTGCATCCTTGGCTATCAGGCAGCAGGAGTGCAAATACTGGCAGGGTCTTGTTGGGGGACACGAGATGTCCCTCAGACAGGAAGGTTGATCCTCTGTGACCGCAAGGAACACATCACACTCGGGTGGGACGAGGAGGGGGACCTCAGAGCCAGCCTTGAGGAGCTGTGCCACCAGGGACATTGCCAGTCCAATGGGCAGTGTCTGAGCGGGTGCCAGGAGGGGGAATCGTCTGGGGTCCCACCATGGGGCTGGGTGGGGGGTGCCCATGTGGGGTAAAGAGGTGATCAGGAAGGGCCGCGCCACGTAACAGAGCCCCCCGTCCCCACACATCCCCCCGTGAGTAGGGAAACCCTGCCCAGGACTTGTCCCTGCCCCACAGCCCACCCCACAGCCAGTGGGAGGCACATCCCGCAGTCCCGCTTTCACCCTGCTGACAATCTTGGGGGTATCCAGCTGCTCCCGGAGCTCGGCGGCCAGCTGGGCGAAGCGCTCCCGGCGGGCGGCCCGGCTGCCATTGCAGGCCAGCGCACGGTACGCCTGCAGCAGCGGCTGCTGCCCAGGGGCCACATGCAGGAGGCGGCGCAGCCCCCCCGGGCTCTGCTCACACGTCAGCTGCTCCAGCACCGGCGCGGTGAAGAGGACACCCTACAGGGCAGGGAGCCATGGGGGTGCAGCCCTGGGTGCAGGGGCACCGTGACGGTGCCCACCCTGGCAGAGCAGCTGCCCACGCGCCCCAGTTCACCCTGCGAGGTGCTCACCTCCATCTCAGAGACGAAGGCCTGGGGGCTGTCAGAGGTGGTGGGCGCCGGGGCGGCGCTGGCAAGGCCCAGGGCCTGAGAGAGCAGGCGGAGCAGCACTGGCCGACGCAGGGCTGCTGCGGGGTCCCGAAGCGCCCTGTGGACCAGCCCTTCCCGCAGGCTCCTCCAGCTGCTGGGGAGGCTCTTCTGCAAGAGGACCAATGGGGGTGGCTGGTGGTGTGGGGGCTCCCCGGGGTCCCCCTCCATGTGTCCCCCCAAGCACACGTGAATGGCCCCGCAGCACCCACATCCACAGTCTCCATGGAGAGGGGAAGAAAAGGGGATGTGCAGGTGGGGGGCAGCATGGGTCCCCTGCACCCAAGCCACAGGAAGGAACTCCTCCACTCCCTCCACAGCCACCGTCCAGGCGGTGCCATCACCCATGGCAATGGGAAACCGAGGCACAGGCATTGGTGTGCCTCAAAGCAGAGGAGGAACCGGTGGCAGCACTAGGACAGGACCCAGCCATCCCTGCCGCTGCTCTGGCCACCTTACAGCATCCCGTCACGTCCCTCTGCTGGGATGGACACCCCCAGATCATCCTGTGGTGGGACATGAAGGGGATGCAGAGGACGAGCTCTGCCCCACCACGCCCCCAGCATGCGGCACCGCTCCTCACCTCCAGCTGCATCATCTTCTCACTGGGGCCAAACCCATCCCACAGGTCTCGCTCATGGGTCTCATCGGGTACCAAAGGAAAGGAACCGAAAAAAAGGCGATACACCTGCACCGGGGATGGAGGTGGGGCTGCTGAGCACGCCGGGAGTGGAGGGACCCGTTTGCCCAGCAATGCCCCAGCACGGGGTGGCAGGGCAGGATGAATCATGGCCAAGTGCCTGCTGACTCCCACCCTGTGGGTCTAGCGGTCAGGGCTCAGCCTGGGTCAGGATATGCCCATTTGCTGGGGCAGAACAGACCCCTGCAAAGCCCGGCTCTGCTGCACTATGTGGTCACCCACCTCCCACAGGTCACCACCCACCTCCCACAGGTTGTCACCCACCTCCTGCAGGTCAACGCTGGAGCCCAGGAGCAGCTCAGCTGTGCTGTTGGGGAGGGACAGGTTCTGTGTCAGGAAGCGGTGCAGCTCCCCCCAGTCCTTGGCCGCCCACGCCAGCGTGAAGCCGGATCCTGGCAAGGAGCAAGGCAGGGGGGTCAGAGCAGCCCACCAGCGTCAGCGACATGGCACAGCCCCACGCGGGGATGTATCACAGCTGCCCCTGCCCGACACGCAGCGATGTGGGACACTGACAGGGCACTGCCACGCGCCATCACGTCACTGGGTGCCTGGCAGATGGGCATCTGCATCCCTGCCTGCACAGGCAGCTGTGGGGACCTGCAGGGCACAGCCTACCTGCTCGGTTGCTGAAGTGGGTCTCCATGGAGCTGGGCTCGCTGCTACTGAGTGCCTCCAGGCGCCGGCGCAGCGACTCCAGCTCCTCCTCCAGCCCCGGGTGCTGAGGGTCGAAGAGGCTGCTCTGCTCCACCACTTCACTGAGGTGCTCCAAGAGCTGTGTCACCCTGTGAGAGCCCAGCGCCGTCATGGCTTCAGGGACAGGGACAGAGGGATAGGGACACCCTCCACAGAGCCCTAGGGGGGACGAGCCCCTCGGGTGCACGGGGCAGCAGCAATGCCTGCCACGGGGCACCGCTGCCCCAGGAGCTGCCCTTGCCTATGCACCAAATCCACGGTGCCAGGGGTGCAGAGGAGAGCTCCAGTGCATCAAGGTGTCCCCAAGGGGCCACCTCCATCCTCCTCCCAGCACTGAGCACCTGAGAGCCCATGAGGGAATGGGCTGAGATGTCCCCTGCACCCCAGGGACAGAGCGCTCTGCACCCAAGCACTTTGGGGGACAGGGGCTTGTGCCTTGTTGCCAGCAGGGCAGTGCCTGCGTGGGAAGGGGCAGGCCATGAGCAGGAGAGTGCGGGAGCACGTGGGGTGGGAAGAGGAGGCATGTGGCAAGGGCATGACTCACGTGGAGTTGGAGTACTGCAGAAAGCCAAACTCGTCGCGCTGGCCATCGGGGCACAGGGACTGCATGACAGGCAGGATCCCGGCCGAGGTGAGCGGGGCCGCCGTGTAGAAAGCTGGAGCCAGCAAGAGAGCGCAGAAGAGGCCGGGGAAGGTGCGGGCAGGGAGGGAGGACAGGCAGGGGAAGGCAGGGGGGAGGCAGGGGGCCACCGGAGAGACACTCAGTTCAGAGAAGCACGCGCTGGGCCCTGTGAGCCCCGCAGGAGGTTGGCGGCCAAGGTCAGAAGTCTGCAGCTTTCCCACCAAGGCTGTCCCCGGCTGGTGGCCCCTTGGGACTGTGGGCAACTCCTGCCACCCTGGCTCCTGCCCCTCCTGCCCTCTTGCCCCTGCCTGCTCCCCGCTGGGTGACGGGTCCCTTCTGCCCCAGTACAATGCTGACTTTTGCCACTTGCCCCCAGGATGGCTGCCAACCTCCCCGGCCTCTTGGCCCCTCTTGTTAGTAACCTCAGAGGCACCACCAGATCTCCAAAGGAAGAGGAGGAGAAGGAAGAATACAACAGGGAAACTAGAGTTGTCACCCGCAGCTCCCTGAGCCCCGGCCTCCCCGCTGCCCTGCTGCCCCGACGTGCGGCTGCTGGAGGTGGGTGGAAATGGAGACACAGTGGGGGGAGATGGAAGAAATGAGGAGCAGCAAGGGGACAGCAAACCTTCCCCCCCTCCACTGGCACTGAGCCATCATCCCTGCTGGGGTATTTCCATGTCTTTTCCCGGGGCTGGGCAAGCCCAGAAGGGTCCTGCCCTAAGGGGACCAGAGGTTGTCACTGGGAAGTGCCAGGCAGGGACCCTGCTCTCGCTGCCCTGGCCAGTGGCCCCGTGGTTAGAGGCAGGTCAGTGCTGTTAGCATGGCCGCGACGGGCAGGGGCTGGTGAAGATGGGCTTCTGGCAGGGGCAAGGGACAGCCAAGGGCAGGGTCGGGCACAGCACGGGATAGGCTAGTAGCCTGCTGGGGTGGTGGGACAGACGGTGCTGACCATGCCACACTTTGGTGACAAAGCCAGCGCACGCGTGGCATTTTGCTGGCCTCCAGGCTCCTAGTACTGCCACATCCCAGCTTGTCCCAGCTGCAAGGGGCCAGGACAGGGACCCAGTGGTGGTGCAGGGGTGAGAGCCATCTCCAGCCCCTTGGGGACCAGCCCAGGGGGAGCACAGGCACGACTGGGTAACCGCAGGGCAGCACCCAGCACCGTCTGCCCCAGGAGGGAGGCAAGAAGAAGGGCTAGGACAAGCCTCCCCCTGGCCTGGAAAGCCCTCTGCAGCCCAGGGTGCCAGGGACATTGTCACCAGTGGCCCCAGCACCTGGGAAACCCGGCACCACCAGGGGCCAGTTCTGGCTGGGCAGCCCCTGGGGAGGAGCAGGCAGGGGCCACACTTTGCTGCCCAAGCTCATCTTCACCAGCTGCGGAGGAAGGCAACAGGGTTACAGAGGTGTGGATTAGGCCAGAGTGAGTTGATCCAAACTGGGCTCTTTCTCCCCAAAATACGTAGCCGGCACAGGCAGGGGAAGGGGGGGAGGCACCCACCCACCCCACCAACTTACAGACTGGCACATGCAGTAGAGGCATGGAAGGCAGGCGGGCAGGGGAGATGGTGGGAAAGAAAAAGAAAACATGAGCAAAAAGAAAGAAAAACCAAACCAAAAAACCACACAACACAGAGCACACATCAGCTCTGGGGTAGGAACCAGGGCAACGCCTGCAGCTGAACCCACGCTCACAGCTGGGCTCTCCCTTGCCGGCATACGCTGAAACACAGGCTTGGACCATTGTTACGCCGGGTCGCCACCGCCGCCAGCTCCCAGCATCTCCCCCTGGCCCCACCGCGCCACCTGTGTGAGGGCACCCGCCAGGGCGGGCACCCCACAGGGCATCCAGATGCCCCACAGAGCCCTGGCGAGCTGACAGCTCCGCTCTGCTGCTTCCTCCCAGCGGCACAGCTTGCAGGCACTGGCACCTGCAGCCCTGGCCAGAGCTCCGGCTGCACATCTCCAGGAGCCCCCAGCTCCAGCCCCATCAATTTGTCACCTTGCCAGAGCCCTCGCATAGCCAGCCACGGGGCTCTCCATGCAGTGCACTTCCCTCCCCAGCACCGCCTCAGCTGCTCCTCGAGCACTCGGGGGGGACTGTGGCTGTTCCAGCATCACCCAGCTCCCTCTCCCCCTGCCTCCCCCAAAATGTCCTTGCTGATGGCAGCCACAGGCTGGTTGGCGCTGCCACTCCCAGGGCAGCCCTCCCCGACTCAGACCGACTCTGGCTCTCCAACCCCCTGCATCTGCCCTGCCAGCCCTCAGCTGCAGCCCCTGCCAAGCGCTATGTCCCCCAAAAGGCCCCTCTGGGTCCCCACCAGCTGTTGCTGGCCCTCCCCAGGCTGTCCCCCGTGTGCTGGAGTAGCTCCCCAGAGCCTTGGGGTGGCCCCAAGTGTGGGTGCCCCAGGCACCACCCTGCTGGCACTCACCTTCCTTCACAGGGATGGTTGGCTTCTTCTGCCGCAGCCCCAGGAGGATGAAGAAGAGCACCAGGGGGATGAAGATCTCAAAGGCCAGCACCCACTGAGGATGACACAGCAGAGGGATCGTGACGCTTGGGGACAGGACCCGGCTACCAAGGAGGAACGTGGGCAGGGATTCCCGGGGCACCGGTGCAGTGCAGCACCGTGTCCGCATCTTGCAGGTGACTGGTGGCACCGTCGCAGCTCAGCCAGAGGCAAATGGGTCCTCGGGCACCCGAGGATCTCCTGCTTGTCCCTGCCTGCACCCTGTCTGCTCCATCTCGCCTGGGGCACCTCGGGACAGGAGAGGGTACCACAGAGGGGACCCTACTCCAGCAATGCAAACAGGGTTGCTGGGGCTTGAGCCCAGCCCTGACAGGCCACTGCAGCTGGAGCTGCCCAGGGGAGACGACTCCAAGTCCTTCTGGCTGGCAAAGAGCCGCAGGCCCCCATCCCGGCAGCGCCCTCACGGCTGGCAGCTGACCGGCATGATGTCCCCCTGCCACCCGTGCCACTGCTGGGTCCCACCTGCGGGACCATGCAGGGGACACATCCCAACGCCATCGAGGCAAGGTTCGGTTCGGCCAGGCCCTGGCACCAGATCCCAGTGCAACTGGGGGGCAGCATGGAGGGGTCCTGGCACTGCCTCTGTGCCCTCCCACAAAGCTACGGCTGCACAGGATTTCCACCAGTGGCATACGGTAAACCACAGCAAATCCCTAGGAATCCCTGACCCCGATGCACAAGGCAGCCCAGGCTGGGCTCCATGCCCAGAGGTCCTGGGGATGGGCATCAGCGCCTTCAGCCACCAGCAGGAGAGGGCACCCGGCATGCTGCCAGCACAGCTGCTGCCAGTTTGCTCCGGGAGTACCCAGGCCATGTCACGGCCCCGTTGCCCTCACTGCCGAGTGAAGGGGAACTACTGTAGGTGGGGAAACTGAGGCATGGTGTGAGGTGAGCCAACCTCAGCTTGCTTCAGGGCCAGATCAGGCCCTAGGCTGGCGCTGACACCCCAGGACCTGCTGCCACCATGGGCAGGGCAGGTCCCAGCTCCGCTGCCAGGAAGGTGCTCGCTACAGCACCGGCACCTCCCACCACACTCCCGCACCAGCCCAGTCACCCGCAGTGACCAGGCACCGGAGGGGCATGCCAGCAGGGTGGGAAGAGAGGGCTTCAACACGACAGGGGCTGCCTGAAAGGTCACAGCTGGCAGCAGGTGACAGGGTCAGGCTCTCCTGTCCCCAACAGCGTCACCCCCATGCTGGCCTCACCCAGGGGCTGCAAACACTCTGCCAAAAAGTCACAGCAGCCCAGTGAACAGCAGCGAGCAGAGGGACCTCCACCTGCCACAGCACTCCTGCAGGCATCATGGTTGGCAGGGCTGTGGGATGGGCATAGCTGGACCCATGGGTGCCCCTCACTGCTGCCCCCCCCACCCCAGAGCTGCTGATTTTGGGGGAGGCAGAGACTGGAGGAAGAAGGGCTAGAGGGGATGGCGGACACCCCAGGATTGGTGCCAAGGCTGGGAGATCCCCATCTTGCCAGCACCACTGGTCCCAGGCATGGTCCCTGGTGTCACCATCCCTGTACAGGGGGAGCGTGGGGGTGGCAAGGGACACCCTGACCCACTCTGCCCTCCCCGTGGCTCCTGCCCTGCCGCTCGCTGCCTGCACCCGCCCCCCCCTGCCTGTTTATCAGACACACAATCGGGCCTCTGTGCCCAGGCGCCTGTGGGACCATCCCCACACACCCACGCCGGGCTGTACCAGGCTC
The DNA here is from genome assembly GCA_013389905.1 of Sula dactylatra. Classification (NCBI taxonomy): domain Eukaryota; kingdom Metazoa; phylum Chordata; class Aves; order Suliformes; family Sulidae; genus Sula; species Sula dactylatra. Next base: position 59,734 of record WEKW01024664.1, on the reverse strand, counting down.
CCTTGGGGACTGTTGGGTCCTTGGTGGCAATGGGAGGGACCTGCTTGTTGTTTTTGATTTTTTTTTAAAGTGGGTCATTGACCTTTTGCTCATCTCCTTCCCCAGACATCCTCTGTTGCCGATCCCTCCTGCATCGCCACATACCGCAGTGCCAGGACGGGCTGCCCCCCACCACTGGCACCTGGGGTGAGATGATGATGGCAGAGCAGGGCTCACCAGCCAACACCTCTGGAACTGATCCTGCCCCTTGGTCCCCAGGCGTGTCCCCACAGAGGCTTCCCAGGAGCAGGGGGACCAGGGCTGCCCCAAACCCATAGTGGGACAGAGGCACTGGCATGCAGTGGGGGAAGGATGCTGTCCCAAGGGAGCCCCAGGCCCCCCTGGGGGGACACCCAGCAGGGGCACCCAGCATTAGCACAGCCTCGGGATGGCAGGGTTCCTGCCTGCGGGTGCTGGACGCTGGGGGACACTTTAGGACTGTGTGAGGAAGCAAGGCAAAGAAAGGCCAGGATCTCGATGGCTGGGAAGGAAACACTGGGAGAAGACGAGGGACAAGGATAGGAGAAGGGCCAGCACCTGGCAGCAGCTGGCTGGTCTGGATGCAGGTCTGGCCATGCCCTGCACTGACCAGTGCAGTCTGTCCTGTCCTCTCACCCATTCCCTTCCTCACTCTTCCCTCAGTGAGGGCTCTCACACGTACATCTGGGGGGGAGTGCAGGTGCAGCACCCACGGTGGGACCCGGGTCCCAGGCACCCTTGTGCCCAGGTGACAGTGGCTGAGGGCGTCAGGGGCAGCTCCTGGGCAGTGGCAGAACTGGGCTGCCAGAGGGATCCCCCACATACACACGTGTGCATTCCCCTGGCACATGCTCACCTCGACCTGCCGGAAAGGTGAGCAGGATGAGGCCATGGGCACTGTTTGGGTTTGCATGAGCACTGGGTGTGTCTGCCTGCCATCACCATGGGTGGTGGGGTACACTGCGTGCCTGATGGGACCCCCCCATTGAGCCCTGCCACCAGAAGGATGCAGGGACAGCCAGATCCTGCCCAACTCTGGCAGCAGGGGAGGCAGAGGTTGACGAGTGCTGGCAGGCAGCTCCCTGGCAGGGGGGCGCTCAGCTCCGTGGAGCACTGGGCCAGCGACAAAACGCCTGTTCCTGCCCTCTGCCATGCCAGCAGATGGGAGCGGGGGGTAGCGAGGAGGATGAGCAGGGTCAGGCGCAGCATGGCCTGAGCATGAGGCACCAGCACCAGCCAGGGACACGTAGCTCCCACGCTGCCAGGCCAAAAGCACGGACAAGCCCCATGGGACACAGCGGGAGCAAACAGCCTGGCCTGGCGCAGCAGTCCCACCGTGCCCATCCTCTGGCCAGCACTAGGGGCAGCTGGGAGATGTGCTGAAGCCAGGGTTAGCATGGCCGCAGGCACTGGGCCATGGACTCTGGCAGGACTACTCTGCTGGCATCCCCAGGTCACAGCAGTGTGCATGCCCTGATGGCCAAGCTGGGCACTCCCCACGGGGGAAGCCAGGCCAGGCGGAGGCAGCTCTCTATGTCCATCACCACCACCCAAAAGTCTGCTCCATCCCTCCTGCCTGCTCCCAGAAATGCCCTGAAGCCTGCAGCCGTTGCCTTCAGCCAGCATGGCCCTGCAGAGGGGCAGCCAGGGGCTGGGAGACCCGGCCCAGAGACCCCCAAGCTGGCAACCCCAGTGATGCCCCCGCAGCCCAAACCTGCCACGTCAGCCCCCCTCTCCCTGTGGCCTGGCACCCGTGAGGGGATTTACCAGCCCTGACGCAGCTGAAGCAGCACCGTGTACAGCCTGGGGAAAGCCCAGCTGCCAAAACCCCCGTCCAGGGCATGGTCTGCCTGAGCCCCTCCCTGGGGAGGAGGGCGAGCTGCTGCCTGCCCCGTCAGCCTCTCCTGCGGGTCCCAGCACTGCCCACGGAGCCAGCAGCAGCAGGTGCCAGCCCCCAGGAGCCCTCAGGGATGGAGCTCAGCTTCTGGAGAATTAACACCCCAACTTTTCCAACAGTATTTTAAGGCTGGCGGAAATTTCTTAAACTTTTTGATGGCTCCAGACTTTAATCGTTGTTAAATATCCACTTACTTGCCCCCAGCTAGGAAGCACAGGCAGGTGAAGCCACAGTCACCGGGAAGACGAGCAGCGGAGCTGGCGGACGAGCAAGGCCCCACGGCCAGGCAATCCCATGAGGCCAAGCCGAGCCCCCACCGCAGGCCAGTCCTGCCCCCCGACACCCACTCACGGTCACCATCTAGCTGGGCACCTGCCAGGGCTCCCTGAGGTCACCTGCCTGTGCCCTCACCCATGGGGACAGCCAAGGGTGGGCCCAGGGGCTGCTGACTCCCCCGCCGCGGCCTGGCTGCCATCACCCCTGTCTCTGGGCACACTTTTGCTCGGTGCAAGGTGTGCCCATCACCTCTTGTCCCACTGCCCCCAGTACGGGCACATCCCCACCCCTCATATCCTGCCCTGTGGCCCTGGCATGGCAGCCTGGGGACAAGCCTCGGGGAAGCTGGAGGAGGAGGAAATCTGCATTGGGGTTTGCCAGCACCTCTCCTGAGCCCGGTCCCGCCATGCCAGAACTGGGAGCCCAGGGAGAGCCGAGTACGGTTCTCCCCCAGGCCAGCCTGCTGTGCTGTGTCACCTGGGCACCAGCGTGCCAGGCCGAGGGGGACACAGCAGCAGCAGCACTTTGCGCCAGCACATGGCGCCGGGATGTGGCCACCCTCCTGCTGGCACAAGGTGCCCAGCCTGACAGCAGGCGGGATTGTGCCAGCAGCCACGGTGTGGAGGAAGGCACTGGCTGCCCCGCAGCCTCTCCCTGTGGACATGGAACAAGGCAGAGTCCCGCAGGCTCAGTGGCTCATGGGCACCTGCCCTCTGGGCCACTGTGGCCACCAATCGCTCTGCAACAGGTGCCCCCGTGGCCGCCCTCCGAGCAGGGATTCACAAGGATGCTGCCTGGCGCTGCCACACCGGCACCACCCTGCCAAGCCTGCGCATCGTGCCGTGTCCCCCACCCCCCCTGCACCAACTGCAAACAGCGAGGGGGCAAAGAGCACTCTGAGCCGGGGCAGTGCCGGCCCAATCGATTCCTGCTGCAGGGCCAGGCACCAGCCCCCACCCAGCGCTGGCAGCAGGACCTGACAGTGCCTCCACAGGCATGGGGTGCCCTGTCCCCCAGGGACGCTGTGCCCTGGCACAGGCACTGCTGCAGCAGGGCCCCACCAGCTGGATAAGCCCCCCCAGCACCCCAAGATTTCAGCCTTTTGTATTTTGGAGGCATCAAGATCCTTGCAGCTCCACTCCCACCGGCCAGGGAGGAAGAGGCACACCTGCCAGGACAACTCCTTTGCTGCTTCCCAGCTCTTGGCCGAGGAGCACAAGGCACAAACCCCGCACAGGGCAAAGCAGCCACACTGCTGCCCGGCTTTCCCCTGCTCCACGTGCATCCTCCCCCCACCCCAGGGCCCTACTGACATGCTGCAACACTGAAGCAGCACCCAGAGCCTCAACTCCTGCTCCCCATTGCTCCAAAGGAGCCCCAAACCACCAATGCTTCCCCATGGCCAAACAAAACCCAGCAGTGCGCTTCCATCACCAGCACTTCAGAGCTGGGAACTCCAACTGCAGTCACCTTCCTGTCCCAAACGTGTGGGCACAGATAGCCATGGGGAGGGCGGATGAACAACCTGAACTGTGCCTGCGGTAACTTTTGAGAGATCACCTGTTAATTTTACATCCAACGTAGGTTTAACCAGCTACCAAAACTCATCGGGCAACCCACCCCTTAAGATACACACAGCTGAGCTCAGCCCTCATCCCAGCAGAGCCAAAGCGACATAGACGATGGCACAGCCTGTACTGGCCAGGGCTGCCATCAGCACCGGAGGGAACTGCCCATCCTCAGGCACCCACAGCCCTGACTTCCTTCTACCAAGAGCCACTGATGCTGTTCTGCTCAGACCCCCATCATCCCAGGGCTTCTGCCTGAATTTCTGCCCTGGGAAGAATAAAATCACAGCCAACCCCCAGAGCAGACACCAGAACAGCTCAGCCATGCCAGGCAAAGTCCAACGCTCCCACAGGCTGGGCCTGGGACCTTACGGAAGCACCACCATCGCCCTCATCAGGCTGCAGGTGAGCTCATCTGGTGACAAAGGGCGTTACAGAAGTGGGTGACATGTGGCACTGTGGGTCAGGAGTGCACCTCTTGAAGTTCACCTGGTCATGCAGCCTCCCTGTACCCACCACCGCTGCATCCTCAAGAGGACCAGCCAAGCCCTCAACAAGTGCCTGCGGACAAAGTCTGTCCCGAAAGCACCGCTGCACCTTGCTGCAATGCTGCTCCCCAAACAGCCCCTGGTGCCAGGGATGATGGGGACCCTCCCAGGACCACCAGCGTTCAGGGGCGGTGCAGGGCACTGGCCCCAGCTCTCCTGAGTGCCAGCCCAGCACCCTCAGCCAAACACAAGGTGTCTGCTCCCCATGCCATCCTGCAGCACTGGGGCCACTCCTCTGCACGTTGCTGGGAGGAAAGAGCACTGTGGTGAGGCACCTACCTCAGGGCAGCACCTTGCAGCATGGGGCTGTGCCAGCGGGCAGCTCCTGGCAGGGCAAGGGCACGCACCGCACTCCTCCTGTGAGAGTGGGAGAAGCCCAGCAACCCCCAACTCTGACCCTGTCAGGGTGAACCCCAGCAGGGGAGAGGTCTCATGCTTACCCCCAATCCCCCCCAGCCTCTGCCTGCTGCAGCAGGATCAGCCCAGTAGGGTACGCGGCTGGTTTCACTTGGTGAAGCATCCAACTTCTGGATGCGGCCAGGCCATACCTGCCATGGAGAGCAAGGCATTGGCCAACGAGGCTGGGCTCTGGCACAGGGCCTGACTCCGTCCTGGCCAGCCAGCGCCAGCAGCTCTGCTCCTGGGCTGCTGGGAGAGGGCAGCGCTCCCCCAGGAGCAGGCAGGATGATGTCCCCTGCGCAAACGGGGGGACGAGGTGACCATGGGGCTTGCACGCAGCATGAGCACGACAAAGTAGGTGACACGCACAGGGCACGCAGATCCTCAGGGCCCGACTGTTCCAGGGGCTACGCCACATCTATCCATGAGCACCCGCACCACCAGGGGCAGCTCTCACCCCAGCACACGGCTGGTCCTCCCCACACAGCATCACTGGATGGGCAAGGATGAGCTGACCCTTCCCCTGCCACCCTGCCTGCAGCACGCAGGCACTCCAGTGCCAGTCCCCACATGTGGGGGTGACCAGGCCCGGGCTCCTTGTCCTCCTACAGCTGCAGCTTCCTGCACTGCACCCCCACACTGCCCACGGGGCTGGGGAGGGTCAAGGAGAAATGGATCCCCAGAAGATGTGCGCATCCTCAGTCTGTAACCCCGCCAGCCACAGCGGCCAGGCCAGGGTCAGTTACCAAGGGCCAACGGATGCCAGCGCATAGCTGTGCCAGCTGGCTCGCCCTCACAGGCGGGGGGCACATAGCACAGCAGCGCCGGGCAGCCCCTCGCCGTGGCCATGCAGCTCTGCTCGGGGTAAGGAGCAGAGATGACTCAGCCGAAGAGCATCATCATCCCCCTCACCCATCCTGGGGGCTCGGGGGCTGCCCGTGCAGCAAGCACCTGCCCGCAAGACAGGCCTTCGCCCAGCCCTGCCCGCACCCGTCCCAGGCGGTCCCCGGTGCTCCGGACACCGGGACAGAAGCAGGGCCTGATGCTCACAGACTGCTGGCGAGGGAAAGCAGGCAGGATCAGGCCTGCAGGATATTTGGGAGGGGGAAGAGGAGAGCGCATTGCCAGCTCGGGAGCAGCAGTTCGCTACCCTCCCCCACCCTCTAAAAATAACCAGCTCCCTCAGCGCCCAGCGCACCCATCCCCCTGCCTGCGCCACCCAGGGTCCCTGCGGGCCGGGGTCCCTCCCGGGGGGGTCCCTCTTGGAAGCCCTGTACGGGAGCAGCCAGGCAGGAGAGGCCGGGGCAGGGTTACACCGGATTTGCGAGCCCAGCAGGGAAGGCGCCATCCTGCCTCCTCTGCCACCCCCGGGAGGGGAGCAGCCCCCCGGGAGCCCCACGTTCCTCAGCCTCATGCCCAGAAAGCGACAGCAGCTCCTCTGCAGCCCACGGAGGAGAGGCAGCTCTGACCCACATATGATTTGGAAACCTATTTATAGCCTGCGGATACCGAGGGCTTGGGGAAAGCTCTCCCACCCCGGAGGGGGACACGGAGAGGGCTGGCGAGTGCCCGGGGCATTTGGGACGCGAGAGTAGGCTGTGGCGGGGAGGGAGATGCTACACAGGGCAGAGGGTTGGGTGGGAGACGGCAGCCGGCCCACGGCCCCGGGCTCCTCCCGCGGCCACAGGGTGGGAGCGGGGCAGGAGAGACCCAACTGTTGCTGCCCCACGCGTGGAGCCGCCGGGCCGGGCCCACGCGGGGGCA
>WEKW01024664.1:37834-52465 GCA_013389905.1 Sula dactylatra | reverse complement strand
CACCCGCGTCTCCCCGGGCGTGGCCGGCCCGGGAGCGGGGCTGCCGCTCCAGGCATGTGCCAGGGCGGGGAAACGCTCGGTCCCCAGGAGGTGCCCCCGCTCCTCTCCAAGCCCGAGACACGGAGAGGCCACCCCCGCTGAGCCTCTCCTCTGCCGTGGCCCCTCCAGGGCAGACTTGCCTCAGGGGAGCCCGTTGCTGTGGAGGTCTGCATGCGAGGGTGGCACTGCTTTCCCCGCTCCCTGGCTGCTGCCTGCCCTGCTTGGGCCCGGCTGCCCACAGCTCCTCTCCAGCTGGTCCCACAGGCGAGTGGCAGAGTGTCCACATGTGTTCCTGGAGGGGACTGACCTGTTCTGCAACAAGCCGTACCCCCAGCCCAGTTGCGACTCCGAGGCTGGGAAGGATGCCCTTGTGGGGCTGAGCTGCCTACTGGGCTTAAACCACCACAAACATCTACTTCTGGCCTTCTCTGGTTCTTCACACCCTCAACAGCCGTAAGCACTGAACCAGGCCAGCCCTGCTTCCTTCCGTTTCTCCTTCCTTCCAGCCATCCATCCTTCCTTCCTTGCTTTCATCCATCCATCTATCCATCCATACATCCATCCTTCTCTCCCTCCCTCCCTCTTTCCATTCCTCTGGTTCTCTTCATTTCACAACCTGTCCCTCCCTCACCCCCAGCTGTCTGCAGACACCTCTCTCCTTTGCCCCCTCTCCCCTCCTGCAGCTACATTTAACGGTCTGCTTTCAGAGCCAAGCGCAGCCAGGAGCTGTGAGTAACTGGTTTGGCTGCCCCAGCCCCAAGTGGGGTTGCTAACGGTGACTGGTTTCGGGCAGGCTCTGCCACAGCTGCTGGGGCACTAACAAAAGCTCCCCTTGTCCTGCCACAAAGCACCATTATTCAAAAAACTTCTGGGTGAAACACTGTGCCGAGGTGAGGGAGGACAAGGGATACCCAGGGGGACGTGGTGGTGGAAAGGCACCGCGTTGCCCCGGCTCTGTGCCCTGGGGAGGGTGGCTGGGTGTGTGGGCAGGCATGCGGGCAGCAAAGCTGCCTGGTGTCGAGAGGAGCTGGGCAGGGGGTGGCCAGGTCTGGCTCGGCGCCTTTCCACCTACACCCCCCCGGCACGAGTAACCTGGGGGCAGCTGCACCGGGATGACCCCAAGGTTTGCTGGCATTCCTCCGGCTTTGAAATACCGGAGAGATCTGGTGTCAAGGTAAGCCGGGCCACGGGGGTTCAGCCAACGGGCTGTCCAGCCCAGGACTTTGCTCCAGTGGTGTCTTTTACTTAGTCCCTGGGGAAGGAGGGATGCATGCACCCTTGGCTCCTCCCAAGGGATTGCACGTGGGTTGTCCCAAGCCAACACTAGAAACACCTCAGAAAACCCTGCCCTGCAGCAGAGTGGGTCCCCAGCTTGGAGGGGGTTGTGGTTTAGCCCCAGTCAGCAACTAAGCACCACACAGCCGCTCGCTCACTCCCCCCACCCCTGTGGGATGGGGGAGAGAATCGGAGGAGCAAAAGCAAGAAAACTCGTGGGTTGAGATAAGAACAGTTTAATAATTAAAATAAAACAGCAATAATAATAATATAATGAAAAGAAAAATAATAAGCGAGAGAGAGATGAAACCTTGGAAGAAGGAAAATAAAAAAAAAACAAAACCAAACAAGAGCTGCAACCGCTCACCACCCGCCGACCGACGCTGCCGGTCCCTGACCTGCGATCGCTGCTTCCCCCGGCCAACTCCCCCCAGTTCATATACTGGGCATGACGTCACATGATATGGAATATCCCTTTGGCCATTTCGGATCAGCTCTCCTGGTTGTATCCCCTCCCCTCCCGGCTTCTTGTGCACCTGGCATAGCATGGGGAGCTGCAAAAGTCCTTGACTAGTGTAAGCGCTACCCAGCAACAACTAAAAACATCAGTGTGTTATCACATACTTTCATACCAAGTCTAAAACGCAGCACTATACCAGCTACAGTGAAGGAAATTAACTATCCCAGCTAAAACCATGACAGAGGGGTACAGCGGAGAGGGGCTGGGTGACATGGGCTCAAAGGTCTTGGTGAGCTTTGCAGCTCCTCTTCGGCTTGGTGTGACCACGAAACCCCATGAGGGCCAGCAGCAGACTCAGCAGCATGCCACGGGGCAGCAGAGCCCTGAGAACCTGGTGGCCCATCTCCTCTATGGACCTGTGACCCTCAAGTCCCAGGGACCCAGCGGCCCATCTCCTCCGTGGACCCGGGGCCTTGAGCACCTCTCAGGGGACTTCCTTGCTGGGTGGCCAAACTTCTCTGTCTGTGTGGGGTCATCTGCAGAGGGCAGCACCCACCCACACAAATCTCCCTGCCCTGTGCTGGAGCTGTCCGGCATTACACAATGGACCCGTGGCCTGGCCCCTGGCACTGGGGGCTTCTGCCCAGCCCACCCAGGCAGAGCTGGTCCTGGCTCCCAGCCCGGCTTTGAGCCTCCGGCACTGCGCTGCCACATCCCTGGGCTGTGGGGGCCAGGGTGCTTGGACCCACCGGTTGCAGGTACGCCCTGGGGCATCATCCCTGTTGCCAGGGTGTCCTGGGGCAGCACCCAGGGGTGACGGCTACAAGTGCTGGTGAAAAGCACCCTCTGCTCCACCATCCATCCTGCATCCCCCGTGGAAACATCACGGCCGCTGCTGTTCCTGCTGCTGTCCTCCATGGAGGGGAATGGCCCCATCCGCGTGACCCCGGTCCCTGGGGCTGTGTGGGGGCACGGGGACAGCAGCGGAGACGATGCTAGAAGCTCCGGCTAGCCAGGGAGTGCTGCCTGCAGCTGGCAGGGTTGGGGCAGGCCAGGCTGGGAATGGCACCCTGTGGGCTGTGCAGCGTCCGGTATCTGGGCTCTCAATCACGCAGGGGAAGAAATGCAGAAAGGGGGTGAGAAAAGATAACAGGAAACAGGGGACATGGCTGGGGAGGAAAAAACACCCAGCCCTAGAGCTGCAGTTGGCCTCTGCAGTTGGCCTCTGAGGGCTCCCAGGGCGGCACTGAAACCACACAGCTGTGCTACACCCTGGCATGGTGGCACGGTGCTGTGCCCAGCCGCTGCCAGCTCCTCACCTTGCTGCCAGTGCTGCAGCCATCCTTGCTCCCAGGATCCCGGCAGCCAGTGGGAGCAAGGGTGCAGTGGGGAGGGCAGACCCCAGGGGTGCTTGAGCAATACGAGGTCTCCCAGGGAGCAGTTTGGGGCCCCACTCCCAGCTCTGTGTGTGCCCCTGCCAGCTCCAGGGACAGTGCTGCATGCCTCGGGTCTCCCCTCCCTGCCGCTGCCTCAGTTTCCCCATCTCTCTTCCCTTGCCAGGACTTTGGGGGAGACTTGGTGCCCAGACAGCAATTGCAGCAAAGAAAACAACTGGGTGCATGGCCAGACTAGGTTCAGGGGCAGGTCTGCAACCTGGGCACGGGAGGCAGCTCTCCATGCAGATGCCACCGAGGCACACAGGTGCCTACTTCCCCTTTCGGCATCCCGGCCAGGGCATGTGCCTGCGGCTTGGCAGCACCAAGGAGCTGCTGGTGCCACTGTAGCTGACGGTTTCAATATGAGTCAGTGGGAGCCAAAGTCAGGCTGGCATCCTGTTTTCAACCAGGCTGCGGGTGGCAGATGGGAGGCACCTTGGCAAGGCTGAGGGCAGGGCCCTGCCTGCACCCGTCCGAGCACAGGCAGGGCATTCAAACCCCTGGCACATCTACCCGGGCAAGGCACTGGCTCCTTCCCAGCACCTGCCAAGAGGGAATCACCTGCAGATTTGGGTAGTAGTGGCAGGCTGAGGCTCTGAGGATGATGCCCCACTCCATCCCCACCAGCTCTGCCATGGGTCTGGGTGATTTCAGAGGGCGTTGCATGTGCCAGGGCATGCAGCCGAACCCCACAATCCTGCTTTCGAGGATACTCCTCCTCCTCCTCCTCCTAATGATGTATTAGTGGTCTCAGCAAAAGGGTGTTTGTGAGTTGTGCTTTGGCACAAAGCTGCCAACTAGCAGAGCTGCCCCATGGGCTCAGCAAGTCCCACTCGGCAGCTTTACCCCCTGCGCGGCTATGGTTCCGGCAGGCAAACCAGGCACAGGTACCCTGGAAAACTGCAGCGCAGCCAGGGCATCGAGGCTCTGACTGGCAGCTGGGACGGGAGAGGCACTTGGCAGAAAGGAGCCACGATGTAGGCTTGGTTTCAAACCTGGCACCTGGGGAACTCCTTTGGGGAACTGAAGTCCCACGTGGGGCCACACACACCTTCTACAAGGAGCTGCAGACTGGCCAGAGGGTGGCGAGGGAAGCACAGAGGGATGGGGCAGGATGCACAGGCAGAGATGTGAGCAGCACCTGTTCCAGGGGCCTTTCCAGGGGGTGCCAGGGCACTGCCATGGGGCAGCATCTGCCGTGGGGCAGCACGGAGGCCTGATGCATGCACTGGGCAACAGTGTCCCACCCTGGCATGGGTCATGCACCCAGCCATGGGGCACCCACACATCTATGGGGCACGTACTCAGCCATGTAGCACCCACCTAGCCATGGGACACTCACTCACCCACCTTGCTATGGGGCGTGCACCTCGCCATGGGGCACCCTCTCAGATGTGGGATGTGCATAAGCCACAAGGCACCCACCCAGCTGTGGGGCACCCATCCAGACCACAGGGCATCCACCCAGTCATGGGTACCCACCCAGCCATGGGGCACCCATCTGGCCAAGGGCATGCTCTGCCCCAAGGCATGCACCCAGCCGTGGGTCACCTCGCTGCCCACACAGCACGGCGGAAGTGCTGGGAGCAGGCTGTGCCAGCCACTGCACGCGCAGGAAGGACCCGCTGTGGGGCCGGAAAGAGGCAAAACCACAGAAAAGAGGAAGCCCTCAAGTGCCCCAGCCCAGCGCCGGCAGCTGCCCAGGCAGACACTCGCAGGCACCTCGCACGCCACCACACCGGCGCTTCCCCGGTAAGTCTGAGCTCGGCGCGGGGAGAGGGGCTGAGAAACGGGTCAACTCCTGGCACTGCCGGAGCGGAGTTTCCCCTCCCAAAGCATCCCCAAAACAGGGGCAGCACCCCCGCTGCTGGGGACCAGTGAGCAGAGGGACCCAAAGCACTGGTGTGTGGCGCAGAGAGCTGGGAAAGCTTTCCCAACCCTCCCCACTTTGGATGCCAGGTTTTTCCTGGAGCCTACACTTAGCTCATGTATTTTAGCAGGACAGGCAGAGCAGGCCAAGGCAGGGAAGGGATTTTTTGCAACAAAGCTGCAGCAGCTGAGGCTGGAAAGCAGGGCACTGCTTTCCAGGAGGCTCCAAAATTTTGGAGGAACTGGCACAGCCCTGGCCAGCAGTGGGGCTTGGTCAGCCAATGTGTTTTCAGAGGTTACCTCGAAAGGGAAACTGCCTTTGGTGCCAAATGCTGTGGGCAGCCCCCAGGCGCTGAGCCCTGCCCCCAGGACCAGCAGTCTCAGGTGGGCTCAAGCTGGTGGCCAGTCCCCAGCCCGGCCGAGTGTCCCCTTTGTCAGCCCTGCCACTGCTCTTCCTTCCCATCAGTGCCACTGGTTAAGGCACAGCACTGCCAGCGGAGGCCTGAGGCAGGCAGATGGGCACTGTGGTGGGGTGATAATCTCGCAGCCAGGGTTCCCATGCGTGGGCAGGCTGAGCCCCACCAGCAGCAGCCCCAGATGGCCCCCTGCCTGCACTGCCGTCCCTGCCCTGCCTGCGGAGCACTGGCCATCTGTGATGCTCTGAAAATAAAATACGAGTGTTTGGGGCACAAAGGCTGTGAGTTCCTGGACTGCTGGGGCTCCCTGTGCCTTTGATGGCCAGGGAGAGCACCCTGAGCCCAGGGAGAGCACCCCAAGCCTGGGGAAAGCCATCACAGCAGGATGGCACTGGGGTGAGAGGGTATTTCTCAGGCAGAACACTCCGGTCTGGCCCTGAGCGGGGTTTCAGGCTTCCCAGTCACTCCCAGGGACACCAAGTTCACAGCTGGGGCCTCACTGTGGGGTTATTCAGGCAGGACCCGGGGTATCCCCCCTCGCCCTGTAGTGCATGACCCCATCCTGCAAACCCCCAGAGACCTTTCTCCCAAGCCTGGATGTGGCAAGGCCGGCTGCATTTCAGGCTTAACCTGCCCGGGCCAAAGCAAGACAGGTGGAGTGGGACAGTAGCTGTTTGTCAGGTGGGGAAACTGAGGCACGGAGCAAGTACCAAAGACCACATCCCTTGTGCATGTAATGGGGAGCAGTGCCAGGAAATTGGGGTGGGCGGGACAGGTGGCTGCTGCTCTTCAGCTCTGTGCCCCCCTTTGGCAGCATCCCTGCTTGCCCTGGAGAAGGGGGCACCAGGGACTGTGGGAGAGTGACACAAAAGCCACTGCAGGGTGACACCAGGTGCATGGGGGACCCTGGGGGGAGCTGGAGGCCAGCAGAGGGACCGGGGATGACACTGGGGCCCAGGTTTCATGGAGAAACCCTTTCTCCATCCCCTTCAGCCCCAGCACCTCCCCACCACACCTCGTCCTTGGCAAGCCAAGCTGATGGCCCTTGGTGGCCTCTCCTCTCTCCTAGGTGTTGGCTCTGTCACCCAAGAAGGTGACAGCCAGCCCGGCAGCATGCCCCAGGCATTGCCACTGCCACGGCTGCTGTGGGGCGTGAAGGCTGTGGTCACCGCCGGGGTGTTTGTAACCACCCTCTGGAACCTGAGGTGCTTTCTGAATCCCTCCGGGCTCTCTGGAGAAGCCCCTAAGCACACTGAGCCACTGGTGGTCCTGGTGTGGGAATGGCCCTCAAAGCAGGTTCCCAACATCAGTGGGGACATTTGCCATGAGCTGTATGGCATTGCGGGCTGCTGGCTCACCATGGAGCGGCGGCTCCTGGGCCAGGCAGACGTGGTGGTGTTCCCCCACGCCAGGCTCCAGCCTGGCAGGGACAGGCTGCCCAAGGAGAGACCACCAGGGCAGCACTGGGTGTGGGTCTCCCTGGAGTCCCCCTCCAACACTAAAGCTCTAGCAGCATGGAACCAGACCTTCAACTGGGTGATGACCTACAGACGGGACTCGGACATCTTCATCCCCTATGGCAAGCTTGTGCCCAACCAGTCGGCCACTGTGAACATCCCCACAAAGACCAGCTTGGTGTCCTGGGTTATCAGCAACTACCACAGGACCCAGAAAAGAGCCAAAATCTACAAAAACCTCTCCAGGTACCTCCATGTGAACATATATGGGAAAGCAAACAAAAAGCCACTTTGCAAGGACTGCCTCTTGCCAACAACATCCAAGTCCAAGTTCTACCTGGCCTTCGAGAACTCCATCCACCAGGACTATATCACCGAGAAGCTCTGGAGGAACTCGCTGATGGCCGGCACCGTGCCCGTGGTGCTGGGGCCTCCGCGGGCCAACTACGAGCAGTTTGTTCCTGCAGACTCCTTCATTCACGTCGATGATTTTGGTTCCCTGGCGGAGCTGGCCACCTTCCTGAAGACCATGAACTCCAGCCGCTACCAGCAGTTCTTCGCCTGGCAGAAGAGGTACAGTGTGAAGCTCTACACCGACTGGAGGGAACGCATCTGCACCATCTGCACTGCCTACCCCAGCCTGCCCCGCGGCCGTGTCTATCCCAACCTTGAGAGCTGGTTCAACACCTAGCGCAGGGCTGATGTGTGCTGGGACCATCGGGGATGCATCTGGGCAGAGGATACTGGGGTGGGGGCAGCGTGGGGCACCCTCCTACAGGCCAGGACATGGGGCAGGGAAAGAAGCAGGAGCCCCGAGCTCTCCTCTCAGCCTGGCTGTTGCCACACTGGGACCTTGAGCAACTCTGTGTGACTTCATTTCTTGCAAACTGGGACTAACTCCCCCCACCCCCAAACCCAACACTGACCTACCTCACCAGGGTGCTGGCAGTACAAGAGTGCGCACTGAAAATAAATGACACAGTGCTGCAGAGGCTCTGCCTGTGGCATGGGGGTGGGCAGGGCAGGGGGCTGGTGTGGGCTCAGAGCTCCCCAACTTTCCCCTGCAATCGCTGTGTGCCCCCCCGAGAACACCTTCTGCTGAGTGGCAAAGCCCTGGTGGCAGAGGCCCCATGGTGACATTTCTGGCTGGGGTGGAGGAGCCAAGCTTGGGGCAACCGGGAGGGGCCCAGCACCCTGCAGCAGGGACAGAGTGCAGCCTCTGCTCCGCCACTGCTCGGCACAGCCCTGCAGCACCCATTCCCCGCCCTGCCGCTCTCAAGCTGTGGGTGTCACAGTGCTGGTGAGGACTTGCTGGTCACTGGATACTCTCGAGAGCAATCTCAGCCTGCTCAGTGCCAGGCCGAGTCAGAGAGCGATGCTGTGGTTTCTCATTCCCCTGCCGGCACGCCTGCCCTGCTGCAGCAGGAAGCCAGCGAGGTGGTGGCATCCGGAGCCTCGCGGCGAGCCCAGAGCAAAGCCGGTCCCATGGGCACCCTGCAGCACCGGCAGCCTGCTTCGTGTGCCCTTGGCACTGCCAAGCCCCCGCACACCCTGCACTGCGCATGCACCGCGCAGCCCAGGCGCCCGCACTACCAGCACCCTGCAGTGCCACGCACACGCCGCGCTGCAGGCACCCTGCACGCACCCTGCACCATGGGGACCTTGCATGGAGAGCACCCTGCGCTGTGGGCACTCTGCTCCATGGCCACCCCGCAGGGCATGCACCCTGCACCGCAGGCGACGCCCAGACACCCCGAGAGGAAGCACCCATCTGGAATCAGTGGCGGATGCCGGGGTTGGGTGACAGGACCAGGGGGTGGGACACAACTGCTCCATCTGTGCCCTACCTCTGTGCCCCTCGGCTTGGTGCCATCAGTGCCCGATATAAACGACTCATTTTGTCACAGGTTTTCCCCGGGTTTCCCTCACTGCAGCCCCAAAGTAGCCCAACCCCACCCTTGCCACCCCACAAGCTGCCGGCTGCCCGCCAGGACCTGCTCCCTGTGCCCAGGGTGCAGCGGGGCTCGGGCGTGCGGTGACACACCCTCAGCAGAGGGGCCATTCCTGCCCTGGGCTGGTGCTTCACTGCATCGCCGGCCTTGGCAGCCGCTCACCCAGCCCGGCCCAGCCCTCGCCCGGGGTTGCAGTTTGACGGGCACACCACACTTCTGATTTCTGCGGCTTCCGATTTCTGTCTTCTGGGTCAACCGGAAAACGGAGCAGGAGGGGCTCTGAGCACCCGTGGGCAGGACGCTGGGGCAGCAGGATTTAGGGACCTCATGGAAGGGGGCTGGGCTCCAGCCTGGCAGCCCTTCTGCTGGAGCAGAAAATCAGATGGTGGAATGTGGAGAGAAGCAAACCTCAGGGAGGCGACACCCTTCCCAGGCTTTCTGCTACCGACCCTGCTGACCACCAGCCTCCAGCACCCTCACCTCACTGCCCCCCAAAGCGCCCGGCAGCAAAGGGCAGCAGTGGCAGGGGGGCAGTTTCCGGTGCGTGCCATGGCCCGACCCCGTAGGCAGGCAGGGACGTGGTCCTGGGTATCCAGACACTGGGGAGCAAGCGGCGACACAGGGCGAGCCAAGGGAATCCTGCCCCGTGGGGCTGGCACACAGCCCAGTGTGCGCCCCAGCCCTTGGCAGTCACGAGGAACCCTGCAAGCAGCAGCCTGCAGTGACCCTGCTCCTGCCGGGAGCAAGGCTGCGGGCCAACAAACCCATCGCTTACTGGCAGCTGAGCTGATAAAGGGGCTTTTCAGAAGTTTCAGGCTTGGTCATTTCATGGCTTCTGCTCAGGGGGAAAGCTCGTCGGGGGGGGGTGCAGGCTAGTGGCAAACCAAGCTGCCCATGGCAGTGAAAAGTGAAGTGTCATCCCCCAGATACTTGCCTGGCTGGGCTGGCACCCCTGATCCACACCAGCTCAGCCACCACAAGACTGTCTGGGCTGGACCACACGCACGGGAGCATCCCTCGCCTGCCGGTCCCGTACCTCTCTGCTGCCCACCCCGGGGCTGGGAGCTCTGCAGCTCCCACCATCTCCCCACGTGGTCCTTCCCTGTCCACAGCATCCGCTGGAGCAGCCTGCAAGTGAGATCCTGCTGCACTTCCACCCTTCCCAAAAGCAGCTATGGAAAAACAGCAGCTCAAACCGAGTGGAGGGTCACCCCCACTGCACTCCTGACCACCTTGGCTTTGGGGGAGGGCACAGCTCCAACAAGCTGGTGTCCCTCCAGGGCCAAGCTGC
The DNA here is from genome assembly GCA_013389905.1 of Sula dactylatra. Classification (NCBI taxonomy): domain Eukaryota; kingdom Metazoa; phylum Chordata; class Aves; order Suliformes; family Sulidae; genus Sula; species Sula dactylatra. The sequence goes on along the minus strand of WEKW01024664.1, from coordinate 42,270 downwards.
CACCACTGCTGATGGTGGGCCAGGCTGCAGGCAGCCAAGAGCCAGGTGTTGCTGGTACAACAGGGACACGTCCATCCTATTTGAGCGCACCGGTCCAGCCCCACCGTGCCTCCGCACGCTGCCAAACCCGCACCGCTGGGCTGCCTGGCACCATGCAGGAGCAGGGGTGCAAGGGAGGCAAGGAAAGGGTTAACTCACCCTCATGCCCCAAAGAACTGAGATTTATTTAATTGCCAGAGGGAATATGATTAAGAAAAAAAAATATAAAAATCATCATCAACTACAGCAGGCTTAAAGGCACGGGGGTGCTAGCAGCATGGACAGGATGGTGTTGGCCCCCTGGGCTGGGACCCCCGGGGAAAGATGGTCCCTGGGCAGCCGGGCTGGGGCAGAGGGACAACAGCTGGAGAGTGGAGAGGGCACAGGGGACCCGGGGTGATGCTGGGTGGGCACAAGGGCCAGGGAGGACCCCTAGCACCCCTCCAAAGCAAGCCCTGCCAGCCTGCCCACGGATGGGCGAAGCTCTCCTGTGCCACGGGGCGAGGGGCTGCGAGAGCTCACCTCCTGCCCCACACTCCAGCCTTCAGCTCACCCTGGCTGCCTGGGAGGGTGGGCAGAGCCGCCGGGAACCCCAGCCCTGCTCTACATGACAGGGAGGGGGCACCTGGGAAACTAGTAATCACTACAAAGATTTTTGCTTTTCAAAGACTACAACCAAAAACCATTAAAAAAAAATAATAAAACCACCCCCCTCCCCCACCCCACCCCTCAAAAAAAAAAAAATCTAAAAAATACTTTTTTTCTGGGTCTTGCAGGAGAGTGGCTTGGCTGGGCTGGAGCTGGGTGCAGGCAGCTCTGCTCAGCGCCCCGGGCATGCATGGCTTCTGTGGGGTGCAGTGGGGCAGGAGCAGCTGCCCCCCAGGAGAGGTTGGAGGGGGGGGTCGACGCTGCTGGGACCAGTAAACTCACATAACTGGGAAGGGCTGGGAGCAAACGCCAGCCCCCTGCGCCCCAAAAGCCCTAAGGCAGCCCAGCGAGTGCCGAGGCAGGCCCTGGGAGCAGGAGCGGGGCTGTACCCGTGCGTTCTTAGGGCGAAGGGGGGGGAAGCTGCCCCCAGAGAGCCAGCCCGGCCGCGGTGTTGGGGCAGCACCGTCGCCAGCCCCCGTGGCCCCCGGTTCAGTGGCTGCTGTTGCTCATGGAGAGCCCAGGTTGCAGCGCTTGAGGGAACATCTCAGCTTTGTGGAAGGGCGGCATGTAGACGGGAGGGGAGGGCGCCAGGCTGTAGCCCTGGGACGTCACCGGGATGGGCAGGCCGGTGGGCACCAGGGACTGGTTCATGTCGTACATCACCCCCTCCGCCTCGTTGCCAAAGGGCAGCAGCAGCCGTTTGCCTTTCTGACGCCGGTTGCAGAACCAGACCCGGACCACCTGTGAGGGAGGGGAGACAGGGAAGTGTGAGGGGGGCGAGCCCAGGCACTCTGCGGCCGACAAGGAGACCCTTCTGCTGGTGGCATCTCCACAGCACCCCAACCTGCCAGCACAGCACCCTCTCTGCCACAGCTCCTCCTGCGGCTGGGCCCAGCCAGGCCGATGGTGGCTACCAGCCCCGGCCACTCTCCCACAGCTTCCAGTATTGATCTGGCCTGATGTGGGTGCTCAGGAACCGCAGCTGCTTGGGCACCCACCCTGCAAATCCTTCCAACCTACGTCTTTGTCCAGGTTGAGGTCCTCGGCAATCTGGGAGATCTCCTGGGGACTGGGCTTCACACACTTGCGGAAGAAGCTCTCCAGCGTCCCCTTCACGTTGGTCTCGATGCTGGTCCTGCGTTTTCTCTTCCGGGCTTGGGCCAACACTTGCTCCGCATTGCACATCTTGAAAGGAGAAAGAGGCCACACGCTTGGTCACAGGGCTGGCAATGTCCCACCAGGCTCTGGACACACATGCGGCTGGCTGCAGAGGTCTGGGAGGGATGGGGACAGGCTTTGTCCCCGTGACTGTCCACTGAGTGTCACCCCACTGCAACTGGGGCCATTTGCAGTGTCCCAGCGCTGCCTGTAGCTGGTGCAGGGGGAATGGACACATCTTCCTATTTCCCTCCCGGCTCCCCAGGGAGCAGCAAGCTGCAACTCCAGCTTATCCGAGATTCCAGTGGGACTTTGTTGCCCTGGGATGGGAGCTGCCAGTTGTCACAAGGTGTCTGTAAGGGGATTTGGGCTCCCCCCAGCCAGGCAGAAAGCGATACCCAGTGGTTCCCCCCACAGCCAGACTTAAAGTCACAGCAAAGAGATGCTGCTATGGCATGGGATGCCTGCCGCTCCCCTCCTTTCTCCCAAAAAGGACGTGTAAAAGGGAGGAGATGCTGCAGCTTGGGGACTTGTTGGTGTGCGGTTCCCCCAACTCCAGCCCTCCCCAGCCCTGTACCTCTTGCATGTTGTCCGTGTTCTCTGCCTCGTTGAGCCAACGCTGCAGCAGTGGCTTCAGCTTGCACATGTTCTTGAAGCTGAGCTGGAGCGCTTCGAAGCGGCAGATGGTCGTCTGGCTGAACATCTTCCCTGCACGGGGGCAGGCAGGGCGTCACGCAGTGCTCCTGCCCCCGTGCCGGGGGATCTCCCCCCTCCAGCATCCTGTCCCCGGGGATGGGGGATCAGGAAAGGCATTCTCCCTGGTGCTTCAGCAGAGATTTAAAGCACTGAAACACTCTTCAGTAAGCAGCTGTAGCTATTTTAAACCAGTTTCTTGTTATCAAACTCCTCCAGCTTGAGCAAGTACTTAACCAGGGCTCGGGAGCCCCAGGAGCCCTGAGGCTGGTGCTCACCGCCTCCTTTGCAAGTCGTTAAGGAGCAGAAATCTCCATTGCCCAGGTGCTCCATCCCCCTCCCAGGCCTCTCCCTTCCCCCCGGGTGGTGGTGGTGATGGGAGGGGAGACAAAGACCTTTACCAGACCTTACCATAGAGGGTGCCCAAAGCCAGCCCCACATCAGCCTGGGTGAAGCCCAGCATGATGCGCTTGTGCTTGAGGTCCTTGGCGAACTGCTCCAGCTCTTCCGAGGTTGGCGCATCCTGGCAGGGGCAGAGATAAACTGAGAGGGAACAACCCGTGCCCGGGGGCTGCCAAGGGCAGGGTCTGTCGGTGTGTCAGGGTCAGCGTGGGACGGGGATGTGGGACGGGGATGGGGACGGGAGAGGGCTTGATTGCACCCTTGGCAGTGCCGACACCCACCAACCGCTGCCGCCTCCGGGCAACGGGGCCCCTGGGGCGATGGGGTGGGTGGCAGAAGGGTTTTCCGCAACCCCTGAAGAAGGGGCTCTGCTCAGGGACAAAGTGCCTCCACCCCACCCTGCCCCACGCAGGACCCCCTGAACACCCCCCCCCGGCCACGGCACACCGCCCAGCTCTCACCACGCTGGCGTGGCAGAGGCCCAGGGTAGCACAAGGACCCAGGGACAGAAAGCAGGTCCCGGGAGCACCCAGAGCTCCTGCTCTGCCCCAACGTGCGCTGGGAATGTCCCCTCTGCCCCCAGGCTCAGCCCCTCGTGGCCTGACCAGAGGCAGGCAGATGGGCACATTCGCTGATGGCCCCAGCATCGCCGCAGTCCCACGCATCCCACGACACGTCCCCACGGGCTCAGCTATCCCGGGGCGTGGGCACCCACCTCCCCACGGCTCTCGGGCACGGCGCAGCCCCTCTCCCGCCTGCGCCCCAGGCAGGTGAAAAGGCTCAGATGAAGTGAACGATGAAAGCGCCCGTGACCCGAGTGGGATTCAAACAGCTCTTTGCTACAACCAGGCTCTTCCCTTCTGGAAAGCTGCTTACCCGGGTGCTTCCCTTCCTCCCTGCAGCGCAGCCTTCAACCGCTGCGAGGGCGTTTTGCAGTCTTTTACCCGATTTCCACATCCGAAGCGCAATTTCGGACTTCACAGACGACCCTCCGGCCACCAGGTCTCGGCTTTTAATTCCTGGCGCACATCGGCAGCCAGAAGCCCGGAGCATCCCCGCCACGGGGCGATCCTCACCCTCCCTCAGCCGGGGAAAACCATTCCTCGCAACGCCGCCCCAGCGCGGCAGGCTGCGACCCGCGGGACGCGCATCCCTCCACGCCCGCATCGTGGCGTGCGTGGGAGCTCCTGAGCCCCCGCGGCACGTACTCGGCAGCAGCTCCGCAGAAACCCAAACAACACACCCGCAACAGCTCGCAGGAGCCTTGAAGCAAACCCGGGCATCATCTGCCGCCGGTACACCCGAGGCGCGCTTGCCTGGGAGGGACGGCCTTGTATTACGCCAAGACTTTAAAAAATTTTAAAACCAAACCCAAACTACAGCTGCTAGTCATGCTGATAAGTAGCGCTGCCGCGCCCACGAGGGACCCCCCCGCCCCCGGGCTGGCTCTGCCCGTGCCCCGGCAGCCGTCGGTGCCCGCGGAGGCCCGGCAGGAG
>WEKW01024664.1:8082-36353 GCA_013389905.1 Sula dactylatra | reverse complement strand
TGCCCTCGCCCCTCCGCTCCACGGGGCCCAGCGGCAGAGGCTCACGGCCCCGTGGGGTGCCCTGCAGAGCGCTTCTTGGGCGACGCTGCGGCTCCCCGGCTCCCGCACGCTCCCACTGTCCCTCTGCCCTTCCTCGCCCTGCAGAGAAAGGCCATGGCTCTGAGGGAGCGTGTCCTTCCTGGAGGCCTGTGCTGGCAGAGGCCCCGGAGCTCTGGGTGTGCCATGGCGGAGCTAATTGCAGCCCTGGCTATCAGGCCCATCTGCTCCACAATGGAGCGCGCTTGATATTTTCTCTATCTTAAGGGCTTTCCTCTCACACTGCCCTTCACAATGGCGCTATCGGGGCCAGCTCCAGGCATTTCCCCCTTCCCTCCCTCCTGCCTTGGCACCAGCGCCTTCCCCCATCCTGACACTGCTGCCACGTCAGGCTCTGCTGGGATCAGCCTGTCCGAAGCTGGCTCCTGGTTACAGGCAGGCACTGACAGCGCAGGGGCATCCCCCCCCACGCCAGCCAGAGCAGGACGAGGGGCGATGCTGCTGCTAGCACCGCTCCCTGTTTATTAACCTGGATTACCAGGAGCCTGTGGCCATCGTCTCGCACTGGAGATATGCCACAGAGATAGGCTGGAGGAGCCTCCCCCCGCAGTGGTGGGATGGGGCTGCTGGTGGGACTGGTAGAAGGTGCTTGATGCTGATTATGAAGCACTTCCTTCGGCTCCCAAGAGGGCTGGCACCCAAGGGCTGGCATCCAAGGACTGGTGCCCAGCAGCTGGCACCCAGTGGCTGGTCCCCAGGGACTGGTATCCGCAGTGCCAGCAGCAGCCCCTGGCCCAGCACATGGCACTGCCCCACATGGTGGGGAGTGGAACAGCCTCCCCTCCTTGTAATGATATTTCCATAAGGAAAAAAAAAAATGACCAAGAGGATGAGCTGGAATTAAAGCCCCTTCCTGACTCCTGGCTGGGCATGTGCCAGGCTGCCCATCCCGGCTGTGCCAGGCTGCTCTGGGGAGTGAGGGCAGCCACAGGAAAATGACCTGAGGATGCAAAAAGCCCTTCAGCAGGGACGTGGGCAACCCCGAACGAGCCCCACAGCTGCGGGACCTGCCTGGGGGGGAACCAGTGCCCAGACCTGGTGAGGCACCTTTCCCTGCAGGTGCTGGATTTGGCCATGCCGAGGGGAGAGCTGGGCCCTGGGCCGTGCTGCCAGGGGTGCCGGCACCCAAGCGCCATGCAGGCAGGCCTGCCCCGCTGCCTGCCCTCTGCCAGCGGGCAGAGGAAGTCTCGCTGCGGGACTCCAATCGCAGCCATCAGCCCTGCTCCTCCCGGGCTCCTGCTGCGGCCTAGGGTTTCAGAAGATCCTTGGCCGGGCAGTAACTCCCCTTCCCTTTGATTTATTGTTCCTGGGCCAGACCCCCTCCTCCTGCCAACCTGCTCTTTCTCTCCATCCCCCCAGGAAGCCCCCCAGCCCCCCCAGCCCGCCAAGGCCTCAAACGCATTCCTGCTCTCTTTCATATACAGGCGGAGGGGAAGGGAGACGTTGACTTTGAACCGGCCCCTTTGTAGGAGTGGGGCCATTGTGGCACTGATGGTTTTAGCTGGGGGATGTGGAGGGAGTCAGTGGGGTTTCTCGGTGTGTGCCCCCCCATACATTTCAATGGGACGATTTTGGGGGAGCAGTGTGAGGTGCCCGGTAATTGTGCGGGGTCATTGTGTGCTGATGGCCAGGGCTTGGCTGGCCATCTCTGTTGTGGCACAGCCTCCTGCCTGCTCTGGGAGGAGGAAGGATGCATCCCTCCATCACCCCCGAGCTGGAGCCTGCTCATGCTCCAGGCTTGGGACCAGCTCTGCGGTCTGTAACTCAGCCAGGGATGGATGAGATCCTCCTAGAAAAAGGGGAGCTGAAAGAAATGCATCTGTCCTCCCCAGCTCACCGAGATGGCAGCAGGCTGTGGGGAACAGAGATGCACATCTGCTTGTCCTCCCTTTTCTGAGTGTGCTGGTTTGGCTTGGAGGCAAGATTTTAAGAGAGCGTATGACCACAGATGATGTTCTATTCACTATCAGCCCACCCTTTCTCCTGGGGCAGGTGATGGAGCAGCTGTCAGGGCTGTGCTGGATCCCCATGAGTTTCATGCCTGAGGCAGTCACCTTGGTGGGCTGCAGCCCTGCACAAGGTGGGTTGGGGCCCCATGATCAGCAGCTGGCCACAGTCTTCACCCCAGGTCTGTCTGAGGAGGGCTGGGCAGTGGGTTCAGCTTCAGAAGCCCCGTCCCTGGGAGGAACACTGAAGCTCCTCCATGGCACCACAATATGCTTGGCTGCTGGCCTGGGTGGACGGAATAGAGGGTTGGTGCTTCCAAACCTGGCTGAGATGAGTGTCTTGGAGGATGGTTTGGTCCAGATCTGTCCCCTCATTAAAAAGGCCTCTGCATTTCAGAGCCCAGGGTGTCATTTGGGTATTGCCTACATCACCACGGTGCCTGAACACACCAGCCAGTCCTCCCTGCTCTTTTACTGCTGGGGAAACTGAGGTGTGGACAGGCTGGGGCTGAGCACAGATGCTGCAACCAGCCCCAGCTGTCCAGGGACATCTGCGGTACAGACGTGGTGTCCCAGGACAAATGACTCTTCTGTGCCGGGACATGGGACATGCGGTGGGGACGCAGCTTCCTAGGGGGGCCCTGAATGACGGGGTCTTCCCGGGAGGAGCAGCTGGGTTTTACTCAAAGTTAGAGCTTCCCAAAAAGCCTGGGTGTGCTCTGAGAGGCTGCTGGGCTCTGAGAGCAAAGGAAGGATGGATCTGGAGACCTCTGGGGGGGTGGTGGTGCAAGGCTGGGTTTCCCCAAGGGTGAGCCTTGGGGCGGTCCCGGGTGATCTGGGGTGCGATGCTGCCCGCCTGGGGCTGCAGCTGGAGACCCCAGGGGCACCATGAGCGGGGCTGAGCGAAGCATCCCCGATGGTGCCCGGGCGCTTTGGCGGTGAGTCAGCACCCGCCCTCCAGGCTGCCGAAACCAGGAGGAGACGAGATTGTATCAGCCTGATGGGGGGGCTGGCGTGATCAAAGGGCCGGGAGAGGAGCTCAGGCTCCACACAATGGGGGAACATGATAGCCCTTATCTGCCGGCCCCGCCGAGGTGCGAAGGGCCCGGCCCTGGGGGCAAGGGGTGGTGGGGGCGGGTGGGCGCTGGGTGCTGCAGGGCTGGGTGCGGGCAGGCACAGACGGGCTCCCACCCAACCCTTCGCTGGGGAAACCTGGCAAACGCTAAGAAGCAAGAGAAATTAACTCTAGTCCTTGCCAGGTCTCAGAAAACCCTTGGGAAGGGTTTGGAGGCTACTCCAGCTGCAGGAACAGGACGGCTGCTCTCGCTATTCCCTGGGGAAGTCATGGGGATGGTGGACCCATAGCATCCTCCCTCCCTGTCCCCCCCATCCCACCCCGCTCCCAAGAGGAGCACTCTGAGCCGAGGGCCCCGCAGTGGGGAGCCTGGCCCCACACCACACACTCGCATGGGTCTCAAACATGGTCGTTTAATAAAATCTCCTTTTAAAAGAACTACAATCCATACAACAACGAAGGGCACGGGAGAAGGGCAGCAGCCCACGGGTAAGGGAGCAGGGTGCGGGGAAAGGATCTGTGCAGTGACGGCCTCTGCCAGCGACCCCGCTGGGGATGTTCCCACACCACCACTGCTCATTAGCACAGGGCTCTGCTGCTGCTGCTGCCTGCCCTGCCCGTGCCTGCCTGCATGTGCGACATCCTGAGTGTGCAACAGCTCCGGCGCATGCAAGAGGCCACCCATATGCAAGAAGTCACCCCCATGGCAAGACACCACCTGCATGCAACAGGTTACCTGTGGCCATGACAGTCCACGCCAGGGTCTGGACATGAAGCCACATCTGTGAAAAGCAACCCAAAACTCATCCCGGGCCTTATGCAGGAGGGGTCACGGCCAATGCACTGGGGAGGCTTTGGGGAATGGCGCTGGGCTCTGAGCAAGGACTTGTTAGTGGGGGCTGGTGAGCCCAGACACGGACACAGGCAGTGGAGGGCTGCAGGGGGGGTCTCTGCAGCCCAGGAGGTGCCTGAGATGGAGTGGTGGAGACTGTCCCCTGCCACGGAGGGGTGCCTGGGGAGAGTGCTGGGCCAGGCTCCGCAGGGATGCTGCAAAGGGCATGGGCTCCATGGGGCAGAGAAGCAGCACAACAAAGCCACCGTGCTTCGGCTACCCCTCCCAGCCTCCTGAGCCCCCACCAGTCTCACTCCTTCCTCCCCCATGGCCACACAGGCTTAAAAACAAAACAGTGAGTCTCTTCTGAGCATTCACCCCATGGAGGCGTGGGGTGAGAGCCCAACCGGCACCCAGGGCTGCCACAAGGGAATCCTCTGCCGGCACAGCCCAGCATGGGGTCCCAGGCCACAGCTGCACTGGGACTGTCTGCACCCCAGGGCCTCAGAGGACCAGCACCCCTAGAAGGGAATGAAGCCAGTGCAGGGGCCAGGGCAGAGCCTCTGTTCCAAGCCAGGCATGGCACAGAGCAGCATCTGAAGGTGCATCCCAGGAGCGATTCCAGTGCCTGCCCGAGCCTGCTCCTGCTCTTGGTTCCTGGAGCAGCACCCTGCTGCCAGGGGCTGCCCAGGCTGGGGATGGGGGGGCAGACCAGGCACCAGAGCCTTTAGCAATGCCACTCGCTCCAGGGAAAGTCTCCATCCCTTGCAGAGGGGCTCTGGGCAGGCTGGCAGCCCTGACACCTTCCCCTGCAGACATGAGCATGCTCGGATCCCCTGGCCCCTCTCCTGCGCTCCAACCCCCTCTCCAGCCCTTTCCCAGCTGCTGTTGCATCAGCCCAGCCACAGCCAGGGCAGCAGCCCTCTCCTCAAAGCCAAATGCAAAGAGAGAGCGCTGCGTGTCCTCCCCCCCCATTTCTGTGCCAAGGCAGTGGCCGCCCACCCCGCGGGGCTGCCGTGTCCCCGAGAGCAGTGAGCGAAGGGCAAGGCAGGGGCGCGATCACAGCAGCAAAGAGGACAAGAACGCTGGAAATGGGGGCGATTCCCCCCCTCCCATAGCTGTTAGTGGGTGTTTATTGGGCAGGCGTCGAACAGTCTGGCAGAGCGGGGTCTGCGCCCCTTTGCCCGGCTGCGGGTGCCCCTCCGGCGTGGCCACCCTGCCGGGCTTTGGCGTCGGGCATACAGTCCGTAGCGAGCTCGGGCAGAGGAGAGGAGGGGTGTTACTGGTGCGACTTGGGGTTCGAGGGGTGTAAGGAGGAGTCGTCAAACAGCGGGTTCCTCACTTCCATTTCTCCGGTCTGCGATGGTGGAGGGAGCGGGATGGGGGAAGGAAAAGGTAGGAGGTCAGAAACCAGCTGGGGGTTGAGCTGCCCTGAACCCCAGCCCAGCAAAGAGGGGAGAGGATGGGGGGACCCCGTGGGCTGGGCTGGGGTGACACACACCAGGACCCCAATGTCACTCCTGGAAAGGGGCTGCCTCCCCACCAGGAGCAGCCAGGGATGCTGGGAGGGGATGATGGCATGTAAAACCCATGGTCCCGTATGGGATGGGACCCCACAGCCTGGCTGGGGGCCCCAGGAGAGGACCCTCAGACTGGCTGGCAGGAATGGGATTCCTTGCCCAGACTGGGGACCCCAGGATGGGACCCTCAGCCTGGCTGGCAGGAATGGGGTTCCTTGCCCAGACTGCCTGCCTGCCATGAAGTGCCCTTTAATGGGCCTGTAAAGACCTAATGATGACCCTTAATCTAGGCCCTGATGGCCAGGCTCTGCAGCCATTACCATGTGAAAAGCTCCTTTTGGGTCCCTTTGTGCTCTTTGTACCCAGGGCTGTTAGGAGCTGCCCTTCCCCGGGGTCCCCTGCCAGCCAGGAAAGTCCCCCCTGGCTTTGAGGGGCCACAGGTCCCCGGTCCAGGCGCTGGGGAGGCACCAGGACGAGCTCCCTGGTCCCGGTGCCCAAGAGCCCGAGGTGGCCACATCCCTGGCACCGCAGGGACGGCGGGTTGGGTCTGCCAAGGGCTGCTCCAGCTCTCCACTCCTGGGGCCACGGGGCAGCGCTCCCCAGGGAATGGCCCCATGCTGCGGCACCCATACCAGGGCACCTGCTCCTGCCCACTGGAGAGCTCCAGTGGGACCTGGCCAAGGCACGTGGGGGAAGCAGAGGGGCTGGACCATCTCAGGGCTTGAGGAAGGACATGTTTAAAAGGCTCCTTGCAAGGAACTGCATATCCCAGGCATGTGTTGGATCCCACCCCGCACGCACAGGTTCCCTCCCAGACGCCCTGCACCCGCCGTACCGGAGCCAGCCCAGGGCACTCGTACACGGTGAAGTCTCCATCCTCATTCTCCTCGTCAGATGACGCCGAGTCCGGCAGCTTGGGCTCCTCTTTATGCCTGGGAGGAGAGGATGCAGAGAGGGGGTGAAGCCAAGGGGATGATTAACGGCACCCCAGTTAATGACAGGGCATAAATCAGCGACCGGGTCTGCTGTCTGCTCCCGGGGCTGCTTACTTCTCCATGGAGAGCATCTGCTGCTTTTGGTGCTGGTAGTGGTACATCTGGGCGCTCTGAGCCAGTGTCTTGTCCCCGGGCTGCAGAGAGATCGAGGACGGGCGTGGAGGCCAGGCTCCAGAGAGCCCCCAGCCTGGCTGGTGGGTGTCCCCTACCGTGTTGGAGACCCCTCAAGCACAGCACATGCCTGGCCCCAGTGCCAAAATCCCTGCAAGGAGGGATGCAGGTGCCTTACCGAGATCTTGTCACAGGGCAGAGGGCTGGCTGCTCGCTGAGCCGCGTAGTCTGCTTTCTGGGCCAGCCTGACCTCCTTCTGCAGCCTGCCAGGGGAGAGGAGAGCGGTCGGCAGGAGCCCCTGGACCGGATGACTCCATACGGGAGCCAGCGACCCCAGGGGGGCTCAGCCCTCCCACCCACATCCCTGTTCCCTGCGATGGCACCCACAACGGGTGGCATCCCCAGGCGCAGCCACCTCCATCCCACGAGGCCTGGGCACGAGGCACCGATGTGCTGGGGCTGTCAGCACCCAGCGCCGCAGCAATGCCCAAACCAGGTGCCACCTGCTCTCAGGAGCCTGCGCCTGGCATGGGGGTGGCGCACCACTGTCCTCCAGCCCTGACCAGCAGACACTGTGCCTGCAGGTGGACTGGCAAGGACAGCTATTGCCTCTCCTCCGAACCCTCCCACACGCCCAGGAAGCACAGGAACAAGCTCCCGTGGGCACAAGGACACTGAGGGACGGGGTGGCACCAGCAGCCCCCGGCTCACCTGCACCAGCAGACCGCAGCCACGATCAGCGCCGAGATCCCGGCCACTGTGCACACCACAATCAGCCCTGCAGAAGTGGAGCAGGACACAGAGGGAGAGTGGGTGAGCGTGGCGGCACGGTGCCACCAGCCCACGCTTCCCCGATGAGGACGTGAAACCCCTTCCCACGAGCTGCCTGTCCCCAGGGTCTCACCGAGCACCACGTTGTCATTTGAAGGGATGGGGGATGCCTCCACCGGGTACCTCTGGACTGTGGCAGTAGTGGAGGTGGGGAGGGTGGCAGCTGCCTTGCTGCCAGCAGGACCCCGCTGCAGAAGCTCCTCTCTCAGCCCGCTGGCCATGCGCTGTCTGCTGCCGGCAGGGACCAGGGTGGCTGCGGGAGAAGGCAAAGCCGTGAGCAGAGCAGCACCCGGGCAGCTCTGGAGGGCAAACCAGCCTGGGGTGCGGGTCTGGCTGCCGCAGGGTCTGCAGTACTGCTGCAGAGAGCAGTGGCAGTGGGGGGGCAGGCACGTACACCTGGGCTTGCCATCCCGCAGCTGGTGGGGGCGAGGAGCCTCTTGCCTGGCCAGTACGTCCGCCAGAAAATCGATTTCTTCCTCCAAGCTGGGAACGGACGTCCGCCCTGCGCCGGGAGAGAGCGAGTGTGAGACAGGCACCCTGGTATGTGGCTGCATGCCCAGCCCCAGAGACAGACCCAGCATCGCCCCCGAGAAGGGGCTCACATCCCAGCACAAGCAAATGCGGGTGGTTTGGAGTCTAAGCCCACTTGGATGCACACCGGTGGTCCCAAAGCTGAGACCTGGGATCTGCACTTGTCCTTGCCGCTTTTGGGATGCTTTTCGCCCTGCAAATGTTGGAGGCTGCAGGAGCAACAGCGGCCGCAGCTGCCCCCATGCCAGAGCCAGTGGGTCCTGCAGAGCCCTGTAGGAGCAGGCAGGCTGCCAGCACCCGCTGCTCAGGACCTGCCCTGTGTCTCTGCATGGGGCCGTACAATGGCCCTGAGCGAGGACGGACACGAGCTGGACCAGGAGAGACACCCCACAGCTGCCCTGCTGCTGCAGGGTCCGAGGGGCAGCTCTGGCAGGGCAAATCACAGACCTCCTGTGGGCAGTGGGGCCATTTCAAGAGCAGGCAGGGGACACCTGAACACTGGTTTTTCACCCCAAATTGTCCTGTATGCTGGAGCCACCCCAGAGCAGGGCTCATCTGGGACTGTCCAGGAATAGGTGCGAATCCTCGCTCCAGCTGAGGGGCTGGTTTCTGCCCAGCACCCAGCAGGATGCAGCCCCTTTGGGGAGGGAGTCAGAGTGCTCCATGCAGCGAGGACCATCATATGTCCCCAGGGGCTGGCTGGGCATTTCATGGGTGCCTGCCCCAGCCCTTGCCCTAGCACAGTGCATGTCGGGGACCCACAAAGGGCCGGCTGCCCCTGTGGTGTGGGGCACAAGCAGGACCCCCACCCCAGGTTGGAGGTGCCCACCCAAGGGGTGACAGCACAGAGCAGGAGTGGAGTTCCTGTCCTCAGGCTCGCTGAGCAGAGTCAAGCTCTAATGCTCACCACTCTGCTTTTAACAGGATTAAACTCAACTTCAAAGGCAGGAGACTTCTCTGTCCCCATCCCTGCTCCCTCTGCCCCATCACTGTCGTATTCAGGCTGTTCCCAGCGGGAAGCCCTGGAGGGTAAATCAAGACATACAAAGGCGAGGTGGTACCAGCAGCTTGGTTCCTGGATAATTCAAGTTTATAACAATTACAGCTCCTCTGGAATCTGTTCTTGCTCCCAGTGTTTGGAAATAAATCCCAGTTCCCACCAGAGCTGGGCACAAAGGCCACTCAGCCGCCCTATGACTCAGAGCCACACGAGCCAAAAAAGTTTAAAAGGGGGACACTCTTGCTTTAAACAAGTGCATGAAGAGCCACTGTCCTCATGTCCCCTGTGTCCCCTGGCTCCCCAAACCGCCCCTCAGCCTCCTTGGCAGGAGCCAGAGCTCCCTTGCACCCTGCTATTCCCACCCCCAAAGCGATTTGCAAAGCAGTGCCACGGCCACGCGGTGCCATGTTTGGGGCTGTGCCATCAGCGCTGTGCCAGACAGGTGAGTGCCGTGGTGCCAAGGAGCCAGCACGGGGCCAGGCTCTCCCGATGGGCAAGGGAACTGGCATGGGACTAAGCATGACAGCTCTGTGCCCTGTGGGAACAGCCCTGTGGCCAGGAGGTGACAGCCTGATGCCTCATGGGGACAGTCCCGTGCCCAGGATGGGGACAGCCTGGCTCTAGCTTCCCACGGCGCTCAGGGAAAGGCTTGTCCCCATTCCCACAGGACCTAGCGGACAGCCCTGCCCATGGCCATGTGTGTCACCGTCAGGCCTGGGGAAACCAGGCTGCATCAGTGCTGCCACCAGCAGGGTGCATGGTCCAGCCCTGCCCTGACACCCCTTGGCCTTGGGTAGATGCAGCTCCAACAGCCAGCACTTCAGGAGGATGAACATGGTGTGACTGGAAAAGGAAAAAAAAAGCTGGAAAACCAGCAAGAGCAGCGCCCAGGTCACTCTGAGCCTCCCTCCACTCTGAGACGTGCAAAGTGGCACAAGCAAAACCAAGGCAGCTGTACCATTTGTGGTTTCTGGCATTGCCAGCAGCGCGTGGGCTGTGCCGCTCACCTGCATTAACCAGCTTTATCGCCAAGTTCCCTTTTAGTGGCTAGAAATCCCCGCACCCCTGTTTTGTTCGGCAGCTGAGATTTCCCCCAGTGATGCCACATCTGCCACCCCACAACGTTTGCAAGGCAGAAGCAGCCTACCACTGGCAGGTGGTTCCTGCCAGGCACTGCAGGTGCCTGAGATGCTGTAGTGAAATGCTGGCTCAGGGCTGCTCCCCAGGGAACAGGGGCTGACCCCCGGTTCCTGCTCAGCTGCCCCAGGCCCTGGCTTTTGCTGCAAGAGGAGCAGAGATGGGGGGCTCCCAGAGGCCTCTCCAGCCCTGCTGCAGTGAGTTAGGCATGCTGGGCAGGCACAGGGTGTACACAAGGCATGCACAGGACACGGAGGGTGCACGCAGGGTACGACAAGGCACACGGTGCACACGGGGCATGCACAGGGGGCATGCAGGGTAATGCAAAGGGCACGCAGGGAGCACGCAGGGTGCACACAGGGCTTGCAGAAGGCTTGCAGAGGGCACGGGTGCCCTCTCATGGTAGGTCGTACCACCTACCTGCAGCAGGAAGGGCACATGCAGGCTGGCACACAACGTCCCAGCCCAGCTGCTCTCCCTGCCTTGTCCCTCCTTGGGGCTTGCCCCTCCCCAGGAGCTCTAGGGCTCAACCCTGGGACACACACAGGGGTCTCACCAATTACTGTGATGGGTTTGGGGACAGCAGGGAGCAAGAAGGAACGTGTGTGGCTTCTGCCCAGCCAGAGGAAACCTGATGTTGACAGTCTCCACAGGAGGGCACACAATTCCTACAAATCCACTTATTTCTATAGTCCTGCCCCAGGATGGCTGATGCCCTCCTGGCTGCTGGCAATAGAGCAAGTGGGGAGGGGGGAACCCCAGGTCCACAAGCCAGGATCCCCTTTTCCTCCTCTTCCCAAAGCACTTCCCACAGCCCAGTGGGGCTCAGCCCCAGGTCTGTGCCAGTGGAGTTGAGCAGGAGCAGGGACGGGACCCACCAGCCCAAACCACATCATGCAAACCCATCACAGCACATTCAAATGACATGCAGCATGTGGTGCCGGCAGCATTTTGGGGTCTCAGACCCCTGCGCAGGCAGCACCAGTGACGTGCAGGCAGCCGGCTGCCCACCCGCTGAAGCGGCTGCAGGATGCACCACATCATGAGGTCCCACACATCCCATCTCACCTCTGTGCTGGTGTTGTGTCGGGTATGCCGAGACACCCATGCACACCGTCACCAATGGCAGGAACGTGCCGCTCACATGCATCGCCCTCCCGAGACCCCAAAACGCTGCTTTTGACCCCAAAAAGCTGCTCTTGGTGCCTGCCTGCCCGCACGGGTATGCTGGAGCAGAGGAGCCCCGGCTGCTGCCCACGATCCTGCCAGGAGCTGCAACCAATCACAGGGACAGCACGGCGGCGAACGCGGTGGCAGCTGGGATCCCGGGATCGGCTTCACGGGTAGTCACAAGCAGCTCAAGGATGCCTAACCCTTTAAAGGGGCTGCCCACGCAGCTCTGCTTAGCAGGCCATTTAAAGGGTTAGGCATCCTTGAGCTGTGGCAGCCCCCCCGTTTGCATTGCATTCCCCCCTCCAAAATGCAGCTATTGCATCCCCTCTGCATCCTCGCAGGCTCCCCCAGTTGCACTGGGCAGCTGGGTGCTGTTGCCAGACCAAGGTACAGGCAGGATGCAAAAGCACCCATGGAAAAAAATCAGTGCCTCCCTGCCAAAAGGAGTTGGGCGTCCTCAGGATGCTACGGCTCCCCCGCATGCTAAACTAGAGGATTTGGGAGGGCATCCCCCTTTTTTTTTTCCCCTGTACCCACACTTTTGCTGCCAGAAGGCGGTGGCACTGCTTGAGACAACGGGACAGGACTGGGAGAGACCCCGCGATGCTCTCCATCCTCCCAGCATTCTCCCAGAGGATGCTACTGTAGTTCCGCATCTCCTTGCCAAACCTGGGAGAGGACACTACCACAGTCCCAGAGAAGCCAGCAGAGGATGCTACAGTGGTCCCACACCTCTCTGCCGAAGCCAGGCAAGGATGCTACCCTGGCTGTATCTCCCTGCAGAAGTCTGCAACGAGTGGGGTTGCTATGGAGATGCCAGCGCGTGTGCAGCCCTTCTGAAAGGGGAATTTACTCCCAAGACTTCAGTCAAAAATACACCACCAACAACTGTTAAAGCTGTTCAGTACCCGTGGATGTGGAGCCTGTGGCAGGGTACATCTGCCCATTGGACCCCTGCTTGCTGCCGAACACCAAGCCTGGCCCCCGTCCCTGTGCCATCCCCTCTCTTGTCACCCCCAGCCATCACTCCCATTTCAGCGCAGCCCGGCCCTTCTGCCCGAGAGCCAAAGGGCTGCGCAGATCCAGGGCCCCGCTTTGGGGATCTCCCCTCTGATTTAAGGGGTGATCTTCCTGCCAGGAGGCTGATGGCATGAAGGGTGTGATGGGCTCTGCCATCTCCCATGTGCCCACCTGCTGCAAGGCACGGGCTGAGCGGCGGAAAAAGGGCAGCTCTCACTGTGTCCCAGCAAGCCCACAAGTGTGCTCAAGGCACAGGAACCAGAACACAAAGCAACCCCTGCAAAAACCCTCAGGACCCTTCCATGCAGGCAGCAGCTTGGGTGCAGGGGGATCTGCCTCTCTGGGTCCTGCCACGGTCCAGCAAGCTGGTGCTTGTCCTCCCGGCCCGCGCCGCCTGGTGTGGGACGAGCCACTCGGCACGTTTTCCGGAGCTCCCCAGGCCTTGGGGTGGGGGCAAAGGGCTGTGCCAGTGGGGATGCTGCCTGGCGAGCACCAGCTCAGCCCCACACCAGGGCCAGGCAATGCTGCGGGGTGCCCACCGCAGGCTGGAGCCGGGCTCTGGCAGGGACCATGGGCTCTGCCCGCTGGGGAAATCCAACCCCCCTTTAGCAAGAGGGCTTTGGGGGCAGTGGGAGTGAATAGCAGGCAGAGAAGGGCAGGCTGGTGGAAGACGCTGGTTGAGGGCCTTTGCAGCAGGAACAGAGGAGGTTCAGACGTGCTCGAGAGCCCCCATCCTGCACCCAGGCACTCCCAGCAAAACCCACCCGGGGGCAGTGTGTGAGGTCCCGGCCGGGTCCCGGCTCCTTCCACACACACAGAGACCACTCCACTTTAGTTAAAGCAAAAATAATTGGGTGAAACCAAAATTATAGTCTTAATTTGTCTGCTCATTGGATCTGCAAGAAAAACCGCGAGGTGGGGGGCACAGCAACAGCTCTGCTTGCAGCTTTCCAAGCTGCATAAAGAGTTGAGGATCACCCTAAAAAATGCTTGTGCCCGGCTCCCAGAACTGTCTGTGTGGTTGAGCTGGGGTGCAGGTGCCGTGGCTGCACCCGGAGCACCCTCCACGCACCGCAGCAGTGGGTGGGAGAGCTCTGTGCAGCGTGGCACGGGTGACCACGGACTGCTGCTCCCCAGGGATGCTCTGCCCGTCTCTCTGCCCGCTGGCACAGTGCAGCTGCCCAGGCTGCCACAGCCCCACAGCTCCCTTGGTGCCCTCATGCACAGCCAGGCAGGGGTCCTAGTCGGCGCTGTTAACTCCAGCCCTCCTGGCATGGATGTTGGGTATTGCCAGAGGAGGAGATGGCAGCCCCAAACCACAGCCCAACATCTCAAACTAACGGGAACCAGGTATTGAAATCCCAAACACTGGCATGGCTTCGCCCCGGGCCAGGTGAGGCCACGGGCTCCCATTTGCCCCAGCCGTGGGGTCTGCACAAGTCACAGCTCCGTCCACTGAAAGCCACTACCCTGCTCCTGCAAAGCGTGGGGCTCTGTGCAGCCACATCCCCTACTCTGAGAAGCCCCCACCCCAGAGCAGCCAGGCAGACCCCAGAGTGCCCTGGCAGCCGCCCGGGCTGCCTCCTGTCCCTGGCCTCCTGGGCACCCCTGGGTGCTGGCAGGGCCCAGCGGCACACACGGTTGCCGGCGCGGCTGCAGGAGGATGCACAAGGAGCAGGGTTGGGTCGACATGTTCCCCGCCAGCCCCAAAACCATGCCACAACTGCATCGAGATGGGGCTTGGGGTGAGAGGGAGCAGAGCTGCTGTGTCCCCACAGGGATATGGCTGCCACAGAGAGGAGAAGCCAGAGGATGGGGAGCAGGGGTGCTGCTGCGGTGGGGGGCTGCCACGACCATAGGAACCTCCTGGAGCTGCAGAAGTGCAGGGCAGGTTTGCAGGCAGGGCAGGGCAGGGCAGGGGGCTGCAGAAGGGGCTGCTGCAGGGTGGGTGCACCTACCGCTGGGTGAGAGCTGCTTCTGGATGCATCGCCCGTGGTCGTCCTCCTGGAAGGGGGGCAGGCAGGGGCCACAGGCACCTGACCCCGGCGGGCAGAACTCCCGGCGCTGCAGGGCACAGTCCAGACTCCGGGGACAGGACGCAGCTGTAGGGATGGGAGAGAACACGTCAGGAGAAGGAGAGGGGTCAAACACTCCCCCAGGTCTGTCTGCAGCTGCTTGGTGTGGGATCCAGCCACCCTGGGCAGCTCCCACTGCAGTTAATGGGTGAGGATGTGCTTCACTGGAGCTGCCCCTTGGCCCCTCTTTGCCTTCACAAAGTCATTACTGACTGCAATTAAGTATGGGGTCTAATGACCTGGAAGTTGGACTTGATGATCTTTATGGGTCCTTTCCAAGTCAAGATATTCTACCATTTTATGACCTGTGCAAGGCTGTTTGCTGCCTGCAGGGAAGAGCAGGCAGTGCTCGTCCTCCTGCATGGGACCATGAGCCCCAGGGTGCCACTGTCCCATGGGATGCCCCAAGTCCCAGGGTGCTGCAGTACACCCTGAGTCCCACAGAGCTGGAGGCAATGAGGGTCTTCAGCACCCGCCTGCACCACACAGGCAGCGGCCGAGCAGGCTGGCAGCTGAAATCCAACCAACACAAACTGATGCTCATGTGGTAGCTGTCAAACAAACAAAAAATCCCAAACCAAACCAATGCCCCCGCAAAGCCTCAGCACAGCTGCAACAGGCCACCACAGGCAGCAGCAGCTTTGGTTTCCATTCCTTTGACATCATGACAGGGGAATACGGAGGCACCCAGCCCTCCCCTGGAGAGATACTACGGCCCCAACCTCCCTCGTGGCTTTACGGGGCATCTTGTTTCCATGTCAGATACAGGGACCTCTCCGGTACCTGAGGACAGGCACAAGCCCCCCATGCTCCGACCTCATCCGGACCCAACCCATTCGTGACACCATGGCAGCCTGCCATGACCAGGAGCAGCCCTGGTCCTCCCCCAGCCTGGCTCAAACCAGTGGCACCTCCTGGGGGGACACAAAGTCCCCAGGTCCTACACAAAGCCGAATCCTGAGACCGGGTGACGGCGGCAAACCGCGTGCGGAGAGGGAGAGGGGAACAGTGCCCAGCCAGGACAGTGACACGCAGGGCCAGCGCACGGCTCTCACGGCTGCGGGGACACTCTGGGGTCCCAGTTTCCAGCGACAGCAGCAGGAGCCGCTGCCAGGGATGGTGACACTGCTGGCACTGCCATGACACGAGCACAGACGTCCCTCCCTTAGGAGCTGGTGGCAGTGCAGAGCCTGGTACTGCTCAATGCGCCCATGTCCTGGGCTGGGCACAGCTGGATGGGGAGGGTCCACAGCTGGATGGGGGTGTGCACCGTTGGGTGGGGGGGTGCACACTGCTGCCCCAGCCCTGCTCTTCACCTTGCCGTGCATGGGCATGCCCACACCCTTCCCACAGGCAGCAGCACCCAGGAGAGCACCACCGCAGGGCTCTCACCGGGAGCAGGGCCAGGCCTGGCCGCCCCCAGCCTGGCGATGTGTCACAGCAGGAGCCACCTCCCGGCACCATCCCACGCTGACACTGTGGGCAAAGCGCCTGACATCTGCCCGGCCCCGTGCCCTGGGGGATGGCAGCACCGGGGACAGCCCCAGCACAGCATGGCACCAAGCACCCCGCGAGAAGGGGCACCCCAACTTTGGAGGCTTTCCCAAGCATTCCCAACCCCGCAGCACACCGGGAGTGAGGGAGGCAGCCGCTGCCATGCCTAGGCACAGCACAGGGGAGTGTCCCAGCACAGGATGGAGCTGCCAGGACACGAAGCTCCAGGGCCACTGCGGCAGCTCTGCTCCTCCAGCTAGGGCACAGGTGCTGAGCAGGATGCCACCCACAACAAATCCCCCTTCGCACAGCTCTATTTCACCATTGAAGTGCTCACCAGAGGCTGGAACCGCTACTAATGGCCCTCAGACTGCCCCCAGACCTCTCCCCACTGCACCCCATGGGGCATCACATTCCTCACCTTCCAGCTGACCGTGCCAAAGGGCAGAGCTGCCTTTGCTGCAGAGGTTTCTCTTGCCAGCAGGGTTTTCTCAGCAGTTGCAATTAGGGTTGGTGAACCCCACACCAGATACAGCAGCCCGGAAGGGATTCACTTGGGGTGGGGGGCAGAGACCCCCATACCTGCAGGAGCCGGGTTTGCTCCCTGGGAATGCTGTGGGGCTCAGCCAGGTGGCTGGGGGACAATTAATGCTTAATGGGAAACTAATTGGCCATTTAAGCGCAGAAATTGGACTCAACTGCCTGCTTCGCCTGCCCTGGGCTGGCTCTCAAGGCCACTTCTCTTTAAAAATCACAAAACAGCCAAAACACGCAGCCTCTCAGGGGCAGGAGGAGGTTTTGTCACTGCGCAGCCCCAAAGATGGGAACATGCCACATCCCTGCAGGGCACTGGGGGTCTCCAGACCCCCACCTGTGCCATGGACCCAGGGAAACACGTCCCCCCAAAACAGGCACTGCCAAAAGCTCTTCACTGGCAGGAGGAAGCCACCCTGGCCCAGGTCACCCAGCACCTGCAGCCACCCAGCACCTGCAGCGAGACCCTGGTGGGACCATCAGAGCCACCTTGGGGCAGCAAGAGGGGCGAGGTGGGGGCCAACCCTGAGCCGGAGCCCAGCAACTGGTTAAATAAACCCCAGCCTGGAATATATAAAAGGTTGTTATCTCTGTTTGAGGAACGAGCTGTGCTTGCCCAGCTGTCACGGACTGGGAGTAGGAGCAGACAGGCGGGCACTGATCTAATTAAGCTCCCCATGTGCAATCAGTTGGTGGTTAGCAAGCAGATACCACCGTACAGGCACCCTGCAGGGTTAGGGGGTCCTGTGGAGGTTTTGCCACTTCCTGAGCCCACCCCAAAGCCCAGCAGCTGCTCCCCGGCCGGGCCGCTGAGAGTGGGCGCCTCCAGGCCAGGCGCCAGGGACTGAGCACCCCCTGTGCCAGCACTCAGGAGCCACGGGGGCATCTCCAACCACTGCCACCCACCCGTGCTGGCCCTCCCTGCCCCAGCCCTAAGCACCTGCACGTGCCCAGAGTGGCTGCTGCCACCCTGCCTAGTGCTCCAGCAGCCAGCCAGTAGGGTCTAGCTGCCTTTTTGGGATGTACCTGACCCTCCCCACCACCCCTTGGCTTCCCCAGCCCTGCACAGCACCCTGGTCTTGGGCACCCTCCAAGGCGGGTGCTGGTACAGCACGTGGGTCCCGTTTCCACCCCAGCAGTGGCTGTGTCACGGCCATGCTGCCCACCTGCACCAGTTCCAGCTTGCAGGCTGCAGCCCCCCAGTCTTGCCTCTGCTCCTGTGGAGCTGCTGTCAAGTCTGGGAGAATTTGGGATTCCCCCCACCCCAACCATGCCCCCTGCTTGGCATCAGTGCAGCCCAGCGTGGCCGGCCCCACTGGCTGCTGCGGCAGGAGGGACAGCCTGGTCATGGGTAGGACGGGGAGGCTGGTCCTGGGGAACGGGGACGTGGCGGGGCAGCACGGACCTGCCTGCAGAATGGTGCAAACCAGCTGTAAGGTGAAGCAAAAGGAGCATGCAATAACACAGAGTCTGAAGCCGCTGCTGCCCAGAGGTGCCGGGAGTGCGTGGAGGGGGTGGAATGCTCCATCCAACCACTGTCACTGTGGCTCCCATGGCGCAAACCTCCCGTGCAGGTGGCCCAGCAAAACCAGAGGTAACCCATTAAACCAGGCTTTGGGCTGGGACAAGCTGCTCATGCTGGAGAAGGCTCCCTGCAGGCAGAAGTGCAGGCAGGAGCCGAGCCCAAGACCAGTGGGCGAGTGGCACTGTGCAGCCAGCACAGAAAGACAAACAGCGGGCGAGCATGAGCCAGGGATGTGCGGGAGTGGGAACAGCTGGCATGCAAACTCTGAGGTGTGTGCACACATGCACATCCCCCCTGGACGGGTTTTCCAGGGGTGGAAGCTCAGCACAACGCCCCCGGACCCAAGGACCCACCCTGGAGACAACCATGCCTGGCACCCAGGGCCGGCCCTGAGGCGAGCAGGATGCCTGCAACAGGGGGTGCCTGTCGCACCCCTCGAACGCCGTAGGGTCTGTCAGCATCTCGCCATGGCCGGGTAGGGCACAGAGCTGCTGACAGTCACGGCCCCGGGTGAAGCAGTTTTTTTGACGCTCGTGCCAAAGCACATAGGTGAAAAAAACCCCCAAACAATAACACCAGGGAGGATGTCTGGGTAGCCAGGAAGGCAGGGACTGCCCCCACTGTGTCACTGCCACAGATAGAGAGATAAAAGTCAACGTAAGAGGAAAATTAATTAGTGCTGAGCACTGGTCCAAGTGCTTACGCTCCGTGCACCAGCACCGCCAACGCCCAGCCTCCTGGCTGATGGGTCCCCGGTGCCAGCAGCATGAGCTGGCAGAGCCCGCTGGGCACCAGCCGCAGCGGATGAGCGGGCACGAGCTCACTCCTGCCCGCCGGGAGCAGCCTGCCCCCGGGCCGCGGGGGTCTGGCTCTGCACGGCAGCAAGGGCACGGGGCCATGCCAGGCATGGGGGGATATCGGGCTGCCCAGGAAACAGGGGCGCAGGTCTCCGCTCCCATGTCGAGCCTCTGCAGGCTGGCGCGTGGCTGCAGCTGGAGGGACGACTACGGCCGAGGGCACGGCAGATCGCCAGCAGTGGCGGCGTTCCAGGCCCCACAGCAGCGTGGTGCGTGCCAGCTCCACTCCAAGGTCACTCCTCCTTCTCTGGCCAGGTGACGTGGGACCTGCTGCAGGACCTGCCTGCAGCCTGCCTGCCCTCCCGGTGCTTCCGCTGTGAGCTGGCACCGTCTGGGGCTTTCCTCCTGGCTCTGCAAATTGCTCCTGGGTCTGAAGGGCTGGAGCCAGCCCCGGGCGGGCGGGCAGGCTGCCCCACACCACACCCCAGCCCTCGAGGTCTCGCTTCCCTCAGCCCCACAGCCTCCCAGGGCAGGGGCAGATGCTTCTGCCTAGCAGCAGGCAGGAGGAGGGGGGTGCTGAGACACCCGAAAGCCGCAGCCCCACTCCCCCTATGCCCAGGGCCATGGCCCCCGGAGTCAGCCAGGTGGTCACCGCCTTGACGGCCAGCGGCCACACTAATAGAGCACAAGCCAGGCTGGATGCCTGGGGTCGCCCAGGTAGGTGCCCCGGCCCTGGCACTGCTCCCGCTGCACACCCGCACCGCGGGTGACACACACCGACAACGGACCCGGCGCCATGCCAGCAGCCCTGATCCCCGCCGGGCTCCCCAACCCGGCTGCATCCCCCTGCCCTGCAGCTTCTTGCACCTGAGAGCAGGGAGCCAGGCTTCAGGCACGGCCGTACCCCCAGGAGTTATCCCCCCTCCGCGGGCACAGCTGTTGGCACCACGGCCCTGGCCGGCGCGAATCTGCCACCGCTCCAGCAGCCCCAGCGGGAGCCCTGCCGCTGCCTGCAGCTGCTCACGTCACCGCCGTGCTCCTGCCCCCGAAAATGCAGCAGACCGAGAGGGGGGCTCTCCACAAACACCGATCCCAGCAAACGGGGGGCAGGGGGACGTTGGTCGTGTCGCGCCGCTCCTGCGGACGGAGAACACGGCAGAGCCACGCAGCCTGCCCCCCCGACCCCCCGCGGCAGCACCGGGGCGTGCCAGCCCACCAGAGAGCACTTTGCGGCTGAAAGTGCTTGTTTGCTTTTTCCTTCGGCAGGTTTGTCCAGGCAAAGGCCGTGTGCCACCAGGCTTCCTGTCCCCGAGGCCACCTGGGGCACGAGTCCCAGCTTCCAGCTTTTCTGGTTCAGCCAGGCAGGCGCCAAGGTCTGGCCCAGCTGATAAAGCATGCCGGCAGAGATGGTCCCAACACGGCTTATGTCACAGCCAAGGGACAGTGCCAGCAGCCTTGCGCCACAGGCTGGGGGACAGGGGTACCCCCTCAAACTGGGGTCCACGTGCCCCCACAAGGACCCCCTGGCAGCATCCCCCCCGCCTGTGCAGCAAACACCTCAGCTGCACCACGCTCCCACTGAGCGGACGGTCTCGCCAGCTGCGTCCCCACCCAGGAACGATGGAAAACACCACCACGGGCAGTCACCCAGCTGAAACGCCACTGCTAGCTGCTTTTGAGCCAGCAGCCCCTGCAGGTGCTGCGGTTCCGGCTGCCTGCTCTGGAGCCCCAGTGCACACGCAGTGCAGGCAGCACAGCGTGCGCCCAGTGCCCGCAAGGGACGGAGGAAGTGCGGGGCGGGCAGGGGCCCGTGGAGGCTGTGTGGCAGAGGGGACAGGAGCCGTGCCGAGGGCAGCTGCCTGCTGCAGCCCTGAGGCCATCGCGATGGGCTCCCAGAGCCTTGTCCTCCTCCAGGTTCAATGCCAAGGGGGAAACCGAGGGCCAGGAGGGGTTTAGCCAGGCTTCCCCAGAGGTGTGGGGATGCCAAACCTTTCGCACCCCCAAACACTTCACCCACCTTCAACCACTGGTGTTACCACAGAGCCCATCCCTGCTCTAGAGCAGATCTCGTCTACAGGCACCCCAAAATCTCAAGCTACTCCTCACGTCAGGGCTGGGGAAAGGGGGAGCACCAGGCAGCCTCCCTCTGCCAGGCCGAGGGAGCGGGATTTTGTGTCATGGCTACTCAAAGCCATTAACCGGCCAGAAAAAATCCTTCTCCCTGCCCTGGCAACCTGCCCGGCGTGCCAGGGGAAGAGGAGATGGAGTGACGGGTGCTGCGGGAAGGGGAAACAGCACCTGGACAGTTGGAAACTGCTCTGACAAGCTGCAGCTCCAGACCTCAGCAGGGACCGGGCAGAGCCAGGAGGCAGCAGAGGATGCAGCCCCTTCGCCTGCGGCAGGTGAGGGGGGCACTGAGCCGAGCGAGAGCCCCCCCCCAGTCCCCCAGCCCAGCCATCCCTGGGTGCTGGCGGTTCCGGCCTCAGCTCGCTGCCCCCTTCCCGCTGCTCAGGGCAGCTCCGGCCCCACAGAGGCCGTGTTGCCTCCGGGAGGGTGACATGCTGCATCCTCCGTTGTGCCGGGGTGACCCCACAGCACCAGGGCTGTCGCCAGGCTCAAGAGCTTTGCCTCAGATATTCAGAAAGAAGAATTGAAAAAAACCCAACCAACCAAACAAACCAAAACCAAAAAACCTAAACCAGATCCCATTAAAAAAACACAGATCCCATATGCCATTTTCCTGGTGCTGCCTGCTCAAACCAGCCGCTGGCTCTGCATCGCTTGGCCTGGCTCAGCTGGGTGTGCGCCCACCCATACCAGGGACCCCAGGCTGCCCCCGGTGCCACCCCATGCCAAAAAGCACCTTGCTGTTCTTTGCAGCTTGAACCACCCACTTGCAGTCCTGTTTATCAGGTTTTGCCCAAGCAAATAGCAACGGGCTTTGTACCCGTCCAGAGCCTGCCGGGGCTGGAGCCGGGGTTGGGTTTTTTAAATTCCTTTTTTACTGGCTGGGCTCTGAGGTTTGGCACAGTCCGACAGGTAAATAGCCAGCAGTCAGGGCCAAGGTGTAGGGTGCCACCGCAAGTGGGTTAGCGGGGCTGGCCCCACACAAGCACGGTGGCCCCACCGGTGAGGGGGACGACTCCTCGCATCCCCACGGTGCTCTGGGATGCCCCGATGGGCAGCGCGGCACAGTGCTGGATCCTCGCTGTGCTGGCATTGCAGGGGATGGGCAGCCCTGGCACCACCGCCATGCCTGCACCAGAGCAGGCTGTGCCCTGCAATGCAGGGGGTTTTACAGCTCTGCTCCAAGCATGGACCCACCTGACGCCCCGAGCAGCCTCGAGGGAAGGTCCAGCTCTCTCCTGCTGGCACTGGCTGGAGGACCGATGAGCAGGGCAGCACCCACAGAGCCCAGTCTGCCAGAGCACCCACCTGCCCGGTGAGCTGTTGCAGAGCAGAGCCACGGCCACTGGTGAGCTCTCTCTGCAGACCCATCCCTGCTGGCTGGGAGGTGAGAGACACGAGCTCACCTCTCCCAGCTGAGCACCCAAAGAGCTGCCAGGCCAAGGGCCGGCATGATCACACTGGCACAGCTCAGTCACCTACAAGCAGCCACACGCTCCCATTGCTGGGCTGGAAATAAAACCCTGGAGCAGCAGCTCTCGATGAAGCACCACTGCGCCCACCAGGGCCAGATGCTCTTTGGCAAAGCCAAAGCCCTCCCACACCTCGCTGCCGTGAGACGTTTTGCAGCCTTTGGTAAAGATGCACTAGCACGATTTTGCTGATTAAACACCCTTGGGCAGCTCGGAGGCGGCGGCAGCAGCACAGGCAGCTTTGCTGGGGTGGGGAGTCTGTCTGTCCTGCCCCCACCATCTGACCCATGCCAAGCACCAGCCTCAGCGCTCCCACCAGCTGGTCTCTCTGAAATGGGGCTTTGGGGACACGGCCACTGATCAGCACGTCCCAGGGGCTATATGGGACTACCCTGATGGCTTTCCAATGGCTTGTGAGTGGGGACTCCCAGGCGGACAGCCCGCATCCTGGTAGACATGGAAGGTGAGAGATAGGCAGAAAAGCAGGGGCCGCATCAGGCCACCCTACCCAGGCTGTGCCCATGCTGACTCAGCCATCACCAGTGGTAAAGACCTGCAGGACCTTGCATCCCACTGGGGCAGAGAGAGCCCTTTTTCTGGGGGCCCGTGGGATGCACAGCTGTGTCTCAGGGGTGCTTGTGAACGCAGCATCCCGGGGCTCCTGGAAAAGAGCTGCAGACAGTGCCAAAACAGCTGGACCTGGAGATTTCTTTTGGGTTTTATCCCCTGCGGCTCAGGGAAACCCTTTCCTTTCCAGTCAGGAAGCCAAGAATTATGGCTGCAGGATGGGTCATGTAACCCTCTTTCTGGGCCACCCTCTCTCCCAGTTTAGCAGGTGGCTGGGAAATAATCCCTGACAGATGCAAGACGATGAGCTCCCCGAGGCAGAGCTGCTCCTCCTGCACGCAAGAGCCACAGGCTCCCCAGGAATGCTCCTCTGCTGACCCCCCAGCTGAACCCAGGCAGCACCCACGGGTGCTATAGGTGCACAGCGAGAGCAGCACCTTCCCCACCTTTTGCTCTCCACCTCTATCACCGTATCCTTTCTATAGGAAGGGAACAGGGGCCAGGAATCCGGGTGACCCCTGTGCCACGACGAGCCAGGGTCCCCACCAGCATGTCAGCTGACATGTCACCCACCTGAAGCAATGGGTCCCTCCCCACCAAAGAGCAAACCTCCCTCCCGTAAAGGCTTTGCCCCTCTCCGTCTGTGCAGCAGAGACCCCAGCAACACGCCACTGGGTGCACTGGTTAGGGTGGGCAGCTGCCACGCCACGGTCCTCCAGTGCTCTGGGACGGGAAGAGGCAGAGACGGGGACCTGCTCCGGCTGCGCTTCCTTCCTCCAATTCAAAGTGCTCTCCAGGCACTTAATGGCCAGTTTCTTCCTGTTGCAATTATTGTTAGCTCTTGAAGCAGCTAATTACAGGCCTGCTGCCACCATTCAGTGCTCTGGTCACCCTTGCAGCAGCAGCAGTCGGTAAAGCCCAGATGCAGGAGGGAGATGCCCTGGCACTGGCAGCAGCGCTGGGGCTGTGCCCTGGGGTTATGGGGGGGCAGCCAGCCTGGGGGACCCAGGGCACCAGACCCAGAGCCCCCTGTGGGGACAAAGCACGAGGGCACCGTGTTTATGGGATTAATGCAGGGATAGGACCAATAGCAGCTCCTGTCCCCAGTGCCCAGGGACCCAGTGCCTTGTGCCTGGGGAGAGGCCACCCCGTCACCCCTCTTGTCCCTAGCACCCCCCCATCATCCTTCCTGCTCCCAGTGCCCCCACCATGCTATCACCCCTTCTGTCCCCAGCGTCCCCATATCCCTCCTGTCCCCAGCACACTGCCCACCCCATGACCTCTCCTGTCCCCATCGCCCCTGCCACACTGTCACCCCTCCTATCCCCAACATCCCCATCACCCCTCTAGTCCCCAGCATCATCAAGCTCCCTGTCCCCCGTGCCCCTATCACACTGTCACCCCTCCTGTCCCCANCCGTATTGCACGCAGCAGAGCTAAACCGATTACCTCCCTTAATACCCCCGTGGCCCAGAAGAGCCGTTTCAGGCAAACGTCCTGGATTCGTCTTCTCCTTCATGCTGCGGGAAGGGCCCAGGCACCCCTGGGAGAGAAAGGTCCCTGGGGGGGTGGCTCTGCGGGGCCACGGCAGCCCCAGGGAGCCCCCTCCAGGCAGTGGAGCTCCAGGGTCAGGCCAGGGTCCCACTCCAGACCCTCGAGACTGCCTGCGGACCCCAAACCTGTGCCTGGAGCTGCCAGGGAAATTGTGGATCTCTGCACAGCATAACTACAGCATCTCCCAGGCTCCGGGACCATGGTCTGCCCACCCCGAGCTCCAGCTCTCCCTGCACTGGCACCCACAGGGTGGGCACACACGGGTTTGTGGGTCCCCAAGCTGCAGTGAAAGGAGAGGAGGGACTTTCACCACATCTCTTCCAAAACCCATAAACTCTTCCTTGACAGTGACTGCATCGGGAACTGGGATCACGGAGATTGGGGGTCTCTTTTCATCCATTCCCTCTCCCCATGCCTGTGGACGGAGCCCTGCCCAGGTCCCAGGCACAGGTCCCAACCCATGCAGCCCCACGGGATGCCCATGCACCACGTCCCCAGCTTCCCCCACACTTCACCTACCCATGAGGGCTCATTTCTCATGGTGTGAGCCAGCTGAGCAAATGTAACCCCAGAGAATGTGGGGGGAACATTATCTCCAAGAATAAAATCACACAAAAAATTAAACTCGGGAGCGGCACCCCAGCTGCTGCATGGGAAACTCTTAGTCTGCACCAGCGTGGCAGAGGACATCCCAACATGCAGCTGTGGGGGGGCTCAAAGGGATGCTCAAAGGGGGCTCAGCATGCCGCTGAGCGGGACCATTGCCTACCATTGCCCACCGCTATCGTGGGGACACAGATGACCTTCTCTGCGTCTCAAGCAAAAGCTGGGGCTGGAAATATCTGCTTTCTGCAGACTGACCCGTGCGATGTCAGGCGGCTCAGAGACCACTGGGCAGAGCCCTGGGAGTCTTGGCAGGGCAGCCAGTCCTGGGCACTGCTGCGATGCTCCCAAGAGGGGCTTGGAGCTGTCCCAGCTTCAGCATTCAGGATGAGAGTCCCAGGGGACAACCTGCTGTGCCCCAACACTGCCACGGCTCCCTCCCCAGCGTGGTGATGGCAAAGCAGGCAAATTAAAAGCCAAGAGATGGACAATCCCACCACAGACTGAGCCATGAGGACTTCATAGGGGATGGCTCCTGCCTTGCTGTGCCCAGATCTGGACCTTGAGAAGTCCCTGTGCCACCGCAGAGCTGGGGCGACCGCTATCAGCACCAGCATCCGTGCTCCCACCCGCATGCCTGAGTGGCACGAGGAGCCAGCAGTTCACACGTGGCCAAATGGGTTACTTGGACTAGAAAGGACCACTAGTTTTTTGCTGAACAGCTTCTCCAGGTGTTTCTAATGCAAAGCGCTGGCTGCGGCAGCAGGGCCGGGGTTTTCAGGGTTATTAGAAAAAGAGGTTCTTGCCTGTCATCCCACTTGGAAAATCTTTTTTTGTTTATAATAATAGTAATAATAATAGATTAAATTTGGCAACCACATTACTTAAGAAGGGGTGAGAAGTCTGACTCTCACTAACGCTCCAAGAAATGAAGCCAGAAAACAAGCGAGGAATTGTTTCTGCCTGAAACTGGGTGCGCTGGATAGAGACATGTGGGGAAAAAACACAACTAAGGAGCACCAACCAAAACTAAACCACAGGCTGCGCCCTCTCCAAAGCCAGCAGCTGCCTTCCTCCAGCTTGGATCAGGCCCTCGGCAGGGTAAGGATGTCACCATGCCACGTGCCCCTGCATCCCAGGAGTTGGCCTCCTATTGCAGGGGCCTCTGGGTTGCAGCACCGGCAGATGAAGGTGGGGAAGAGGAGATGCCAGCCCCTGTTTTAAGAAGCTTTGCTGAAGCCGCAGAGGCAGGACGACACGGATATGGTGGTCCGGGACCTTCTACCCCAGCTCTCTCCTTGCCAGGATCCAGCTTCACCAGCACACCCCGGAGCAGGAGCTGCCTCTGGTCCTGCCACCTCCACTGTGCAGCTGTCCCCAGAGAAAGCCGAGCTCTGCCCCATCTGCCCAGGAAGGGAAATTATAAAACAGGAAGGAACAGCCAACATTTCCCCTGCCCTGCCGTGCTTGGGCAGGAAGGCTGCAAGGACAGGACAGTGACCTCTTTCCCTGCCTGGCCATCCCACGGATGCTCCTCCAGGCACCCCAGCTATCCCAGCCATACACAGGTGAAATCAATCCAGAGCTTCCCACTGCCACGTGCCGCACAAACCCGACCTCCCGGCAGTGGGATGCTGCCGTCAGCATTTTCAGGTGGTATGACAACGTGATTGGAAACATCGCCAAGAAACCATCCCCAGTCTTCTCTTGAGGGAGAGAGATTGAGCCATCCATCCCAACCCCGCTTGTGCTGAGAGTGTGCGATAACCCAGCCGCTGGAGCAGGCTGCTGCCAGTGGAGCAAGGCCCCTTGCACTTGCCTCATCTCCAGCAGCCCCCCAGGGCTGGGAAGGGAGAGGAAGGGAAGGGGAAACTCTGCTATCTCCCTCCTGTGACAGCCCACAGGCACAGCCACCCCGAGCAGCACCTCGAGGGGTCCCTCCCTAGCCGGCCACGGGTCCCTTCCCTCCCTGGCCACTGCCAGGCCAGCTTATCCTGCCCCAACCCCTTAAATCTGGAGGCAGCGGAGATTATGCCGGATCACTGGTGGCTGCATCAGAGCACCCGGATCTCCTTCCTCCCATCACAGCCTATGTCACCAGTACCCCTGGCCAGGCCACCCTGGCCTCGACACGGGAGAGTGCAGGAGCATCCCTACCTCTGCCTTCAGCCCCCCCCAGCACGGAAAGACCCGGATATTTTGAACTGCTGGGAGATTTAAAAACACCTGCACCTCCTTGCCCTCCCATAAAGCAGGCAGGAGCATGGCAAGGCCACACTGTCATAGAATCATAGAATCATTAAGGTTGGAAAGGACCTCTAGGATCGGCTGATGGCAGGTTGCCTGCCTGGTGTCCGCCCCTCCGGCGAGCCAGAGCAGGGAGAACAATATCGGATCCGCAAACAATGCTGGGAGCAAGGAGGCACTCCCCAGCTCCTGCGGCCAGCGAGGCGGAAAGCACCTGCCCAGAGACACCCAGTCCTGCAGGCAGGGACACTGCATCTCCCTGCAGGTAGGACCAGACGACGCAGGCAGAGGTGGGCAGTCCCCACGTTTCCCCGCAGGCAGCAACACTCAGGGCTGGTCGGGGTTTTTGGAGGGGTGGTGTTTATGCCCATCGCGGCCCCACACACCCCAGCCGTGGGTACAGAGTGAGGGGACACAGTGCACATCCAGGGCCAGACCTGCTGGGAGGGGAAATGCAATCACCGAGACCCCAGAACCAAAAAAAAACCCCAAACAAAAGAGACAAAACCAAACCCTAAACCCCCAAAACAGCCCTTAAGAAAACAGAAAGAAGGCCGAAGGCAGTGCTGCTGAGAGGGAAATGAAAGCCATGCATTTTTTCTGCCCCGGGAGAGAGAAAAAACGCCTCTGTCACTGATTCAGCCCCGTGGTGCGCTGCTGCTGCTGCTGCTGCTGCTGCTGCTGCTCCCCCTGAGGGAGCAACTCTGGGCAGGTGAGCAAACAGGGTGCTCTGGGCCTGGCGCAGCCTCCCGGCAGCTCCCTAAGATGGCTCAGTCACCACAGCAGCTTTATTGGGGTTTTTTGTTTGCTTTGGTTTTGTTCTTTTATTTTTTTTATTTTTTTTTAATTTTTTTCCTCAATAAAGGCGCTTCTTGAGGACCACAGCGTAGGGCCGCTCCCAGAAGTCCAGGCTCTCTCCCCGTCCAGGATCAGCCCCCGTCTCTGAGGGTACCTCCCGCCACCGCAAGCCGGTGCCGGGACCAGCCCTGCGCCGATGCCACCCGGTGCC
>WEKW01024663.1:50596-61692 GCA_013389905.1 Sula dactylatra | reverse complement strand
TGCCCCTAGTGCAGTGTTCATTCTCCCACTGGTTTCACATGGTTCTGGGCTGGGCCCTTAATTATTTTAAAAACAAAGGGCAAACTTCACCCTAGGCAAGATACACCTCTCCCAGGGGAGCTCTGCCAGCTGACAAAGGAAAAAATCTTACTTGAAAATTTCCTTAATTTCTTTATTTTTGAAGCTTTTCTTGATTTTTAGATGTATATTTTCTAGAAATGTGAGTCAGCAGCATTCTCTTACTTTCTTAGGTCATGTCTACATTTTCCTCTTGTAAGAATATTTTTTTCCTGCTGGAACAACATGATTCTGCTGTGCCACACATCAGCAAATCGATCAACATCTGTGGAGACAGTTAATACCACATGAGATCTCAAAATGAAAATAACTTATCTAGAAGAAATGAGGGATACATTTGAATGCCTCCACCATAACTGCCTTTGTTTAACTTTGGTGCTCCTAGTCTAAAAGTCATGTTGCTGGGATTAGTTTTAAAAAGTTAAGAATCATAATAACAAATTAAAAAAATCCAAACCAAAAAGGTTAGAAAAGACCTCTGGAGGTCCTGCTCAAAGCAAGGTTAAGTTCAAAGTTAAACTGGGCTGCTGAAGGCCTTGTCCAGTTGTGCTTTGAAATACTCCAAGAACAGAAATTTCATGTTCTCTCTGGGTTCTTACATTCCCATATGAAAGTATAATATACCTGCAAGAGTCTTACAGAGAGTGCTTGTGTAGATTCATAATGGTCTGCATCATGTATTTTGCATGAGGTTTTAGAAGTACATGCAACATTTAGTTTAAGGATTCCTTCTGATATTCAGCTCTACAGTTCTTTGAATTTTCTATTCTTTAGAGTTTAAGATGTACCTAAAAATCAATTATGTATACATTGTTTTCCACTAGTAAGATAGACAATGAGTATTTCATAAAAATCTTGGGCCCCAGAAGCTAATGGCAAAGATCCCATATGTTACAGTGGGATCAAGGTTCCACTGTGGATATACATAAAATATGGCCTCTTTCTGATTGCTATAAATATGCAAATACCTTCGGCAATATAAAAAATGGATATTTTCCATACCACACTATTTACCTTTATTGCAATATTTGTACTATTTCCGACACTACATGTAGAAAATTCCTCAAACACTCCATAAATTTAAGGAATGGTTCTGGTAAATGTCCAGTTGTTATTGGCTCCCAATGTAAGATGAAACATAGGACATATAATACCTTACAGTGCTGTCCTAAAAAATAAATCTTTCTGTTTGTGCCTTGGACATCTCTTGCTTCTGAAAACTTCTTTAAGTCAAGGTATCACAGCTAAAGCATAATTCCAGGCTATGTTTTCTAGGTCAGTGGTAAAAGCAATCTTTCTTGAGTTTTAAGGAGGCTTTTAGTAAAATTTCAAGTTGCTTGCACTTGGCTGAGATTTAAATGAAACATAAAGGAGTTAAAGAACATGGAATAGAACTGGAGGGAATGACTGAATATTGTCATAGGTGAAGATTAAAACAGGAAAGGTTCTGTGTAGANTTGTTATGATTGGTATGGATGTTGGAGTGATTGGTTTCAGTGCAGAACCAGACTCAGCCTAACAGTCCCAGGCATGTTTAATTTATTAGAATAAATGTATCCTTACAGTACTTTTTCTAATGCATCATGCTTTCATCTTTCTCTCAGCTCTTGACTTAGGGGCAACGTAAAGTTTCTGATTACTCTTCAGCTTACTTGCTATTTGAAACTTCTCTACATCTACATCATGACTTCCAGTGCGGTGGCAATATTGGACCCATTCTTTCTCTCTGCAGACATAAAACCACCGCCTCAGTGTGATCCCTAGCTCTTTGCTTTTTAGCACTGTCAGAGAAGAAGCTAAGTCGAATGATGCATTATGTGCCTAACATGTCCAAGAGACACTTGCTTACTCAAATGACAGTGTGTATGGGCTTGAACAAGCTGAATTCTGGGTGTTCCTGTAATACAGGAGGACATCTAAAATAGGGGGGAAATTACTGTACTGGTACCTTTTTATTTTCTTATTTTTCTTTTTTTCTTTGAGGTACTGAACACCTATCACAACCAGAAAATGATAGTGGATGTGGGAAATTCACACTGCATAGCAGAACAAGCTGTTGTTTTATTTGATGGATGGAGCCATTGAGATTACATTTCTATTTATCAATCTCCCAGTTTGTAAATCTAAGAACATTTTAATGACACATTTTTGTTTCATAAATATAGTTTTCCTGGCTAGAAATGAAAGATCATGTGTCTCACCTTTATTGGATTTAATAGCAGTGTGAGTATGCAGAGTTTAATATGGATTAGCTCATGACAACTGCCATTGCTAATACCCCATCAGTCCTCCTGTAGTGGTTTACTGAAGTTCCAGTTGTTTGTAGCTGAGATGCTCATTCATGATATCTTTGCAACTGCTCAGATGAAGACTACATTCTCTGTCACATGCATTTATCTCCTCTGATTACGTGTAACTCTGCTTCTTTTTTCACCTATTCCAAAGTGTTCAAAACTTTTGCATGATTTTCAGGGAGAGTAAGCACAGTTTGGATGTTTCTGTTACAGTGTATGCCTCAGTGGAGAAGCACTTCCTAGACAAAGTGTATTATCTTAGCAAGTGTGACAAGAAAACCTCACAAAATAACATGGCTGCAGAGATTTAATTAATTTACCAGCTGTAGCAATAGTGTCTAGGCCACAGCTTGATATATTTTGGGATGGTTGTGCAGACAAACGCTTTCATTGTCCCTGCCTAGACATGTATGCTTTGCAAGTGATTTTTACTGTCTTCAATCTGGCAATTGATATGTACAACAATTTCACTTTCAGAAGAAAGAGAAATAAATATTCTGCCTTGAACTTTCTTAGTCATTAAGATCTCAGGGTCCTCTTTCAATTTTCCAATATGTAGAGACATTTCTTTACTAATCAGTGAAGATATCTGACATTATAGGAAGCCAAAAAGCTTTTGAATACACAAAAGTCTGTGACCACAGCTCTAGAATAGGAGCAGTAGAAAAATCAGATTGTCTTACTGTATGTAATGTAAGTGCTAGACATAGAAGAGTTACTCTTAATATGTCCTGATACAAATGAATTTGGATTCTGCCTTTGTAAGGAAAACAAATGTTGGAAATGTTACTGTGGTTTTGCTGGTGGCTTTTCAGTCTCCAGAAAAGTGGAATCACAAGGTATGGACTTGGTATTTGATTACTGTTTCCTCACTGTGTCTTGGACAGCAATCACTTAAAATAAAATATGATATTAACAAAAATTCAAAAACACAGGGCAACAACTTAGTCCCTTATGATACAGTTTCTTTGAGATGACTTTCAAAAATGTGCACCCCTGTAGCCTGGCTTTTAATTTGTATATTTTCTTAAGCACATAATAGTATAGACATCCCACTGTAAGACTGGCACCATTCATAAGTTGAGGGAATGAAAATTCAGTTTGTTTTTATTAATTCATGCAGGAGTAGCCCATGTCTGGTATGCACAACCTACACTCAGTTTGTATTTAAATGCTGAAAAAGAAATACATTCCCTCTTTATTGCTACAGTTGTTTTAAATTAAAATTGTGAAGAAATACAATGTTAGGTAACACAAAGCTTCTTTTATTTCTCTTAAACAAAAAGCTTTATGAACATGCTGATGTATTTTGTAAACATAATAAATTTTATCTAGCGAATCAGTGGGAAAACATAGCCTCAAGGCTCAGCTCTGTGGTTTCTCTCTGAAATGATACTAGTAAAGTTGTGCTAAAACCATCATAAAAGTAAGGAGAAAAAACCTTTTAGCAAGTGCTTGCAACATTTTAATACTAATGGAACTGTATTTGCTCAAATGAGAACATTTTGGTAAAAGCTTACAGAGCAAAAGGCACTACATTTTCTTTATAGAAATTAAAGATAGAGCATTAAAGGTCAGATGTAAAACTTTGCCAAGTAGCTCTCTCTCCATTGATTTTACAGTGTGTTAAGAGGAGAAGCTCTAGCATGCTTGTGACATGGAGAAAGAGTACTTGTTTGACTGTCTTTGTGAAAGAATGAAGGACCAATGGAGCAAACCATTGAGTGGAAGAGATGAGACCTACAAAGGCAAAGATATGGGCAAACCTTCAAGGTCCAAGGTGACAAAGGAACGACATCACTGAAAGACCATAAATGGAAATGCCAGGTTCCAGCCTCCATTGATTTTCTATCCTGGGCTCTGCCAGCTGTAATGTCAGTGTCAGTCAAATGCTAAGGCTCTGGAAGAATAGCAGCCTGTATATGGGATGTTCTCAAGGCTGGTGGTCTCACCAGCAGGCGTATTTGAAAAGATGAAGGAGGAGGCAAAGGTAGTGGAAAGCTATTGTTCTAATTTGTCTTGTTGGTGAATAGTGCTCTCAGTCACAAGTAATAAGTATTTTTACTACTTGTACAATGTATTCCTATGGTTTCTGAAGACAAGATTGGACCTGAAGTGCATAGTGCCCTGGGAACCAGCACTCAGTCATCTTCAGGGGAAAGATTAGGTCAGAACTCCTTAATGTTTTTCAGGCTGGTTCCTGTCAACATGACTTCTGTATTACTTGGGTTGAGGTTATGATCTTATTGGCATCACGGAGATGTGGTGGGATGGCTACTCTGACTGGAGTGTCTGAATGGAAGGATACAGGCTCTTTAGGTAGTACAGGCAGGGGAGATGAGGAGGGGGTG
This sequence comes from Sula dactylatra, assembly GCA_013389905.1. Classification (NCBI taxonomy): domain Eukaryota; kingdom Metazoa; phylum Chordata; class Aves; order Suliformes; family Sulidae; genus Sula; species Sula dactylatra. Next base: position 56,969 of record WEKW01024663.1, on the reverse strand, counting down.
TCACCGTCTATGTCTATGACCATGTGAAGCACATGGAATTTGGCCCGGGGATGGATGAGGAGCCAACTGGGAGCTTATGGGTCAGGATTAAAAAGAAGGCAGAGACAGGTGACATTATAGTGGGGGTCAGCTACAGGCCAACCAACCAGGAAGACCAAGCAGATGAGAGCCTCTATAGACAGATAGGAGCAGCCTCACGTTCACAAGCCCTGGTCCTCACAGGGAACTTCAACCACCCTGATATCGGTTGGAGCGACAACACTGTGGGCATAAGCAATCTGGGAAGTTCCTAGAATGCGTTGATGATAACTTCCTTCTCCAAGTGATAGAGGAGCCAATGAGGAGAGGTTCTATGCTGGACCTTGTTCTCACCAACTAGGAGCAGTTGGTGGGGAATGTGAAGCTCAAAGGCAGCCTTGGCTGCAGTGACCATGAAATGGTGGAGTTCAAGATCCTTAGGGCACTGAGGAGGGTGCACAGCAAGCTCATACCCTGGACTTCAGGAGAGCAGACTTTGGTTTGTTCAGGGATCTGCTTGGTAAAGTACCATGGGATAAAGGCCTGGACAGAAGAGGGGCCTAAGAAAGTTGGTTAATATTCAAGGATCACCTCCTCCAAGCTCAGGAACGATGCATCCCAACAAAGAGGACATAAGGCAAGAATGCTAGGAGGCCTGCATGGATGAACAAGGAGCTCCTGGAGCTCAAAGGCAAAAAGGAAGCCTACAGAGAGTGGAAGCAAGGACAGGTAGCCTGGGAGGAATACAGAGAAATTGTCTGAGCCAAGGATCAGGTTAGGAAAGCTAAAGCCTTGATAGAATTAAATCTGGCCAGGTATGTCAAGGGCAACAAGAAAAGCTTCTATAGGTACTTCAGTGATTAAAGGAAGACTAGGGAAAATATGGGCCCTCTCTGGAAGGAAACAGGAGACCTGGTTACCTGGGATATGGAGAAGGCTGAGGTATTCAACAACTTTTTCGCCTCAGTCTTCACCGGCGAGTACCCAAGTCACACTGCTCAAGTTGCAGAAGGCAAAGGCAGGAACTGGGAGAATGAAGAACCACCCACTGTAGGAGAAGATTAGGTTTCAGACCATCTAAGGAACCTGAAGGTGCAGAAGTCCATTGGACCTGATGAGATGCATCCATGGGTCCTGAGGGAACTGGTGGATGAAGTTCACTATCCATCATATTTCAGAAGTCGTGGCAGTCCGGTGAATTTACACTGACTGGAAAAGGGGAAATATAACTGCCATTTTTAAAAAGGGAAAAAAAGAAGACCCAGAGAACTACATGCCAGTCAGTCTCACCTCTGAGCCTGGCAAGATCATGGAGCAGATCCTCCTGGAAACTATGCTAAGGCACATGGAAAATGAGAAGGTGATTGGTGACAGCCAGCATGGCTTCACTAAGGGTAAATCATGCTTGACAAATTTGGTGGCTTCCTAGAATGGGGTTATACCATTGGTGGATAAGGGAAGAGCAACTGACGTCATCTACCTGGACTTGTGCGAAGCATTTGACACTGTCCCGTACGACATCCTTGTCTCTGAATTGGAGAGACATGGGCTTGATGGATGCACCACTCAGTGGATAAGGAATTGGTTGGACAGTTGCGCTTAAAGAGTTGTGGTCAATAGCTTGATGTCCAAGTGGAGACCAATGATGTTTGGTCAGTCAGTCAGTGAACCGGCATTCCTCAGGGGTCAGTATTGGGATTGGCACTGTTTAACATCTTTGTTGGTGACATGGACAGTGGGATTGAGCGCACCGTCAGCAAGTTTGCCGATGACACCAAGCTGTGTGGTGCAGTCGACAGGCTGGAGGAAGGGATGCCATCCAGAGGGGCTTTGACAGGCTTGAGAGGTGGGCCTGTGCAAACCTCATGAAGTTCAACAAGGCCAAGTGCAACGTCCTGCACATGGGTTGGGGCAGGCCCAAGCACAAATACAGGCTGGAAGGAGAATGGATTGAGAGCAGCCCTGAGGAGAAGGACTTGGCGGTGTTGGTTGATGAGAAGCTCTACATGACCCAGCAATGTGCGCTTGCATCCTGGAAAGCCAACCATATCCTGGGCTGCATCAAAAGAAGCGTGACCAGCAGGTCAAGGGAGGTGATTCTGCTCCTCTACTCCACTCATGTGAGACTGTACCTGGAGCACTGCATCCAGCTCTGGGGTCGTCAATATAAGAAGGACATAGACATGGTGGAGTAAGTCCAGAGGAGGTCCACGAAGATGGTCAGAGGGCTGGAGCGCCTCTTCTACAAAGACAGGCTGAGAGAGTTTGGGTTGTTCAGCATGGAGAAGAATAACCTTCCAGTACCTGAAGGGGGCCTACAAGAAAGTTGGAGAGAAACTTTTTACAAGGCGATATACTGATAGGACAAGGGGTAATGGCTTTAAACTGAAAAAGGATAGATTTAGATTGGACATAGGGAAGAAATTCTTCACTATGAGGGTGGTGAGGCACTGGAACAGGTTGCCCAGAGAAGTTGTGGGTGCCCCATCCCTGGAAGTGTTCAAGGCCAGGTTAGATGGGGCTTTGTGCAACCTGGTCTAGTGAAAGGTGTCCCTGACCGTGGCAGAGGGGTTGGAACTAGATGGCCTTTAAAAGTCCCTTCCAACCAAAACCATTCTATGATTCTATGAGGTTGGAAAGTTGATTAGAACAAATGCCTTAAAAACTCAATATAAAGATTAGTCTAGAATTACAGCTATCTTCATTTTGTCTCCATTTTTTATCTGTATGAAAGAAAAGCCTTTTTTTGTATGAGTACTTACTAAGAAAAATTTCAGGCATCATATATAGAAATGTAAAAGAAAATCAGAAAAAACTTTTTCAGACTCTGTTTTGGTAAATCTCTTTTGTGATGAAAGTGATCAAAAATATTTCATACTTTTCTGTTGGGACAAGTTGTTTTTTTCTTTTCTCTTTGAAACTCAGTTTGCTGCTAAGAATTGCTTCTGCCATCAACAGGGAAACCTTGAAGGGAGGTTTCGAACGGTGGCAGTTGAAGGCATTCTGAAATGCACATTAAATAAGTCAAGGCTGAATAGTAGCACCAGTGTTTGTGTTACTAGAGTTAGGTTATGTTTATCTTCCATTAAAAACTTTTAACTATAAAACTCTGAGCTTAATCTTGCCAAATAAAGTTCAAGTGCAAGAGAGTTGCTCTCTTGATAGTAATTTGAAAGAAACCTTTTGTATTGCTTTTGCTTTGCTTTGAAGTAATTAAGTGCATTATAAGATATAATTTGTCCTGTTTCAAAGTCATCAGAAAATATCAACATTTTACCCCTATTAATAGTGTGGTTCAATAGATTGAGTTTTACATAGAATCTCTTGGCATGACAATGATTTCTCCAGCTGGAACAATGCTCTTGCATGTTGTTGTCTCCCAGAAGTCTTTTAGACAGTCTGCATTTTATCTCCAATCCATTTTAATGAATCTTTGATACCTGAATTGACAAACTACAGGACTGCAGGTATGGTTGCAGAGCAGTAGAATAATGAAAATAACCATATTGGTATACACTGATGTATATACATATTGGTATACCATATTGGTATACACTGATGTAAAAATACAAATGGGGTGGGAGAAGGAATGTCTTTAAATATTTGAAAGAAAAAATCAGAGAAACTATCCAGTCTGATGAAAATGAGTTTAAAGAGAGAGAGAAAAAAAAAAGGAAAGAGAAATTTTAAGTGACTGTTGAAGGGAAATACACTGACAAGCAGCTCTATTAGGTTATGCAATAATTTTTAAAGAGAAACAGTTGAAGTCTTCTCATTTGAGACATATACAGTTTAAAGTGACGGAAATCTAAAAATTATACTGTAGGGAACAGTTACATACTGGTAGAGAGATGGACAAAATGATCTAATAAATGTTTTCCTTTCCCAACTTCTATGATCCCATGAAAATATTTCTGTAATATTAGTGTCCTTCTGTGTGAAAACATAATAGCAAAACAAACTGTTCCCTTTCTCCTGTGAAAAGTATAGGATATGGAAGGGGAGTGGAGAACTGGATAATACAGAAGGAGAAATGGCTAGACTAGCTATAGATATAAAAATAGCACTCAGATTTGAATCTGCATATATTATAGTGACAGGCACCATGCACAGAAGAGGCATATTGGAATGTTACAACAGAAAGCAATCCTACTCTTACCACTGAAGAATAATAATCTCAAAGCTGCTCTGATATTTCTTAGCCAAGCTCCCTCCTGCTATGAGCACAAGCAGGGAGAAAATGTAACAAAATTATGAACAAAATCCATGATACATAAACAGGAGAAAACAGGCTTAGTAGGATAAGAAGAGTGTCTCTTGCATCTTTTCAGTTCCAAAAAGATAATGCAAAATATAATGCAAAAAAATGTGTTTCCAAAGGGGAAAAATCTGCAACAAATTAAAAGAAGAGGAGAGTTCAGACATAGGAGGTTTTGTGCTAATGTATCTGAAACAATCCTCACCTACATATGTGTAGGAGCCATTAGTATGCCTGTCTGTCAAATCTTTTTGAACACCTTTTCATAAACCGCAAAAGGAATAGACTGGCTGTGCTTCATCTTCACCTTCTTTCTCTTTTTCTGCAGAACACAAAAGTCACCAAGTAGACAACCACAAGCTGACCAACTGACTCATCATCAACAGATTTGTGACTGTTTGAGGTGATCTTTTGGGTAGTTGGAATCTGAAGGCTTGAGTCCCAGATGGAAGTAGTAGGTAAGAAAACCAGTCCAAAATTTAGCTCTTAACGATTCCCTTCACACAGTGCTTTGATGGAACACTCAAACCGTAGCATATTTGTAATGAGTATTTATCCAATGTCACATATAGCATAATATTCTTGGAATTACCTGCATGCTACTTGTCTTTCGCATTCTGTTTGGAAAGAGAATAATAAATGAAAAAACAAAATTGTGCTGACAAAGCAGCATTAAATTAATATTTCAAAATACCTTATCCTAGGTAAGTAACCTGAGTTTTGTGTTACAGATAAAGGGACCAAGGAACAGAGGGACAGTTTACAAAAAATATGCATACACTTAAAAATATTGATGTATGTAGGGTTTCAAAATCATTTAGGTGTCTCATTCCACTGAGTATGCAATTAAAATTCTACAATTAAAAATGACTCATGCAATTAAAAACCTGTCTTAAAAAAATGGAGTAAATTAGTGAATCCCATCATATATTTTGAGTGAGTGGCAAAAATGAGAAAAGCAGATATCAGACTCGTTGTCTAATCTTGCAGTGAGACCCTGGCTTCTCTGAAATCCAGTGTAAAATATCCATTGACTTCTGTTTCACCCATAAACTTAAAGGAGTTTTAAATTTTATTCAGCTGAGCTGAGTCAGGTCATCCAGGTTTTAAGTATCAAGCAAGCATCTTTCAAAGAAACTAGATGCCAGTGCTTACTAGACAACTTGCATAAAGGGGAAGAGCTTTTTGTTTCTAAATAAAGTGAGACCTATTTACAAAACCTTGAGGAACAGGTGGTCTCACCAGACCAGTCTTATAAAGACATTTTGGAAGATCATTGAAACCAGGAAAGAATAGAAGAGAGAGGTCAAGAACAGCAGTTGTGAATGCCGGGTAAGTGTCAGAAGAGAGGTAAAAATGGAGGGTCAGATTAGAACCACTGCCTTTAAAATGGCATTTAATAATAAGATTATGGTTTGGCTGTTTAAAATTGCATTTAGCTTCCACTTGAAACACAAGCTGTTAGTCTGATTGCAATTTTTTATGTAAAAGTGTCTGATCCTATGTTAATTTTAAAACCCAGAATAATGTTTCTTTATTTAAAAGAAAAAAAATTATCAGCTGGATAGCGAAAGATATCACATGAAAATGAAAAGCAGGCTGTAGATATTTCTATGAACACATGCTTTTTATTTGCTGCTGTCATTGACAGCATTTTGGGTTTTAGTGAAGTAATTTGCCTTTTAAAAACTTCTACTCCATCTGGGTGTTGGTTGCAATATCACCTGATGACTGCTGCCATTGGCTCGCTCTAGCCACTGACACAATGTCAGATTGTCTTCTCTTCTAGGAGATTTCCATGCACTTGTATTGCTGCAAAAACAGTAGTAAGGGAATTGTTCTAATGCCAAGCCCAGAGATTTTTAGAAGTCTCAGTCCATGCTTTTGTGCACTGAGTATTTGCATGAAAAGAAATAAAGGGAATAATATTTAAAAATACAGGAAATGTAAGGTAAAGGTAATAAAGCTTCCTCTGATTATCTGGTCCTTATCTGGGAAGCAGAATAGAATGAGTGTAAATTCCCAAATGTATTCATCCTATAAAGTAAGAATGGTAAAGATGGAGTAGGTTGTATTACTATTATAGGAAATGATCTT